>CM076573.1:960554284-961021956 GCA_034641835.2 Pinus albicaulis | reverse complement strand
TATCTGCCCAATGCTCCTCGCTCCAAATTAGATTTATCTAAAACTAAGCCCGGTCCTCATGGTGACGGACTGATTGGATCGATCAATAGTGGTGCAGCCAGCCTGCTTACTCAATTGCAGCAGTTGTCTTTACAATCTGCTCCTTCTGGTCAGGCTGTGCCTGCTGAGTCATCGCCTTCCCAGTCTTTGTCCATAAATGATGTCCAAGCTTCTGATCCCAAAGGAAATCAACAATCCGATGGGAAGAAGAAGGGACGAAATAACAAGAAGAAGGGCAAGAACGGGAAGGGTAATGCAAATAAAACCAACGAGCGTGTTGGTGAGGGTCCAAAGGAGAAAAAGAAAGTGAAGTTTCCATGCAAGTTGTGTACTAGAGACCATCTCACACACCTTTGCCCTAAAATTCAGGATGCGCAGCGCTTGTTAGCCCAGCAGGGTTCTTCTAGTTCCCAGGCTGTGTTAACAAACCCTTTTCCCCAAGGGCAACAATTAGTTGTTGGCGCGAACCAAAATCCTAGGGCTTCCTCTGGAGGTACCCAGGAAGGGGAAATTCCATCGAACATTTTCATGATGAGTGCTCACGCGGATATCGCTACGAGATCCCGTGATTATGGCGGAGAAGAGTCTTCGAAAGCTAAGGAAGTTCCTGATGCTACTGAGCCGCTTCACATTACGAAGCCTACTGTTGAGTCTATGCCTCGGATGCCCAAAGCATCTTCTAAGCGATCAACGATTAATCCAAATGCTAGGGCTGCCCATAACTACTCGATTGTGGAAGATCTGGCGCAGAGTCCTTGTGCTATGTCGGCTTTAGAGGTACTCCAGTCTTGTCCGGCTCAGCGCAGTGCTTTGCTCACTGCCATTGGGGCTATTGATCCAAAAAATTCTCTTCTGATTACTTTTGATATGTCTAATTTTAAGAAGAGACTCCCCCATCACATGGCTTTTCATATTAAATCATCGTACCGGAAGTGTAATATCTTTCGAACGGTTGTTGATGAGGGTGCTTCCACATGCGTGATGTCTCTCACATGTTGGAAGACAATTGGATCTCCCAAAGCTGTTCCATCTACCACTCTTCTAACTACGTTCGATGGTCATTCTCACAGAACCCATGGTATTGTCCCAGCTTTGCCCATCTGTGTTGGGGGAAAAACTGTTAATATAGAGGTTGAGGTAGTGGATGCAAGCTTGGACTACAACCTTCTGTTGGGGAGAAACTGGATTTATGAGATGGATGCCATTGCATCCTCATTATTTCGAATTATATGTTTCCCCCACGAAGGGAGGATTGTTACAGTGGATCAAATGGACTGTCTTCCGATAGACCCGAATGCGTCTTCTGACTCATTTGTTCCAAATTTGGATAATACTAAGGCGCCTGTTGAGAATTTAGGAGTTGGAATGTATTCTTCCTTGATGGGTACTTTTGATATTCCTCCTCCTACGGTTCATATTAATGAAATTTCATCCTCCAAGGCTCCTCTTTGAAGAGAGTTCTTTAGAACTCATTATTTTTCAGACCCTTGGACCTTACCTTCCCCTACTGCCACATTAGCGGAAGGTCAAGTGGGTGGAATGGCATTTCCTATTTCTGCAGCTGAGATTGCCTATCAGTCTGTTGTTGACTCTACAGAATCCATTCCAGCTCCTCTTTCACCAGAAGAGTTGGATGGAGATGTGGCTCCAGCTTGGACGCTTAGTTCTTCTTCTACCCAGGATTGCCTTGATACCACTCTTACATCTGAAGAGGCCATCCTGGAAGCCATGACTGGTATAGATAGACCGTGGGATGACTTGCATCATCGGTCTTACTTTTTACCTGAATTGAGCGAAGTTGAAACTAGTTTCCCAAGTCCTCAGTCTCCTGGTCCTGTTCACCCAATCTTGAACCCTTTAGCACCAACACAGGTTTATGCTGAAGGGAACATGGTTGTGATTTCTTCTACTATCCCGGTGAACATTTCCATGGATCCCAATATCATCGAGAATGTCTTCATCGGAGCTGAATGTTCCCGTGAAGAGATTCAAATTTACACCGAGCTCTTTAAAGAGTATAGGGATGTATTCGCTTGGTCTTATGAGGAAATGCCTGGTATAGATCCATCTATTGTCCAGCATGAGATCAAGACTTATGAAAACGCTAAGCCGGTGAGGCAAAAACTTCATCCGGTCAATCCTAGGAAGGCAGCAGCTATCAAAGCTGAGGTTGAGAAGATGCTTAAGGCAGGATTCATTTTCCCTGTTCCTTTGACTGAATGGATTTCAAATCCCGTTCCCGTAGATAAAAAGCAAGGAACGATTCGAGTTTGCATCGATTTCAGAGACCTAAATAAAGCATGTCCTAAAGATAATTACCCCACACCATTTATCGATCAGATCATTGACGAGTGTGCCGGTAATGAGATTTTCTCCTTCATGGACGGTTTCTCCGGATATAATCAAATTACTATCCGTCCTGAAGATTAACATAAGACTGCCTTTATTTGTCCCTGGGGTACGTTTGCATATAAGAAGATGCCTTTTGGTCTTAAAAATGTTGGGGCTACCTTTCAGCGGGCCATGTCATATGCCTTCCATGACATCAAAAATATTATCGAGGCATACTTGGATGATTTAGCTGCTCATTCTCGAAAGAGGATGGATCATCCTGGTCACCTCCGGCAAATATTTGAAAGGTGTCGTTTCTATAAGATTAGATTGAATCCGAACAAGTGCGTTTTCGCGGTTACATCCGGCCGGTTATTGGGATTCATTGTGTCTAGGGAAGGGATTAGGGTAGATCCCTTCAAGGTTGAGGCAATACTTCGGTTGCCTCCCTCGTCCTCTATCCGTCAGCTTCAAAGTCTACAAGGAAAGTCTAATTTTCTTCGGAGATTTATCGTAAATTATGCTGAAGTTACAAAGGGATTTATGAGATTGTTGAAGAAGGGAGTTCCTTTTCTTTGGGACGACTACGCTCAATGCTCATTCGATGCTTTGAAGAAAGCATTGACCTCTGCTCCTTTATTGAGTCCACCTGATTATAGCAGGGATTTCCTTTTGTATCTAGCAGCAGCAGAATCTACTATTGGTATGGTTCTGGTTCAGGAGGATGATGCTCTTGCAGAGCATGTTATTTACTACCTTAGTCGAGGCTTGGTAGGACCTGAACTCCGGTACACTCTGATAGAAAAATTAGCTTTAGCAGCAGTTCATGCTGTGCAGCGACTCCGGCATTACATTATTCTTCGCAAAACTTATGTTTTGGCAGCAGCCAATCCATTTCAGTTTGTCCTCAGTAGGCGAGTGATTGGGGGCAAATACAATAGATGGATTGTGATTTTGCAGGAATTTGATCTTGAGTTTATGTTTGCCAAGTCCAAGAAATCATTGGTTTTCGCGGAATTGATCTCCGAGTTTCCCTGTGGGGAGGAGATGATCTATGATGAATCCTTTCCGGATGAACATTTGTTTCTTATCTCTTCATAGGATCCTTGGTATGGAGATATAATTGTGTATCTCCAGACTGCGAAGTTTCCCTCTACTTTTTCGAAAGATGAGCGTCGTAAGTTGCGTCACTTGGCCAAGAATTATTTGATTATTGGTGATGCTTTATATCGTCGAGGGGTTGATTCAATCCTGAGACGCTGCTTAACTCTCGAAGAAGCTGAGGCTGTGCTAAATGATTCCCACAGTGGAGCTTGTGGGGGTCATTTATCTGGGCTTGCTACAGCCCAAAAGATCTTGCGTGCTGGGTACTTTTGGCCCTCGATTTTCAAGGATTGTATCGAATCGGTCAAAAAGTGTCATCCGTGTCAAGTCTATACTCGAAAAGTGCGCGCTCATCCAGCTCCGCTTTTTCCAGTCATTACTGTCGGTCCCTTTACAAAGTGGGGTATTGATTATACTACTTGTAACTCGCCTTCGGCTAAAGGTCACAAGTACATTATTGTAGCAGTAGACTACTTTACGAAGTGGGTCGAGGCTATGCCTACTTTTGGGAACGATGGTGAGACTGCAGCTCTTTTTCTTTTTAACCAGGTTATCGCTCGTTTTGGTATTCCTAGAGAGATTGTCACTGATCATGGCAGTCATTTTCAGAATAGTATGATGGCTGAGTTGGCTCTCAAATTGGGTTTCCGGCAGGAGCATTCATCTCCATATTATTCTCAAGCCAATGGGCAAGTGGAAGCCGTGAATAAATCCTTGAAGACAATTCTTCAAAGGACAATTGATAAAGCTAGATCCAACTGGCATATTATGCTATATCCTGCACTTTGGGCATACAGGACGTCAGTGAAAACTGCAACTGGCTTTACTCTGTTTCAGCTAGTGCACGGGGTGGAATCCGTATTTCCCATTGAATGCGAGATTCCTTCTCTTAAGTTAGCTGTTGAACTTCTTCCTGACACTTCTAGTCTGGCAGAATGGCTTCTTCATCTGGAACATCTCGATGAGCAGCGTCGGGATGCCGCCATGATGAATGAAGCGCATAAATACCGAGTTAAAGTTCAGTACGATAAGGCGGTTAAGCCTAGGGTCTTTTCGGAAGGTGACCTTGTTTTTGTCTATGCCCAAGAAAAAGATGCCTTGGGGGCAGGAAAGTTTAAGTCTATGTGGTATGGCCCCTATATCGTTAAAAAAGTCCTTAAGAAAGGAGCATATACCTTGGTTGACTTCGAAGGGAACAAGTTGCCGGAGCCCCGAAATGGGCTCTATTTGAAGAAGTATTATGCCTAGGCTTCGGCCTGGCATGTTGCTTTTGTATATAGTAGTTTTTCTTTGTACATATCTGGTTGATTTTCGATCTTTGATGAGTTGGTGATGTTTTTGATCTGCTTTGGCAGGTTGTGTCGGATGTCATGAGTCACTTTGGTTTCGCCGATGGTGCTAGTAGACACACCCGGAACTTAGCTTCCGTGGCTTGGGTGCTTCATTATCCTTCCGGTCAGCTGTTAGTATCAAGAGGGGTTTGCATTGGTCCTGCTTCCAATAATATAGCATAATACACTGCAGTTGTTTATCTACTCTCGGAGGCAATATCTTTGGGTGTTGATTCATTGGTAGTTTTCTTGGACTCTCAGCTGGTGGTGTCGCAGTTGAACAATACTTATCGGGTTCGTGACCCATTTTTATTACGGTTGTTCTTGAGGGTACGTTTGTTACAAAGATCATTTCAATTTTTAACTTTCATTCATATTCCTCGAGCTGACAATTGGTTGGCTGACTCATTAGCTAATCAGGCACTGGATTGGCATATTAATCATTCCATACAATAAAATTTAATCATCAAAAACATCATACATTTTGATATATTTATCACATCACATCAAACATCGTTGTATATATATCATCAGAGTGTTCAAAAACTTTACAAAATTTGGATCCATAAGGTCATACAAAATTTGGGCTTATGCCCGATCATGTTCAGTCTCAAAAAAGAATATACAGTCATCTAATACATAACATCTATCTACTCCTGAGGTCCCTGCCCAGAAGTCGTGTTCCTATAGAACGTGACCGCGGTGGCAACTCGGCGGAATAACCGTACCCAGTCTCGGGGCACTCCTACCACCCGTCTCTGGATGGCTTCCGGCAGGTCTTCCACGACAGCCATAGGTATTTGGCGGGTTAACCCCTCCAAGTTCCTCTGCACAGCCTGGAGGGTCCTGTCTGAATCCACTGTATCTGCTTCGCCCCTGCGACGCTTGTGGCGCGGGAAACCCTCAGGTCGAACTGGTCCAATATCTGTATCATGATCATGTTTACATTGTCAGTCATTATGAATCCAATCAAAAAACATGTTTATTTTCATTTTTTCATACATATTTGAAAAAATCCAAAAAAAATTATATAAGTCAAAAATTTTTGCAAACTTACCGACTGTGCCCCATGCTGTGCCTGGTGGAAGAACTAGATCTGGATCTCCACGAAAGTCCATCCCGGCATAGGGATAGTCGTCCACTACGATGATTTGTTCTCCCCACCAAAGGAAGAACTCATCGTCCCAAGTGGTCCGGGGAACTTCACTTCCCCCTAATCTCTTCATCATGTCCGCCCAACGGGCAATTCTTGGGTCCCGCGGGCTACTGATGGTAGAGATAACTCTGGGTCTCAATGCTGGTATCTTCTCAAAGAAGAATGTTGTCAAAATTGTACCGTATCCAAAGTGTTTGGTCTTTTCTTGGCGGATTGAGGTCAACTGTTGCTTCATGTTCAGTAATAGGGCTGTGCACCAATCATACACATGAGTCAAGCATTCCACTGCTATGCTCATTTGCGTCCTGGACGCCTGATGTAGGGAGGCAGATCCTGCCACTCTGCCAATGGTGAAAAGAAGGATTTTCATGTGCAAATCCCTTAGATCCTTAATTGCAATCTGAGTTCCAACTTTCTTGGAACCCTCTACACAATACACGTGGACATAATCTTCCACGGTTAGCCCTCCCAGGGGCTTCCCGTGCAAGTCTACTGGTTCCCCCCTCCGGGAGAGCCCAGTGATAAAATATATGTCTTCCACTTCAATGCGTACTGGCATCTGATCTATCATAAAGCAGTCCTCTTCCGGTTCCCAATAATTGACGAGCATTTCTAGCAACCGGACATTGCTTTTCATATTTGGCATTTTGAAAAATTTGAACAATCCGCAATTCCGAAGAATATTTTGCGATGCTCGATCTTGCATGACCTCTTGATCAATTGCACTGTGTTCACGCTCTCTCCATGAGATTGTCATCCTGTCAAAATTCATTAAATCATGCATTAGCCACGCATTTTTTGATTCGGGCCTGCGCATACATGACTTTTTCTATGCACAGTCGCGTGTATACGCGACTTTCCTGTTACAAACCCGCGTATGCGCAAGTCCGAGTTTTTTAGCAAGGGTTTTAATGGTAAAAATCACTAAATTTTAATTTCTAAACGGACAAAATGATTTGCAAGGATGATTGAGGAGCCTACCTGACAAATTCGGTGCGTTTCGACGGTCGGTTGTTCCTGATTTGACGAAAGAAGTTTTTTGCTCCAGAGCACTTTTTTCCAAATCAGCAATGCAATAATGAACCAAATATAAGGTAATTTGTCTATTTATGCCTAAAAAGTTGAAAATTTTCGCAAAAATTTGTTATGCTTATTTTTTCGATCTATCTTAAGCTGCATAACCCGGATGCTTGGAAGTGCCCAGTTTGGTATGTTTTCAGGTACATTTTGACGAATTTGAGATTTTTCCCATTTTTGATCCATGATTACCGACTCGTCACGGCAGGTATATGATCTTCACTGGCATATAGGTTAGGGAAATCA
Source organism: Pinus albicaulis (assembly GCA_034641835.2). Lineage (NCBI taxonomy): Eukaryota > Viridiplantae > Streptophyta > Pinopsida > Pinales > Pinaceae > Pinus > Pinus albicaulis. The sequence continues at coordinate 961,014,672 of CM076573.1, read as the reverse complement.
CTTTCCGTTGCATCTTGCATACTAGCCTTCATACTGATCACTTGCCATAGGGTCGATCCCATCAGGTCATGACTATTACACCCATTTCACTCGCCGATTATTTAATCATGACTTGATGGTAGAGCCTTCCTTTACATGGGCTTCCTAGTTAGTTCCTCGCTATCACTTGTTGCCCATGCTGCATTTTATGTAGGCTCGGGAGTCCTCTTTAGTCTCGCCATGACTTATGTGTTGAAGCTTCATTCTTCTTCTTCCTCACTATCATTTTTCTGGCTTTTACCCTAGAGGCTCCCTGGTGTCGTTAAGTTGTACTACTGCATTGCATATTGGCTACTTGTTTATCCTGGCCTTTAGCCGGCTTCATTTGGACTCGATGTTTAAGCCAACTTTTGACCTTGACTATCTGTACAAGTTAACCATTGCATGCACTTAGCTATCACGACTTGACACCTTTTTACCCATGGATGGAACATTCCTCTGAGTATCGCTTACCAGTTTTCGCCACCTTGCATTGAGCATAGGATCGTTCCAATCCCAGGAACTAGTGCATCTGATTTTTTATACTCGTTCTATCCATTGTACCATAGCATTCTTTTATTCTTTTTCAGGCTTATTATATGAAAAAGACAAAAAAATAAAATATAACAAAAAGAGCGGGAACGGGATGTATCTTCGTTGTTTTGATGGAAGTACAGAGTCAGTTTGTCGCCCTTGAACAAAGCACATATACTTATATATATTTCCTACATTTGGGATGGTTTTAGTTTTGACCTAGGTTCAGCCTTTACCTTGTTTCACTTGTCAGTCCTCCCCCGGTTAGTTATCTCTTCCAATCATATGGAGAGTTTGTTCTGCCTCCTGCATAACAGACTTATACAGTGTCACTTTTTACTGCCATGGTCATCACGAGTCGTGCTTTTGTTCAAGGGAAGTCTAACCAGAGTCGGCCATTTTGTGGTGTCTCTTGACTCATTATTCAGTCGGCCTTCCCGGTCTTGTCAGTATCTTGTTCTATCACATAAGATGTTTTGGTCTTCTGCTCGTGCTGGTTTGAGAAGGTCCCCATTGACTTCTTGCTGATGGGTTTGTCTCTTATCGACTACGACACATTGCTCTGAGAGCAAACCTAGAGCCGCACCCTGGCCCTATTTCCATCATTGATAGGTGACCTTGTGCTCAACATTTGATCATCATTATGGGTCTTTGACTGAGTGGTTTCCCCTGTGTTCGACGTCAGCATACATTATCACACTTGGGATTCGTGCAGTACCTTGATTTCCATTTGACCCTATCGGTGGATTTCTCGCTTCTGTGTCAGCTTTCATTATTGGTTGGTTCAGAGGGTTTCTTCCGTGCGCTAGCTTCATCTTGTGCATGTCGGAAACGTACTTCGGTTTGGTTCCATCACTCTACTTCGTCCGATTCCTTCCAAATCTTGGCCTGCGGGTTACACTCGCGCTGGACTGATGTGGGATGCCTTAATGCCTTCCTTCCAGCAGATCTTTTCCCATCGACTCCGACTCATTGCTCTTGGAATAAGGTCTAGAGTCTTTTTGTCAGTACCTTAGGGTTTGCAGTCATCAGTGGCAGACTCTTCGCTATCGACAGTGGGGATTCATCATTGCCTCCTGATTGGTAGATTCTTTCAAGTGTTCGACTTCAACTCATTCATTCGCACTTGTCAGATTGTACTGGGGCACCTTGACACTCATTTTCATTATTGGTGAGTTGTCTCGCGTTGGTTAACGGTATACATCATTGACCGGTAATCCAACGATTTCTCACATGGTCGACTTCAACTCATTTATTCCCATTGTGTAGAATTGTGCCATAGTGATCGGTGAAGACCTCGGGTTGCATCAGCATTTCTCGGTTCACTTTTGACAGTCTATTCAGTTTCTGCCAGTGATGTTGTCCACCCTTATATGTTGCAGTTCAGTACAGCAGCATCCTATATGTTGGCTCCCGAGTTGCGTGATTGTACCGATTGTTCCACCTCTTATGATTCGGTACTTGGAGATTCAGTTACTTATATGATCAGACATCCAGTTGCACCATCCTTGATCAACTTTCTATATGTGATACTTGGACATTGATTCAGACTTATATTTCCGGGCCATGCTCAGATGATTCATTGTGTACTTTCAGTTCAACTATACTTGTATACATGTTGGATCTATTTCAGTACTTTCCATATGATGTATTTTTGACTAAGCATGGGTATGCCCGCCTCAGCATGAGTTGACTCTCTGTTTTCTTTCATTGGTTTTTGGCAGGCTGAAATATGGTGAAGTCCTCTCTTGTCCTTGCGAAGTTATTTCTATGTGCATAATACATTTAGGCCATCATGTACCCCTTCTGACCTCATATATTAGGGGGCATCTGTTATAGCATCATTTCTCACCTTCATATGATTCATGATTTCTTTTATGGCTTTGGGCACCCATTCCTACAGACTTGGACAAAATTCACTAAAAAACAGTGTTAAATTCCCCATACGCGGTTATGCCCAGACCTTTCCGTGTGTATACGCGAGTCCACATGTACTTTCCCGCGTATGCCATTAAAATCATTAAAAAATATATAAAAAATCCCTATTTTCGGGCTGGGTTGATGGTTACTCTGGTAGTTCAACCACCCCAGCACGTGGCCAACTGTTTCCAACGGTTGAAACTACTTTGAGGGAGTATAAAATCCCCTCATGTGCATGGCCTAAGGGAGAGAGAGAAATTATTGATATTATACTCTGTTGGTATTCCCTATCCAAGTCTGAATTCCCGTGCCTCCTGCACTTCCCAGTTCATTACATGAACCCTTTGTTTCCTGGAGATTCTCATCTCTTTATATGTCATCTCGTATGCACCAGTTCGGAAGGAATCTTAGCGAGGCAAGGGTGGGACGGATCCGGACGACGGTCTGCTCGAAGATCGTGGAAGGATTCAGGTGATCTCTCCACTCGTTATTTCTGTACATGCTATTTATAATACAGAAGAACCATCTTGTTCCCGAGATATACGTGTTAGTGTCTGATTGCATATATGAGAATATTGTTATTTAAGTAGTTATTATGGTTTATCTAATGTTTCACGTGGATTTCACTAACATTTAGAGTAGATATATGCTGTACAACCAGTTCTTCATGCTTGTTTCTTCTTGTCTTTCAGGTTAAGAAGGAAGAAGGGTTGCTGGGGGTTTGGACCCCGCGGGATCTGCTTCAACCGTAGGACCTACGGGTAACTTCCTCTATCTACTCTATTTAGTTTTTCATGAACATGTATGGTTGTGTGAGTCCTTCTTAAGTAGCATGCCCTGCTCTGTGGAGGTTTAAACCCAACAAACCTCTAGGGTGATTTTCCCCGAAACAACACAAGAAACACCTATTGTTGGATATAAAAGACCCTAGTTGATTTTTAATCTTGAATCGGGTCTTCTTTTTAGCTGAAAGGAAATTGATCTCATCAGAATTCAAGATTTTCTTGATGTATTCTAAAGAAAATATCCTCATTGGGAGGTATTTGGGAAGCTTGTATGGAACTAGTTGGCTTCCATACAGTCTCATTTCAGTATGATTCTAGTATAAATAACAGTCTCATGTTTTTCTCTGATATGATAACTGTAGAACCTTTTTTATTTCTTCACTAATTCTTGGCTGAATGCTACTGCTGAGCATACTAACTATTGGATATACAAAATAATTAGTACAATATTTGAAACTGAATTTATTGGAATCCTTTCTCATCAAGGATGTCCAAAATATAACTGACTGGGGATTACCCTCATTGTCAAGTTGTTGTATGTTAAATGCAAACCCTTCTGATTGAAAATATATGAAAAAATGGAATGACACTGAGGAGCATTTGAATATTCCTTCTTCTGGTAGTTTTATCAGTTGATCATGCATGGCATCTGCCAAGTATTGGGAAAAATTGAGAATTTTAGCTGGAGGCTGACCTGGGAAAAAGATGGATAGGAAACCAAGAATAGATTCATCCACATGCTTATCAGTGAAATATCATAAACTACACGAAAAAATGGTCACCATTTGTCTGTTTCTTTTTGAAAACATGGTAGGGAGGAAAGTATGAAAATTTTGAAACCTTTTAGGGAAGTCCAGTTTTAAGTAAAGCTCAGTAAGAGTTTCAATGGAGAAAGGCACTCCATCAGGTTATTATTTAATCTGCAAAATTTGATTGATGGATTAAGTAGTGATAGTAAACAGGATTTCTTGGTTAGGGATGACTATGGATCTTTCATTGGGAAAATAGTTGATTTGGCATAGTTTGATGAATTTAGGGAACTAATAGGGTTTTGAAAATGTGTACTTGGGTAGGTTAGAGTCCCAGAGATGAATATCATCTACCTGATCAACAAATTTATCATGACTCCAACAGTGGAGTTCCAAAATGTTGCTATTAGTTACAGTGTCATTAATTTTGAAGTCCTTATCGGCCAAAGGAGTGTGGTCGACATCTAACAGGGGTGGTTGAAAAGGGTTTACAGTTAGGATGCCCTAGGAAGCCATTAATTTGTTTCAATTTATTAATAAAATGGACTATTTAATGGTTTCAAGTACTCAGAATTACCTAGAATATCTTGAATTTGATCATGGAAGGAGTCCAGGTAGCAGCAGGCTTCAATCTTGGTCGACAATGGCTTTTTGGTACTTTTCACAAATAAATAGAGATAATGAATTAATAGTTTAGGTCAGGGTTTTATTATTTTTTAAAAATTGGGGCTTATCTCATGGCACGGGGGTTCTATTATTTCAAATAGTGGTGGTTTCATCACACGCCTTGGAAACGGTTTGGTGTTTTATCACATGTTGAAGGATCATTTTCCGGTTTGGGAATGGGGGGGAAGGTTGTGATAGAACATGGTAGCGCCATGTGGCAGGGGAGTGGGATATTGAAACCACCCATTTTTCACCCCCCCCCCCCCCTCCTCTGTTTTAAACTTCGAACAATGGGGAGTGTGAAATGGTTCAGAGGCTTTTAGATCTGATTGGCTGTGATCAGATGGTTGATGGGTATTGCGAGTTTCTAAAGAGGTGGGGTCGGGTAGCTGATAGGCAGAGGGTTAATATGAAATGGGGTCAGGGAATATATATCCAAAGAGTTAAAATGATACCTTGGGGGGGTGGGTTATGAAATTTATTAAGCGAGATGTTAAAAAATATATTAGGAGGAGGGTTTAAGTCAAAAAGGGGGGGTGCACTAAATATTTAGCACTCTGAACTATTGAAAAGTGGGTTTTTTTGTTTTATTGAAAGTATAAAGTTAGTCAAGGGAAAAAGGGGGGTTTTTTAGCAAGGGAAAAGGGTTAGGATAAGGGGAAATGGTTTCCAAGAGAGGAAAAAGGGATTTAGTAAGGGGAAATGGTTTCCAAAATGGAAAAAGGGATTAGGACAAGGGAAAGGTGTTAGAAAATGTTTTAGATCATGGATAATCATAATGAGACTTATATAATCTTTGAAAAAGTACTCTACCTACCCTTTTATTCATCCTAACATTTTTTATTTCCTTTATTGGGTGAATTAGAGCTTTCTGACCCTTTTATTTTCTTTTGATAAGAAAACCAACTTATTTGTTACCTTATATCTTCCAATGGCTCAGATTAAACTTATCAGCTCATTTTTATTCTCTACCTAACTACTGATCTGCCAAGATTAAATGATTTGGTCAAATCTTTATTCATTATCTATCATAACAAGAAATTTAAAGGAATGAATGACCAAGATTAGATTGTATGATTATCATGAATTGTGACATTTTGAACAAGATGCACACAATTTATTTGCAAAAGTAAATTAAACTAAGAGCAGTGGCATTTGAATGTGCAACACTTTCAAAATTTATCTTTGTTTCTTTTTATGGGGTTCATATTTTATGTCTTTTTTTTTTATCTTTCTTTCTTTTGGTCCTTTGATTATTCTTTTAGGACATACCCTCTTTTAATTTTTTCATATGGAAAACATTTGCAAAAATTCAAAGGTATGTACAATATTACAAGACTTAACATAATCAATTCAAAATTATGATCCCTATTATTATAGGACCCTAACAGTCACCAAGGCATTTCCGAGGCTATAGTGATTGGAGTTTCTTGACATTGATAAACGTGTAGATGAACTTATTGTTGGGGTTTTTGCCATTTTTCCATTAAAACGATGAATATGTAATAAATATTTTAGGGGAGAAAATAACTTGATTGTATATAGGGAGGGGGAAATGCACTCGATTCTATGTATGCAATTTTATTTGAATTAATATCCATGCTTTGAAACTCTCATAACATTCAACGAAAGCAGAGTTTAGTATCGTTTGTTGGGTCCAAAAACATTTCCTACATTGTTTCAACAGTATCCAATTTTCACCTAACTATCTGGTTTGATGCACTGCAGTTGAATTACATGGCATGGGATCACGTGTGATTACAACATCAATTGCCATAGGAGTCTTATTTTTGGAAAGTACTGTGATATGTGTTCACCACACTTGTCAGAATGGAGATTTAATCTCAACATATGAGCACATGCTATCTAGAGTAAATACATATAACATGTTTCCCTAGTTTTTGCATATCATAATTTTGATACTCCTTTTCTCAGTTGCGATGGTATGTTGTATATAAGTATATTTTTTTGTGCTTACAAAATTAGTGATGATGAAATTCCAAAATAATATCAAGAGGTCATGATGTAATAACTAACTCTAGGTACATTCTGTATCTAAACGAATCTTCTATGCAAATGGTGAGTACAATGTTTGGCACCCATGTATCTCGGTAGATAGTATCTCATGGATAGAATGACTAGTAGTTCAATATTTATTTCTGAAGCTACTGCTTAAGAGATCGAGGGGTGTAAAACTTGATATGGATGGTTGTCCAGATAGTTTGGAAATTTTGGATCTAGGGAAGGATTCGTAATTTGTTGAAGACGTGGGAGTGGTCTTCTCATGAGATTATGTGATATCTTGGGACGTTGTTTAGTAATTATCTTCGAGATATCCTTGGTTCGGGAGTTCGAGAGTGGAACTTAGGAATCCAGTTTTCTGACTACACATTTCTAAGGGTTATGAGACAACTTGATGGAGGTCACTCTATGAGATTTTGAAGATGTTTAAAGAATATAATGAAGATGTTGCAGACAAGAAGATCAAGGAAAGTACTCATTATCGAAGGCACTTGGAGAATTAAATGCTACTTGTATTCTGCCTACTAATTTATGTTCATAATTAAATGTAATTTTTGTGTGATTGTTGATTATTTGTATCTAGAGATTTAGCCCAACTAATATAAGTCCTATTTTCATGTTTGATTGAGATATTTTCTCAGCTATTTGATTGTATGGTTAAGATAAAATTTCTATCTTGAACCAATACTTGTTGTATTCATATGTGATTTTTAATAGAATATAATGGAGTTTTGTTATGCAATCTGATTTTTAAATTGGTATCAAAGCCAATGGCTCTGTGGGTAACTCCCTTAATGGAGGGCTCAAGATGTAGATTTAATTAGTGTAGATATGTTTGTATGTCTGACTGTGTGAGTTTGTTGAAGTGTGTGACTTGGGATTTTGAAGGCATGTGGGTGAGATCCAATAAATGAAATGCCCAGGGCTGTTACTTCATAGGGAGGGTAGAAAGTTACGTTGAGTAGCTCTGTCCATTCAAATTGACGCGAATCATCGAAGTTTTTTCTTTCTGGTATTCATCACATTGAGTTAACTATGTATGAACATAGAGCTACAGATGGTCAATGCATAGTATTAAAGGTTTTGTGCTGCTACCATCGTCGAATATGTAAAATCAACATGGCATTGCCAAGGCTATGATGATTGGAGTGCCTTGACCTCGATCAACGTGTAGGTGAATTTATTGTTGGGGTCATTGCCATTTTTCCAGTAAAATGATGAATATGGAATCAATATTTTAGGGGTGATATGCACTTGATTGTATATATTCATGGATCAAAACCCTTGATTCTATGTATGAGGGTTTATTAAAATGGATCTCACAAGCTTTGCAACTTTCATAACATTCAACGCAAACAGAAATGAGTATCCTTTGCTGGGTCTAAAAACATTTCCTAGATTGTTTCAATAGTATCCAATTTGCACCTAGCTATCTGGTTTGATGCATTCCAGTTGAATTACATGGCATGGGATCATGTGTGACTACAACATCAATTCCCAGAGGGGTCTTCTTCTTGGTGAGTAATGTGATATGCGTTCATCACACATGTCAGAATGGAGATTTAATCTCACCATATGAGTACATACTATCTGGAGTAAATACCTCTAACGTGTTTCCATAGTTTTGGCATATCATAATTTTGATACTCCTTTTCTCAGTTCTAATGGTATGTTGTATATAAGTATCATTTTTTTGTGCTTATAAAATCAGTGATAATGAACTTCCAAAATCAGGTCAAGAGGTTATGATGTAATAACTGACTCTATATACATTCTGTATCTAGACGACTCTTATATACAACTAGCGATTACATTGATTGGCACCCATGTATCTCGGTAGATGGGAGCTCATACATAGAATGACAAGTAGTTCAATGTTTATTACAAAGAAGTAATTGTTTGTGTCTGAAGCTACTACTTAAGAGATTGAGTAGTGCAAAACTCAATATGGATGGTTGACCAAAAATTTTGGCGGTTGTGGATTGAGGGAAGGATACCTCATTTGTTGAAGACATGGGAATGACCTTCTCATGAGGTTATGTGATAGCTTGGGACGTTGTTTAGTAATTGACTTCAAGAGATCCATGGTTCGGGAGTTCGAGAGTGGAACTCAGGAATCTGGTTTTCTGACTACACCTTTCCAAGGGTTATGAGACAAATTGATGGAGTTTTCTCTATGAGATTTTGAAGATCTTTAAAGAAGCTAGTGAAGACGTTGTAGACAAGAATATCAAGACAAGTACTCGTTAAAGGAGGGACTTGGAGAATTAACTCTTACTTGTATTGTGCCTATTAATTGATGTTCATCATTAAATGTAATATTGTGTGATTTATAATTATTTTGATCTAGATATCTAGTCCAACTAATATAGCTCCTATTTTGGTGTTTGGTTGAGATATTTTCTCAACTATTTGATTTTATGGTTAAGATAGAATTTCTATCTTGAAACGTACTTGTTGTATTTATATGTGATGTTTAATAGAATGCAATGGAGTTTTGGTGTGCAATATGATTTGTAAATTGGTATCAGAGCTAATGGCTCTATGGGTAACTCCCTTAAGGGAGGGATCACGATGTAGATGTTGATTGAATTAGTGTAGATATATTTGTATGTTTGATTGTGTGAGTTTTTTGAAGTGTGTGACTTGGTATTTTGATGGGATATGAATGAGATCCAATAAATAAAATGTGTAGGGCTATTACTGCATAGGGAGGGAAAAATTCAGGTTGAGTAACTATCTCCATTCAAATTGCCACGAATCATCAAAGATTTTTCTTTCTTTTCGGTATTCATTGTGTTGAGTTAACTATGTATGAATAGAGAGCTACGCATGGTCAATGCATAATGTTAAAGGTTTTGTGCTACTACCATCATCGAATATTTTTCGTCACCATGGCATTGCTGAAGCTATGGTGATTGGAGTGCCTTTACCTCGATCAATGTGTAGATAAATTTATTGATGGGGTCGTTGCCATTTTTCCAGTAAAATGATGAATATGAAATCAATATTTTAGGGGAGCAATGCACTTTATTGTATATATGCAGGGATAAATGCACTCGATTCTATGCATGTATTTTTATTCGAATGGATCTCACAAGGTTTGAAACTCTCATAAAATTCAATGCAAACAGAGTTTAGTATCGTTTTTTGGGTCCAAAAACATTTCTTACATTGTTTCAATAATATCCAATTTTCACCTATCTATCTATTTTGATGCAATGCAGTTGAATTACATGGCATGGGATCACATGTGACTACAACAACAATTCCTAGAGGAGTCTTCTTATTGGTAATTATTGTGATATGCCTTCACAACACATGTCAGAATGGAGATTTAATCTAAGCATATGAGAACATGCTATATGGAGTAAATACATCTAACATGTTTCTCTAGTTTTCGAATATCAAAATTTTGATACTCCTTTTCTCGGTTGCAATGGTGTGTTGGACATAAGTATAATTTGTTTTTTGTGCTTATAAAATTTGTGCTGATGAAATTACAAAATCAGATCAAGAGTTCATGGTGTAATAAATGACTCTAGATACATTCTGCATCTAGACAACTCTTTTATACAACTAGCGAGTACAATGATTGGAATCAATGTATCTCGGTAGATGGGAGCTTTTCAATAGAATGGCTAGTAGTTAAATTTTTATTGAAAATAAGTAATTGTTTATGTCTGAAGCTACTACTTAAGAGATCGAGTGGTGTAAAACTCAATATGGATGGTTGCCTAGACAATTTGGCGGTTGTGGATCTAGGGAAGGATCATGTTGAGCAGATTAATCAATCTTGCAGACAAGATCGATCTCCCTAGTACCAAAAGGTAATCTAGAAACAAACAGCCAAATAAACCTATCTTTCTCTAAACATATGCGATTTACAAAAGAATACCATAAAGGTGTAAAGAACTTACCGTGGATCCAATGCTTGTTCAAAGTTGTTGTCCCTCGTGCACTTGAAGGAGTTATCTTTGCAATCCTGTAGTCACAAACAAGAAAACATTAAATAGCACCTGTATAGTAAACATCATAAATCATTCTTATCATGGTCATCAAGGAATCCATGAAATAAACAGTTAACTAACATCTTAGTGAGAAAAATGAATTCATTTGTATTAACTTTGAAAGAAAGAAAACCTTACAACCTTAGCCTTGATGTTGAACAGGTCTTCCTGGGGTCCGAAGCAGGAATCTCCTCTACTCTAAAAAGCCTTGCACTCTTCCAACCGAGACAGATAGAGGTATGTGATCTCTCCTCACAAAAATATTAGTTAAATGAGTCTGAATCTCAACAACACTTAACCTCAAATAATTCTAAAGCTTGAACTCCACTTTGAGGCTACCCAATGCCTCTTTTTATAGTGGAAAAGAGGAGGTTTTAGTTCCAACTATGAAGGGATAGAATCCTCCTTCAAAGGGATAAGCTCTTCACATCAAGGCATTAGCTCCATGAGGTAAGGGATACATGAACCTCAAAAGAGCAGTTCTGCCACCATAAGATTCTTTCTAGAGGCTTCTAGAATTTACAGAAAACGAGCTTTTTGAGTTTACTTGTGCCTTTTTAATATTTTATAGGGGTCCGCACCCATAACACAGAGAAATTGCATTCAGGTATGTAGGAGTCATGAACATTAGGTGCGGGACCACAGGCAAGATACAGAGAAAGTGCGATACCAGAGTTAAGGATATTGTTAAGAACTTTTCTCTTATTTTCAAGGCTTGACATGAAGAACTGATATGTTAGACTTAAAAAGGAGGAAGTATGAGTGATAATGAGCTCATACACATAGCAAAATGTTAGGATGACAATTTTCAGTGCAACAGATTGCCCCCCTAAAGTGAAAAGTCTGGAATAGATGAAGCTGAAGTATGTCATATATGAAGAGTGCAGTACTTTATCATTTCAAAAATAAACCAGTGGACACCCCAGTCAAAACCTGTAAAAACATTTAATGCAATATATATATATATATATATATAAACATATCATCGCTGAGGTAGGCATTCCCATACTCATATCAAAACTAACTAGAAACTAATTCAAACTGTTCTAATACAGGAATGATTTTGAATACATCATTATTATAGACATGTGTAGACACAGTATGGACGCAGCCATCTATTTATGAATAGTCCATTGTATAAATGATAACAAAATTCCTCGCAGCTTGGATGGTAGAAACTAGATCCAGGGTCTTGATTTCCGCATCTTGAACGAGTACAATTCTATCCATGCGAATGAATGTGTCGAAGTCGAACATGGTAGAAACCACTTGATTACCAGTCAATGATTTAAACTGTTAACAAGTGTGAGAGTACTCAGTACAATCTATGAAATTTGAATGAAGGATCTGAATTCAAACATGTCACGGAATCATTCGATCGAAGGCCAATGATGCAACCTGTCATAGAAGGTCTGAAACCTGCCATTAAGGCATGTAGATTTCAAGGTACTGACGATTTCTGGATCAACATCCTAGATAATGAGTTTTCGTCGATAGAAAGTGATCTGTCGTGGGCAAGCCCACAACATGAAATCATAGATCAAGTTTTGAAGAAATATATTGGCAAGGACTGACTTAGGGATGGTCAAAATGGATGACAAATAATTTGCCGATGAATGGTTTATTTGAATTGTCCTCTTGAACACATAACGACACTGCAGATGGCTTGGTGACAATTGACCCAAAGCTAATACCCAAAAATCGGCTGAAGACTTTCAATGTGGTTTGATTAATCGTTAGGCAAAGGATTTCCCAACCCAGGTGAACAAAAAGTGTCGTGTTCAAGAGTGGTTAACGGCTTTTCGAAAAATCAAAATACAACAAACAGGTCCATTTTCCTCTTTTTTCCCCCACCATTTCTGGCAAGTACCTCTTTATTTTTGAAAAGCTTGAGGAGGATAACATTTTCTTGTTTATAAGCTCATCCTTCGGATGAGTCCAATTTAGTTTAAGATTTGAACCCAAAGAAGGAGTGGTTTGTTCCTATTTTAAAATTGAACAGGTCCTTTACTGTTAAGTTTTAACAAGTCCATTATAGGATAAACTCGGTGTTTTTTCAATTTTAGGGAGTTAGAAGAAAAAAATTAGGAAGACTCCATGGGGGTACTTTTTCGTAAATTTAGTCTCTCGAGCCCGAAAGAGGAAAAAATAATGCGGGAGAGAACTCTATTGACCGTAATTAGTCAACGTATACCTTTTTCGTAAATAGTCCATTTCAGTCCGTAAAAGGGTAAACTTATACTGAAGGGACGATCATTTATTTATTTTAATGAGTTCGAATAATCAAGTGCTCGACAATATTTTCAATTTTCGAGAGTCTAAAAAGAGCTTAAAATAGAACTCTAAGTTTTCACTTTTTCTTAAATTTTTGAAAGAGTCCGAAAAAGTGATAAAAGTATGCTCTTTGTTGAAAACGATCAATTTTCTTGAAAAATCCAATTTCTGCACAAAAACGCGAAACATTACACATACTTGTTTAAGATAAGTAAAAATTATTTAAAAAATAACCTTTTTAAAGTGAAAAACAAACAAATTAAAAATTCATTTATTCGAAAAAACTTATAAAAAGGACTTTTCTAACCTCATTTTTACCATTTGAGTTCAGAGCGAAAAGTAAAATCTTTTGGGTAAAAAAGTTCCTGTGAAGATTCTGGAAAATCCGTCTAGCGGAATCGAGAACCGTGAGCTCTAGGTAATCCATGACCTCTTAATCTTGCATTTCATCCATTTGCATTTTGCTTTTAGGCTTTAGATTTCATTTTTTAAGAAAAAATATGTTGACAAAATCGCATGAAAAATTAGTCTGTGCTTTATGGGCACTAAGGGCCCAGACTTTTTTCTACATAGGAAAAAGTCTAGGTCCACAGGGCCTCCACAGAGTGCTATGCGTATCTACACACCTTGTGTATGAATTTCGGAGTGCGGACCTCGCGTAATGAAATTTTGAACTAAATTTTCTCAATTCCTGCCTAAAAATTTTCAAAACATCTTGTTCTAATATGTATTTTTATGCAATGTAGGACATACAAGATGCTTATTTGGAGAGAACGCAAGCATGAAGACATAGATGATGCTGCAATAAATCATTTTCCTACAATGCAGGCATTAAGGGCATGTGGTTTGTATAAATTCTGGGCCATTCAGGGCATGAGGGCACAAGTAGACCTCCTAACTTGGCTAGTGAAAAAATGGAACGTACAGGACTAGTATTTCATTATTGGCGGCCACCGGCTCAAAATTGAGCTGGATGATATCTATTTTTTGACTGGTTTTTCCAACGGGGGCAAACAAATTTCTCTGTTTGGGACTAGGCCAGGTGGCCAGTCTATTGCTAGTCTTCGACTAGAGTTCTATGATGATCAGTCAGACCCTTGGGAAAAACGGATTGACATAAAACCTATCATTTGTCCCGAGCTAAAAGTTATTTCATTTATTGTCACCAGACTGTGTGGGAGCACAGCATTGCATGTGGCTACCGGTTCCCAGATGCGCATTGTTGTAGACTGTTTTCGAGGCACCATTTTCAACTAGTGCGAAGCTGTGTTGGCCAATGTAAAAGGCCAACTAACCAGAGCAAAGAATGGAAAGTTAAATAACTTTGGATATGAATCCATTGTAGTCACCTTTTCTTTAGAGAAGATCCCCATGTTAGCTCCGCAGAACATTCCTGTTGATGTTGGACAACCTGAAGAACCTAGGATGGTTCGTTGGGTTGCATTGATGGCTCGTCCCGTTGTTGGGGGCATCGAGATTGTTCGATTTCCTCCTTCATATTTTCGGTTGCTGGAACACCAACTTTTTGTTATAGAGGAATTTCCATATGTCGGGATAGATTTCCACAGCGGCCAAGAGATGGCTCTCCCAACAAGGGAACAGTGGGATGAATCAGGTAAAAATCATTTTCAAAAATTTCTAAGTTCTATTTTTTTTTGTATTTTAATCATCTCAAAACTAATAATCAAAAGTTTTAAATGCAGATGTGGGCCCACAGTGACCAGCCCATCTCCAGCCTTATGAGAGGAGGCATCTAGCTGCCACAGCACCAGCCCCAGAGGGCCAATCAACCAATATTCTATCTGATTTAGAGCATCACTTAGAGCGCTTGACTCTAGACATTCCAGATACGAACATAGATGATATTCCTCTCAGATTATAGGGATATGTGATTGGAGTCCCAGGACATTTTAGGAGGTTCCTATGTAGGGTGGCCCGGGCAATGGTCTCTTATCGTGATCATCATTAGTGATAGGATGATCGTATTGTAGACTCATATTTTTGATCTTTTGTATATCATTTTTGCTGACCATAAGGTGTTTCCAATCTATGATCGAAGAAGATGTATATTTTTTGAAACACTTTTATACTATGATATATCACTATTACCGGCTATCTGTGTACATGTTATGAATGTTATTTTAATTTACTATTCTGATTATTGCAAATGTCAATTTATCATACTAGAAGAAACTACATCTGCTAATGTATTTAAATGTCTTGGAATATGCTGATATTCAATGTAATCAAATTCACATTCCAAGAGACGAACTCTTAAAAATAACCATAATAACATTAGATTTCTAATGGCATAAACCCTGTTAAGCTGTAATACAACAAGTTCAGAATCCAACCTAACAATCAAACTCCGAATTCCAAACGATATGGATTCAGATAATAACTCAATCATTGCACTATACTCTGCAATGTTATTTGTTGTTTGACCAAGGCTTACCCCATGCATGAATACTAACTCTTCAGAGGGTGAATAGATAACCCAAGCTGCGGAAGAAATGTTTCGTGTACTACGACAAGCACCATTAGAAAAACCAATGTAGGTTTGAAGAGACGTCGACATCTGTAATATCAAGACTAAAAACTCAGATAGGCAGGAGTAGTGACAAAAACACACTCTAAACTAGGCACGCTTTTCTAATCTAATACACACCAGTAGTAAAGAAATCTAATCTAAATAAATCTCCACACCAATTTTACACCTAATATCTCTTCAGATAAAGCCCATTTCTGGGTTTATCTAAAGGGACACTGTCGAAATCTATCATCTCATAGGCCCCTTTTTCTAGCTTTCGCTTAACAATGAAAGGACCATGCCACACGGGCACAAATTATCTAGCTCCTAGCTTATCATTGGCTTGATCGTACACTAATACTAGATCTCCTTTTGAAAGATTACGAGGGGTAACACTTCTATCATACTGAGCTTTTATTCGTTTGACATGAGCCTCATTTGCTATTGCATCATTTTGTCGATTCTAATCTAGCTGAGCCAAGTCCAAAAGAAATTTCTCCTCTTCAGACGTAGCTGGGAGTAATTCTATGGCTAATTTCAATGACGAAATTTCGCATTCAATAGGAAACACAGCTTCCAAACCGTAAACCAGTTGACATTTTTACTGACGTCCGATATGCCCAAAATGCTGAAAATAACATGGAATGCCAATTCGACTTATGAATACCAATAATTCATCTGATCATAGTGACAAAAAATTTATTGATTGCTTCAACCAGACCATTAGCCTATGGGTAATAAGGAGTAGAACTATCGTGGTACAGGCCAAGTTGATCTGTCAGTTCAATCATCATGATATTTCAAAAATGGCTTCCATGATTTGTAATAATGGCTTGAGGAACACCGAATATAGCAATTATATGATTGAATATGAAAGTTGCAGCAGTCTTGCCATCTGCCGAAAAATGTAGTCATCGCCTCGGCCCACTTCGTAAAATAAGCTACCACTAAGATGATATACGCATGCCCCCTGGCCGAGTGAGGGTTACATGTAATAAATTCAATACCCCATTTTGCGAAAGGACTGACAACAATTATAGGGTAAAGAGGAGCAAGTGGCGCACACATTTTACGATCAAAGAATTGAAAATTGTGGCATTTCCGGACAACATAGATACAATCTTTGAATAACGATGGCTAGAAATAACCATTGCGCAATATTTTTTGGGCTGTGGCATACCCAGACATATGGCCACCACATGCTCTAGAATGGCAGTCATTTAAAACCTTCTGAGCTTCTTCATGAGTAAGACAACGTCAAAAAATAGAATCTGCTCCATGACGATAGAGTGTATCACCAATAATTTTTTATTGTTGGGATTGGAAACATATTTTCCGTCGCTGCGATCATGAGATTTCAGGCCGAAAAGATTCGGTTTGGAGATAAACGATAATATCCCCATACCAAGGATCAAGAGTACTGATAAGAAACCAGGATTCGTCCGCAATAGGCTGCTCCACCACAGTTTCAGTATCAGTAGAGGGGAAATCACGCATCAGTTCGACAAAAACCAAAGATTTATTTGCCTTAGATTTTTCAAATTTCAAGTCAAATTCCTACAGGATAACTATCCATTTGGAATACATGCCCCCTAGCAATTTTTTGGTTAAAATGTACATCATAGGGTTACAGTCAAAAAGTATTGTGGTTTTGCGTAATAAGATGTAGTGTCTAAATCTTTGGACAGCTTGAACAATTACCAAGGCCAATTTCTCCACATGTGTATATTTGAGCCCAATCAGATGCAGATTTCGACTAACATAGTAAATCACATGTTCATTTTTGAATTAATCTTCCTTAACTAAAACCATCCCAATTGTGGAATTAGAGGCGGCGAGGTACAAAACGTAGTCCTGGTTGTAATTGGGAGGATGCAATAACGGTGCATGGGTCAACGAGTGTTTAAGTGCATCAAAAGATCGATTAGCGATCTCATCCCAAAAGAATGGAATATTCTGTTTTAACAACCTGGTAAAACCCATTGTTAGCTTGGCGTAGTTAGGAACGAACCAACGTAAAAAGTTTTCTTTCCCCTACAAACTTTGGAGTTGGCACAGAGTCGAAGGAGGAGGTAAATTGACAATAGCTTCGACCTTCGACGGATCAACGCGAATGCGTACTTTCAAAACAACAAATCCCAGTAAGCGACCTGATTCTACACAGAAAACAAATTTGTGTGGATTCAGCCGAATTCGATAATGCCTACATCTCATTAAGATAGCTCGTAAATGAGTGAAATGGTCGGCCCTATACGATGAATGAGCAGGTAAATCATCGAGATAAGGCTGCACAATGTGCTTAATGTCATGAAATGCGTAAGACATAGCCCTTTGAAAATTTTCTCCAGTGTTCTTTAATCGAAAAGGTAGTTTTCTATAAGAAAATGTCCCCCGTGGACAAATGAAAGTTGTTTTTGGCTGATTAGTAGGAAGTATGTTTATTTGATTGTAACTGGAAAAACCATCCATAAAGGAGAAAATTTCACTACCGGCACAATCATCAATTATTTGATTGATATAGGGGGTTGGGTAATTGTCTTTTGGACAAGCTCAATTAATATCCCTATAGTCGATACATACTTTTACCGTTCCTTGTTTTTTGTTAACAGGAACAATATTCGATACCCAATCGGTTAAAGGAATTGGATAAATGAAACCTGCACGAAGTAATTTTTCAACCTCAACTTTCATAGCAGTAGCTTTTATCGGATGTATTTGACGTAAACATTGATGGAAAGGTTTGGCATCTAGGTAAGTCTTGATTTCATGTATGATAATTGATGGATCGATTCCTGGAATTTCTTCATATGACCAGCCAAACACGTCACAGAATTCTTGAAATAGGGCTTTATAAGTTTGAATTTCATCTTTTGTACAGCAAGCACCTATATTAATGTTTTAAATTATTCCTGGCTTCACTGAAATGTCAATTGGAATCGTTTGAGATTTATTTTCCAAATTTAACTCAGAATCAGGATTTTGCAATGGATTCTGTGGTTCTTTGACATATTCAACAGTAATAATAGAAGCGAAATCATCTTCAAAATGATCTATCTCAGGTAAAAACGAAGATCGGTGATGTAGATATTCCCATGGTAAATTGTCAATAGAGAAAAGTTCACGAATTTGCTCATCAGTATGAACAAGATCGGGAAATGTCGTTGTGGCTAAACTAGATATAGAAAGTGATTCCTCATGGATCCCATTCATTGGATCAGTCTCGGTTGAAGAAGGGTCGGAAAGTGATTGTATAGCCTAATATGCAATTTCAAATGAACTCAAAGGCATCATGCCATCAAATGAATCTAACTCGGAGTCAGAAGGTACGATCCAAGGATCATCAAACATAATAGTATTTGATGAAATCATATGAATAGTTACGATAGAAGGTGATACCTTAGGAGGAGGAAAGGAAAAATTTCCTAGTAAACTAGAATCTTTAATCAAACCTATTCCAACATCCTTGTAAGGGATATCTACTTTATCGACGCGCTGGATTGTTTCTGTAGAGGCTGGATCAAAAGAAAAATAAGTTAACTAATCTATTGTAACGATATTTCCTTGATGTGGAAATTTTATAAGCTGGAAGACCGAAGAAACAACAGAAGTCATAGCATAAGACCAACTATGACCCAGGAGAAGGTTGTAATCTAGAGGGGCATCAACCACTTCCACATCTAGATTTACGATTTTACCTTCGACCCCTATGGGTAAATCCTAAAAAATACCAAAAGGGTGGAAACTTCAGCCATCAAAAGCCTTTAGAATTTTCGGAGACTGATTGAGTGTAAGAGAAACAAGCGATTTCCAAAACTGGATCGACATAATACACATTGAAACTCCCTCATCAATCACAGTCCGAAAAATCGGTCTGTTTTTTACTAATACTGGAATTTGGAAAGCCATTTGGTGAGGTAGACGAGGTGTACTGTTCTCTAAATAAAATATTATTAGGTTCGAATCCTGAATATCGATAGCTCCTATGGCAGACAAAAGTAATTTACGCTATGCTGGGCACGATTGCAGCACTTCCAAAGGCGACATTGTTGAAGGGGAAATAGCTAAGTCTTCAAGAATGTTGTAATTCTAAGCAGCTCTCGCATGTGGATTGAAAGCTGATTTAAGAAGAACACCTTTAGCAAGCAGTTTTATTATTAAGTCTGGATTGGGTTTCTTGATCTATAGAGGACCAGAAACAGGAGTAGGTGTAGTTGATGTGTTTGCACTATAATTTTCTGCTTCTTTACCATCAACAGGATTCTTAGTACCATAATCTTGCGATCGCGTTGCAATCTTGACATGAGACATCATCAGAATAGGTTCTACTGAGGCATTGGAGGTAGAACCAATCATCTTACTATCTTGAGTAGGAAAAGGATCCTTCAAGACCGTAGGTTGTTGTGAACCTTTAACGAATTTCGAAACCTCTGCTCGATGTGGGCATTCTTTAGTAAAATGATCCTCGTCACAAATGTAACAAGGATAGTGAGCCTTACGTTTTTCGTTATTAGATTCATTTTTATCAGTTTTCTCTTTTGAGTTCTTTTTGTTTTTATTCTTCCCTTTCTTTTTACCACTAGATTTAGATTTGGCCGTAGATGTCTCTACGATATGAATGTCAGTGGAAATTTCGGGGGAAGACTCTTCTTTCGGGGAATCAAGTAAAGTTATAATAGGATAATAATTCTTTGAATATTTCTTCTTGCTTTTCGTTATGACTGTACCAATCATACCATCAGCAGCATGACACCCTGTGTTCGCCACCTGTAAAAATTTTCCTATCAAAAGGTGGCCAAAACATTGTCCAGTCTTCAAGAAACACTTTCATGGCCAAAATGTTATCTCTTGAAGCCTGTGGATGATCTCATGCTCATGTTTAAAAAGTCTTCACTACTGATTCCCTCCAGAACTCAAAAATTTTGCTAAATTCATAAGAAGAAACTGTTGTAAAACCACCATTCTTCCTCTCCCCCTCTTCCAAACTTACCTTCATTCGCTCCCCTTTTTTTTCCATAAAAACCCCTTTGTTTTCATGATTTCTTTTCTCCCCCCTCATGAAAATCACTATTATAAAGATAAAAACCCATTCTTTAGCTTTACTGAAACCTCGAAAAGCCATTGAAAGCTCTGAAAATTTCATAAAAACAAAGTTTTATTCCTATGGACTTAAGCCCTTGGGTTAAGTCCTAACCACTTCCCCCACATGCCCTTTCCCCGGAACCAAGTGCTAGTCCCATCGGCACTTATCGCATCGAAATAAATCAGATGAGCGCATATGTTTTTTTTACACAAAAACCCCGATGCGATAGACTCCCTTTGATATAACTCCAGATCTCATGTTTCTTTTAAAAAACAAGAGTTATTACCCCGAGCGCTTATCGCATCGGAAATATCCATATGTGTGAGACTTGTGCTCTATTCAAAAGTTTTGATTGCGATCATGCTTTGGATTGAAAAACCCCGATGCGATTGATCCTCCGCATTATAAAAACTCTGGATCACATCATTTTATATATATGTATATATCATATGGGCTCGCCTCCGCCCTTAAAGCCTTGTAAAATCCTTCTCAATCACCTTTTTTTTGTTTATAAAGTCAAAAACCCAGTTATCCAAAATTTTGAAATAAAAAACAAAAGCATGTGTTAAAAATTTTAATGGGTAGATTAAAAAGACCGATCGTGTGATCGCAATTGAAAGTTTGAAATGGGTTGATCGAAAAGACCCGCATCAAAGTTCTGATGCGATTGGGTCTTATATATAAACTCTGCCCCTCTCGCCTCTGTTTCATATGAATTTCCTTAGGCCCAAGTGTTAAAGACCCCAGGCACTGAATCGCATCGCAAGATTTCAAATGGGTAGATTAAAAATATCAGGCCCGATCTTCTGATTCCGATAGGCCCTTTTTATATAAAGCCCTAGGCTCTTTGAATCGCATACAGCCAGCGGCCCCGCAGTCAAGCTCCTATCTTTTTTATATATATTTATTTCCACCCCGATCCATTAAACCTTTGTTTTATATTAAAAAACTTTGGGTTTTCATGTATATAAGGGTTTCCGCCTTTGATTCTGAAAACTAGTCCTCGCCGTTGATCGAAAGTCGATCAAACGGCCAGCGCTCCGTCGCATCGGCGATTTCAATCGCATCGAAATTTTCAATTGCATGTGTTTTTTTGTCCCTCCAATCGGCTAGTCCCCCGATTTATTTCCCACCGTCGATCTGATCCTCAGATCGACGGCCATCGCTTAATCGCCTTGGCCCTTCCGATCGCACAATCGCATCGGAGTTTTTTCATCGCACTCCTTTTCTCCTCCCACCGATTGCAATCCCCCGATTGGATCTGCAATGTCCACGTGTCCAGATCCAACGGCTACGCTCCTTCCCTGCATTCTGAAGCAGTTTAACGTATTTCTGTAGGATTTCATAACATTTTGTTTGTTTCGCAGGTTTCGAAGGTTCTGTCCATATTATAAATGAAAGAAAGCCAAAGGCCCTGATCTTTCGGCCTTTGGGTATCAAAGGGAAAACGACTAAAGAAGGGTTCCATTCCAAGATTATCAACGTTTCATGGGTGCTGATACTATAAAGGCCCTACGTGGCCCTGCACATCAACAAGACACTGTGTTTTTAAATCACAGTTAAAGAGTATCAGCTTTTACCATAACCGAAGATTGAAAAAACTGAACTGAAATAAATAAACCTGTCCAACTCCCAAAGGGCAACTGCAGCCTCATGGTAATTAAGGAAGGCTTAGTTATTATTACAAACAAGAGGTGTTTTTCCCAAAGACAGCCGAACAATTAATATTACTCAAGAATCTTATCTCTAATTGTCAGAAAAACTATTTTAAAGATTAAAAGAAGCCTGGAAGCTAATATTTTCAATCATTAGACCCTAGGAAGCAGCAACAAAGTTACTTCAAGCATGCCACTGAGCCTCAAAAGTCAGCAAAGGCTCCCACCGAACTCAATTCATAAATGTACCTCAATTTAATACAAATTGATTATCTGTTAATTACTTCATCAAGCCCTTCAAAGGCCGAAGAGTCATCCATCTGTATTAATTGACCCAGGAGATATTTTACTAGATCCTACCTCCTCATTCTTCTATAAATAATTCTGTAGAAGATGAGAAAAATGTTGGTCTCTAGACATATGAACACATGTAATAGTCTCTGAAGCTTCTGATGCCCTGTTTGCCACTTGAAGATACAGAAGCTGATATGAGAAGTTTGAAGTTGTAGAGACCCACCGGGCTTGCTGATTGTAACTGGTTTGAAACATCAAATACAAGCTGCTGATTTATGGGATCCTGATTTATGTCAATGGTGATGTGTTCTTCAGTGTCAATTGTTATTTGGCTTGATGTTTTCACTTTTTTCACTTTCTCTGATAAAGAGCAGCAAACATAGAGCTAGGATTTACTTTCAACTGTACTCTACTCTTACTGAAAGCTTTATTATCTATGTTTTCTTCATTTGAACGTTCTATTTGAAGAGTACATCAATGCATGTCAGTTTAAAGGCACTTGCCTAATCCAAATTTATCTTTTTCACTGTTATCAGTGGTTTTCTTATTTGAATATGCTGAAAGCAGGGTAGTTTAAAGGCACTTACCTGATCTTAAGCTTTTCAACTATTTTTTAATGTTTTTTAATTAAAATTACTTCAATGCAGGCCTGGTTGAAGGCACTAACCTGATCTCAAAATACTTTTATGTTTTTTCTTATTTGAATATGCTGAAATCAGGGTAGCTTAAAGGCATTACCTGATCTTAAGTTTTTCAACTGTTTTTTAATGTTTTCTAACTGAAAGTACTTCAATGTAGGCTAGTTTAGAGGTACTAACTTGATCTCAGAATGCTCTTATGTTTTTCTTTAAAGTACATGCTAAAGAAATATAGTTTAAAAGAACTTACTTGATCTTAGGTCGTTTCACTGTTTTCTTTCATTTTGTTTGTTCTTCATTTTTTATCTATTTCATTCCATAAAATTTCCTTAACAAATCCTTTGACATAAGTGACTTGCCGCATGGATATTTTTTTAACCTTGTTGTCCAATTAAAATTCTCCTATGACTCCATGGCCCAATGGGTTAAAAATGTCTTTTCTTTTCTGTCAGCCAATCATTCCTTCACCTGCAGACACCTTTTCCCTTCATTTTGAAAATTCCTTCACCTTCATCATGTCTTCACCCAACCAAAAAGAACAAAACAAAACCCAAGCTCTTCATAAATATCCTAATATGAATTTCAGCTATTAAAGATCACATATTTTGAACCCATTCATAGAGAGATCCCTCTCTGCATTCAGGAAAGGCTAGATCCTTGAATCCCAAAGCGGTCTAATGTTCTCCCTACAGTTGGACTTTTTCCAATCTTGCTAATTATAGGGTGCTAACATACTGGTGATTGCGTTGGGGAAATTTTTGATTTCATTGTTGCTTGGCCAACTTTTATAGACTCTTTAGTTTTCCATACAACCACACATCTCAGAAAAACCTAAAAATATCTCAGATTGGTATTCAATAAACATGGTGCTCGACCATAACACCTTTTACCTTTGAAAAGAGCTGAAAACTTCCACTTGGCGACTCCATGATCATGAACAGACCTTGAGACTCCACTAGGAATAACCCTTATCATTATAATATCTTTCAAACTCAGTCACAAGGCTGGAGGATTAAAATTTTCTTGCAAAAAATACTAGTTAACCTCTTAAAGATTGTCATACCTGGTTGAACTTGTCTTGTTTATTTTGGGTCTGAAAAACACAGCATAGTGGCTTCTAGAGAGATTCACACTAGAGCCTATCCTGACCCTGATCCACCTAAGATAGTTGATAACCCAGAAATTATCTTTAGGAAGTCTCCTAAGATTAAATTATCAACTATTTTCATATCACCCTTGAGAGCTAATTCAGTTCCTGAAAATATTTCATCTCTACAACAATCTCAAGTTGACTTAGTAAATCCATTTAGAACTAGGTCTCTTGGTGATTTAGATCAGTTAGATTCTGAGTCTTCACTATCATCCCTAGAAACAAGTGAACCTCTTGGTAGCAGAGAAACAACACCTCATGATTTGCATTTTCTTCACAACTTAGGTGTCCCTCATCCAAGATCAACTCAGCAGTCTATTCCTGGTCCCTCCACTTTTTCTCACCCTAAACCCACTGTTCAAATCACTCCACTTCAGCCCACTTTCCCTGTTGTTAATCCACCTCTTGTAAATCCATCTCCACCACATATCATGGCAACATGGTATGCTCCCTTAGTTCTTCCTGCACCATTAGTCAATCTTCCATAGGACTATCAGTCCAAAATTCCATTATATGATGCTAGCAATGCTACAAATGCATCACAACATGTGGATAACATGAATGACTACTTCAACATAAATGAAATTGATGATGATTCTTTCAAGCTTAGGTTATTTTTTCAGAGCTTAGGGGGAGAAGTGAGGAAATGGTTCAAAGGTTTAACCCCCCATAGTATCCGTGATCTACAAGCCTTCCATCAAACATTCTTAAACAAATGGGAAGTAAATAAAAACCCTCTCCAAGTCCTTTCTGACTATAAGAATCTCCATAGAGACGTTGGGGAAAGTGTGAAAGCGTATTGCACTAGATTCAATAGTGTGTATAATGCACTTTCCCCATAAATAAAACCTCCACAAGGCTCAACTTTAAACAAGTTTCCTGAAGGTTTTGACCCTGAAATGGCCTATCAGCTGAGAGAGAGAGATTATGCAACTCTTGAAGATATGAAAAATGGTGCTCTTTCTGTAGAAGTCAACTTGATGGAGAAGAGGGCAAGAATGAAAATTGAAAAGAGAATGTCCTTTAGAGAGGAAAATGCCCCTTCTACTTCCAACTCAAAGATGGAAAGAATGATGGAAGAGATGATGAAGAAAATGAGCATCCTTGAGAGAGCACAAGCAATTCAAAACCACACTGCTCCTCAAAACAAAAACTAGAACCAGAATCAAAATTTTAGAAGGAACCAACCTCCAAGTAGACCTAGGGAAGATGATCAACAGATCACTCCTCCCTTTCATCAAAACTTTATAAGTGAGGTTGAGGAAACATATGAGATAATAGAAGAAGATGATATCAACATGTTGGGAGTATATAATGATGAATTTTAGGCTCATTATGATAGAAAAAAAGGTCTTTATACCCCTTATGATGCCAATAGAGATGATGATGAAGGTTATTTTCCCGACATGGAAAATGTCCTCATAGAATCCCAAAAAGAATATGACCTTAGAAGAAAAGCCAACCAAAAAACTCCCAACACCAAAACCTCTGACAAACCTTCACAAAACAGAACTGCAACCAAATCTAAAGTTGTCAAACAAAAGGAAAAAACAGTAGCCGTGACTTCTGATAGTGGTAGAGAGAAATGCACTCAAAAAGGTGAAAAACAGAATGCAGACCTTAGTAGTACTAACACTTCAGCTAGTACTCCTGTTAAAACCATTCTATTAAATGTGAATAGAATAAATCAATGAGCTGATGTTGCTGATAATCTAGCAGCTAGTAAGGCTGAGGAAAGTTTTTCAAAAAACCAAATTCCTTTCAACCTCGAGCAGAAAATTTGAAAGATCAAAATCTCTGTTCCCTTGACTGAGTTAGCTACCCATCATGTATATAGAGCCCAAATTTTGAAGGCTTTAAATATTGAGGATAATAATGACACAGTCAATTTTAATGATGACCATCCAAAACTCATTTTTGGTCCTAAAATTGAAGGGAAATTTCAAGAAGGGATAGTACCTCCATTCTACGTCAGCCTTAATATCCATGACAAAATCCTGCATAATGCTATGCATGAATCTGGAGCCTCACAAAATATTATGCCAAAGGTGATAATGGAAAGTCTAGGGCTAGAAATAACCATACCTTATAAGGATTTATATTCTTTTGACTCTAATAGAGTGAAATGCCTTGGCCTAATCAAAGACCTTTGTGTAAGTTTGACTCAAATCCCAGCCAAGTACATGGTTATGGATGTTGTGGTGGCTAATGTGCCTCCTAAGTATGGCATGTTTTTATCGAGGTCATGGGGTGCCAAGCTGCAAGGTACAATGTAGATGGATGGGACATATGCCAGTATCCTCATCCTTAGCCAGCTCAGAAGGCTATACAGAGAGGCACACTTGAAATTCATGGTCAGTAGCCCTGAAAACCCCGAAAACTCCCCCATTTACTCTGTCCATAAAAACCTAGATTCATTTATCCTTTACCATGATGAATCCTTGAATAAGCCAGAACTAGAAGACAACGACTCAGCCAAACAGTTAGAGACCCCTAATCTAGACATAAATGCAGTTCTAGATATGGAAGAAAATGAGAGAGAAACTTTGGAACAACGCGTTGAAACAATAGACCAGAGTGAACGAAGCCAAGATGGCAAACAACAGACTGCCCCTCATGCTCAACTCCATGAAAAACCTAAGGAGGTGAAACAAATACAACTAAGTGACGAGATTTCACAACAACCCTTGAGCACGTTGGTTGAAGAAGATAATAAAAAAGATGAAATCAAAAATAGTCCTCTGTGGAGTATGTATTTTGATGGGTCATGCCCTAAGAGCAATGCTGGTGCAGGTGCCTGGATTACCAACATTGAAAACAACCACACAGAAAGCATTTCCTGCAAATTAAACTTTCAGTGTTCCAATAACATAGCAGAATATGAATCCCTTCTCTTAGGCTTACATCTATTAAAAAAGTTAGGAGCCACAAGAATTAATGTGTATGGGGATTCAGAACTAGTCATTAAGCAAGTCAATGGGGAATATAACGCAAATAATCCCAGACTTAGAGCTTACCGAAACAATGTCATGGACCTTTTAGAAACTTTTGAGGAGTCCAAATTGAAACTTTTGAGGAGCCCACAATTTAGCTTTTGCGGCTAGAACATGCTTAACGCCATTTGAAACAAAATACTGTAGAACTCAAATTAAGTTTAGACCAGCTGTGGCGGATAATGAAAAATATTGGCAGGTCTTTGAGGGTGACAAACAGATAGAAGAGTTTCTGCTGGGCAGGAATGAATTTGAGTTATCTGATTCGGATTCTAAATCTGATGAAAATTTCCTAAAAAAAAAGTCCCATAAAAAAGAAAAACCATCTGGTCCCGTAGAAATCAACATGTTAACTAAAAAACTTAAAATTCATACTGAAGAATACAAGGACACAGAAAACAAAGACATTGAGGTATTGTCATCAAAAGACGAGAACATACCTATGGGGCTAGCACCATTAGAAGACCTCTTTGATTTTAATGACATAGCAAAGAAGCCCACAGTAGAATACACAGAGTCTTAAGTCGAGGAATGCAACATAGGCACCGAGGATCAGCCTAAAATGATTAAATTAGATAGGTCCTTGCCACTAGACATGAAAAGGAAATACGTTGACCTGTTTAAAGAGTTTGTCGATGTGTTTTCCTGGAGCTATGAAGACTTGAAAGCCTACGATACAGAAATCATCCAGCACAAGATCCCTTTGAAAGAAAACCAAAAACCCTTTAAGCAAAAACTGCATCGAATTAATCCAATACAACTACCTCTAGTAGGAAAGGAAATCAAGAAAATGTATGAGGCAGGAATCATTGTGCCTGTGAGGATTTTATATTGGGTTTTTAACCTTGTAGCCCCAAGGAAAAAGACAGGAGAAATTAGATTGTGCATTGATTTCAGAAACCTTAACAGAGCCTCCCTAAAAGACAATTACCCTTTACCCAAAATGGAACACATTCTAAAAAGGGTAGTTGGTTCGAAGAGGATTTCTCTGTTAGATGGTTTTTCAGGGTATAACCATGTTTTAGTACTCCCAGAAGACTAACTCAAGACAACTTTCACCACTCCTTGGGGCACTTTCATGTATGTGAAAATGCCTTTTGGATTAATGAATGCTGGGGCCACTTTCCAAAGGGCCATGGACATTGCATTTTCAGAGGAGATAGGGCACTTCATTGTAATTTACCTTGATGACATAACAGCTTATTCCAAATCTGATGAAGAGCACCTGAAACATTTAAGAAAGGTCCTTGAAAAGTGCAGAAGGTTTGGGTTATCTTTAAATCCCAAAAAGACAGTGTTTGGCCTTTAGGAAGGTAAACTCCTTGGCCATATCATATCAGAAGAAGGGATTAAAATAGATCCAAATAGAGTTGAGGGAATACTACAGATTAGCCAACCAAGGAACATAAAAGAATTGTAGTCCTTTATTGGAAAGATTAACTTCTTGAGGAGGTTTATTCCCAACTTAGCAGAGCTCCTTAGAAACATGAATAATATGCTCAAGAAAGAAGTAGGAGTGAAGTGGACTGTAGAAACCAAAAAATCCTTCGAATTGGTAAAACATGCACTCACCCGGGCACCAGTCCTAATCAGCCTAGACTTTTCAAAAGAGTTCCTTATTTTCTCCTTTGCCTCAGAGCATACTGTGGCTGCAGTCCTGTTGCAGAAAAACCCAGAGGGACAGGAACAACCCATTGCTTTTTTTAGCAAGGCTTTAAGGGATGCACCCTTGAAATATAACATAATGGAAAAACAAGCCTATGCTTTGGTAAAGGCCTTAAAGGACTTCAGGGTGTATATTCTACATTCCCACATCATTGCCTATGTACCTAATATAGTGGTAAAAGACATCTTGTCACAAGACCCAGATGGAAAGAGAGGCAAATGGATTGCTGCTATATTAGAGTATGATTTGGAAATCAGACCAACCAAGCTTATTAAAGGTCAGGGCTTAGCTCAATTAATGGCTGAATCTAATCTACAAGCCCTTGACATTAACATGGTAGATGCCTTGGATGAACAGGAAGAATTACCTGCTCCCACTGTTGAAGAGCAGTTTCAAAACTCACCTTGGTACACTGATATCTTGTATGTGCTTGCAAATCTTAATGCTCCTCCTGATTTATCAAAAACAAAGGCAAGGTTTTTAAAGTTGAAAGCTAGGAACTATTGCATTTTAAACGAATGTTTATATGGAAAAATGCTGATGGTTTGTTGCTTAAATGTTTTCCTAAAGTTGATGCAGAAAAGATTAAACATGAATTCCATGAAGGAGAGTGTGGAGGTCATCTTTACTGGAAAACCACAGCCAATAAAATCCTTAGAGTTGGATATTACTGGCCCACCCTCTTCTAGGATGTCCATAAAATGATAGTTTCCTGTCACAAATGCCAAATTTTTTAAGGGAAAAGAAAACTTCTTCCTTTACCATTACAACCTATCACTGTTGAAGCTCCTTTTCAACAGTGGGGCCTAGATTTCATAGGGGAAATCCATTCTGCTTCATCCGCCCAACACAAATGGATTCTCATAGCCACTGACTACTTCACGAAATGGATCGAAGCCATCCCTTCTAGGAATGCCACAGATTCTGTCATAATAAAATTCCTTGAAGACCATATCTTTTCTAGATTCGGATGCCCTAGAAAAATTATTACTGATAATGCTGTTGCTTTTTGTTCCAATTTTTTTTTTGATTTTTGTCACAGGTATCAGATTACACTTGGTCATTCTACTGCTTACTACCCTCAAGGTAATGGGCTAGAAGTATCATAAAATAAAATTTTGGTGACCATCATCAAGAAGCTGCTTCAAGAAAATAAAAAATCATGGTATAACAAGTTGGTGCATGCTCTGTGGGAAGACAGATTGACCACAAAAAGGTCCATTGGAATGTCCCCTTACCAGCTTGTTTATGGAGCAGATGCAGTGTTTCCTACCAGCCTAGGTGTACCAGTAATAAAATGAATCCAAGAAATACAGTTAGAAGAGGACAGCATGATTAGGAGGATCAGTCAGACAATACATCTCCAGCAGACAAGGGAAGAGGTTTATAGTAAGGCTCAGAAGGTGCAAGAAAACATAAAGAAGTTGTTTGAAAAAAGAAAAAAGACTTGTGTTTTCAACACTGGAGATAAGGTACTCAAATGGGATTCCAGAAGAGAGGATAAGGGAAAACATGGAAAATTTGACAGTTTGTGGCAAGGTCCTTACATCATTCAGTCCACTATTGGTCCAAATGCCTTCTTTGTACAAGAGTTAGATGGCACAGATCTGTTTGGGCATCCTGTCAATGGCAGGGTCCTTAAGCATTACTATTGTTGAGTTCGATTTTAAAGATTTCACTTCCATTATAAATACCATTTTCTTTATTTAGTCTCATAAAATAAAAAGTACAAAAACAATAAAAAGAGAAGAAAAGAGGAAAGATTGTAAAAAACAATAAAGGTACAGCCCCATACCAAAAAAAATAAACAAATTTGAAAGTGTGCAAGCTCAAATGCCACTCCTGAATAACACACTTTTAGTTAATCAAACTGTCTAAACTTGACTAATTAGCTTTAAATTTTCTGCTGATAGGATAGTGAATTAGATTTTCCAAACTGTTTAACCTTGGCTTATCAGTAGATATTTTAGGACAAAAATTAAATGTTCAAACATGCTCAAAATCTGAACCAAAAAATTTCGAAGAAAGAATGACTCAAATATGTTCTATTTTCTTAGTCAAGAGATGAAAAAATCTGGTTCTAATCAGCTCAAAACCTGAACCAAAAAATAAGAACAAACAGCTCAAGCAAGAGTCAAAACAGAGTTGTAAAAGGATGAAGGAAATAATTGAATTTTCAGATCTTAAGCCTTCCATTTTTTATTTAATTTTCTACAAAATAATGTCTATGTGCAGCTTGTTTTTATGCCATAGATCACAGCAAGTCAAACAACTTAATCTTGACTTGGCTGTTTTTTAAATTTTCTGTTGTTGAAATTAGAGAATAAACATTTGTTAGACTGTCTAATCCTAAAAGATTGATAGAATAGGTAGAGAATAATATGGGCTCAACTGTTTAATTTGAGTCCATGGAGAAATAAGGAGTAGAAATAGATTAGATTTTTGCTTTCAAAAAGAATAAAATGTTGTAAAGGAGTTTTCCAATCCAACTGCACTCTAAGAAGAAAAAATGCTAGATCAGTAGGATTGGGTAAGTAGAAAGTTTGTATTGATGAAAGTCCATTTCTTTTCATAACTGCTAAAAATGTTTTTCAGAAAAGATCATCCTAGCAAAGGAAGGACAACCCAATGGATCAAGCATAGGCCAACCTCCCAAAGAACGCAATGGATCAGGCATAGGTCAGCCTCCAAGAGAATGCAGGTCTGAAAGTTCTTGATTCCTTCAAGAAGGCACCATCCCCAAGTGGAGCCACTGTTGGCCACCTGTAAAATTTGTCCTATCAAAAGGTGGCCAAAACATTGTTCAGTCTTCAAGAAACACTTTCATGGCCAAAATGTTATCTCTTGAAGCGTGTGGATGATCTCATGCTCATGTTTAAAAAGTCTTCACTACTGATTCCCTCCAGAACTCAAAAATTTTGCTAAATTCATAAGAAGAAACTGTTGTAAAACGACCATTCTTCCTCTCCCCCTCTTCCAAACTTACCTTCATTCGCTCCCCTTTTCTTTCCATAAAAACCCCTTTGTTTTCATGATTTCTTTTGTCCCCCCTCATGAAAATCACTATTATAAAGATAAAAACCCATTCTTTAGCTTTACTGAAACCTCTAAAAACCTTTGAAAACTTTGAAAATTTCATAAAAAACAAAGTTTTATTCCTATGGACTTAAGCCCTTGGGCTAAGTCCTAACCACTTCCCCCACATGCCCTTTCCCTGGAACCAGGTGCTAGTCCCATCAGCACTTATCGCATCAGGATAAATCAGATGAGCGCATATTTTTTTGTTACACAAAAACCTCGATGCGATCGGCTCCCTTTGATATAACTCCAGATCTCATGTTTCTTTTAAAAACTAAGAGTTATTACCCCGAGCGCTTATCGCATCATAAATATCCAAATGCGTGAGACTTGTGCTCTATTCAAAAGTTCTGATTGCGATCATGCTTTGGATTGAAAAACCCCGATGCGATTGATCCTCTGCGTTAAAAAAACTCCCGATCACATCATTATATATATATATATCCTGTGGGCCCGCCTCCGCCCTTAAAGCCTTGTGAAATCCTTCCCGATCACCTTTTTTTTGTTTATAAAGTCAAAAACCCAGTTATCCAAACTTTTGAACTAAAAACCAAAAGCACGTGTTAAAAATTTTAATGGGTAGATTAAAAAGACCGATCGCGCAATCGCAATCGGAAGTTTCAAATGGGTTGATCGAAAAGACCCGCATCAAAGTTCTGATGCAATTGAGTCTTGTATATAAACTCCGCCCCTCTCACCTCTGTTTCATATGACTTTCCCCGAGCCCAAGTGTTAAAGACCCCAGGCACTGAATCGCATCGCAAGATTTCAAATGGGTAGATTAAAAAGACCAGGCCCGGTCTTCCGATTTGGATAGGCCCTTTTTATATAAATCCCCAAGCCCTTTGAATTTCATACAGCCAGCGGCCCTGCAGTCGGGCGCTTATCTTTTTTATATATATTTATTTCTTCCCCGATCCATTAAACCTTTGTTTTATATTAAAAAACTTTGGGTTTTCGTGTATTATAAGTGTTTCCGCCTTTCATTCTGAAAACTAATCCTCTCCGTTGATCGAAAGTCGATCAAACGGCCAGTGCTCCGTCGCATCGGTGATTTCAATCGCATCGCAATTTTCAATCGCATGCATTTTTTTTGTCCCTCCGATCGGCCAGTCCCCCGATTCATTTACCACCATCGATCTGATCCTCAGATTGAGGGCCATCGCTTAATCGCCTCGGCACTTCCGATCGCACAATTGCATCGAAGTTTTTTCATCGCACTCTTTTTCTCCTCCCACCGATTGCAATCCCCCGATTAGATCTAGATCATCCACGTGTCCAGATCCAACGGCTACACTCCTTCCCCATCTTCTAAAGTAGTTTAACCTATTTCCGTAAGATTTCATAACATTTTGTTTGTTTCGCAGGTTCCAAAGGTTCTGACCATATTATAAATGAAAGAAAGACAAAGGCCCAGATCTTTCAGCCTTTGGGTATCAAAGGGAAAATGACTAAAGAAGGGTTCCATTCCATGATTATCAACGTTTCACGGGCGCTGATACTATAAAGGCCTTGCGGGCCCTACACATCAACAAGACTGTGTTTTTAAATCACAGTTAAAGAGTATGAGTTTTTACCAGAACAGAAGATCGAAAACACTGAACTGAAATAAATAAACCTCTCCAGCTCCCAAAGGGAAATTGAAGCCTCATGGTAATTAAGGAAGGCTTAGTAATTATTACAAACAAGAGGTGCTTTGCCCAAAGACAGCCGAAAAATTAATATTACTCGAGAATCTTATCTCTAATTGTCGGCAAAACTATTTTAAAGATTAAAAGCAGCCCGAAAGCTAATATTTTCGATCATTAGACCTCGGGAAGCAGCAACAGAATTACTTCAAGCATGCCACCAAGCCTCAAAAGTCAACAAATGCTCCCACCGAACTCAATTCATAAATGTACCTCAATTTAATACAGACTGATTATCTGTTAATTACTTCATCAAGCCCTTCAAACGCCGAAGAGTCATCCATCTGTATTAATTGACCCAGGAGATCTTTTACCAGATCCTACCTCATCATTCTTCTATAAATAATTCTATAGAAGATGAGCAAAAGTTTGGTCTCTAGACATCTGGATGCATGTAATAGTCTTTGAAGCTCTTGATGCCCTGTTTTCCACTTGAAGATACAGAAGCTGATATGAGAAGTTTGAAGTTGTAGAGACCCACCGGGCTTGCTGATTGTAACTGGTTTGAAACATCAAATACAAGCTATTGATTTATGGGATCCTGATTTATGTCAATGCTGATGTGTTCCTCACTGTCAATTGTTATTTGGCTTCATGTTATCACTTTGTTCATTTTCTCTGATAAAGAGCAACAAACATAGAGCTAGGATTTACTTTCAACAGTACCCTACTCTTACTGAAAGCTTTATTATCTATGTTTTCTTCATTTGAGCATTCTCTTTGAAGAGTACATCAATGCAGGTCAGTTTAAAGGCACTTGCCTAATCTAAATTGCTCTTTTTCACTCTGATCAGTGGTTTTCTTATTTGAATATGCTGAAAGCAGGGTAGTTTAAAGGTACTTAGCTGATCTTAAGCTTTTCAACTATTTTTTAATGTTTTTTAATTAAAATTACTTCAATGCAGGCCGGTTTGAAGGCACTAACCTGATCTCAGAATACTTTTATGTTTTTTCTTATTTGAATATGTTTAAAGCTGGGTAGTTTAAAGGAACTTACCTGATCTTATGTTTTTCAATTGTTTTTTAATGTTTTCTAACTGAAAGTACTTCAATGTAGGCTATTTTAGAGGTACTAACCTGATCTCAGAATACTCCTATGTTTTTCTTTAAAGTACATGCTAAAGCAAGATAGTTTAAAATAACTTACTTGATCTTAGGTTGTTTCACTGTTTTCTTTCATTTTGTTTGTTCTTCATTTCCTATCTGTTTCATTCCATAAAATCGTCTAAATAGATCCTTTGACATACATGACTTGCCCCATGGATCCAGTTTGAACCTTTACATCTAATTAAAATCCTCCTATGACTCCATAGTGTTACACCATTCTTTGGTCATCTAACCTACTATCATTAGATGGACCCAAGTACACCATGCAAGACCAATTTTACCCTAAGTAAAATTGCTCTCACTATGTAAAATAACTTAATAAACCACATTTATTAGGTTGTTTATGGTCTAAACAGGAAACCCCAAAAGGAAATATTAAACAAACCTATATTTGTTTGATTTTCCTCATGGAATAATTAATTAAACAATAATTTAATTATTATTCCTCATCATGTTTAACCCAAAACAAAGAAATTAATTAGATAAATCTCTATTTATCTTATTATTTTCTAGGAATAATTATTTAAATATTATTTAAATAATATTCCTTGTTAAATATGACTAAATCACCCACAAATAATTAAATAAATCATTATTTATTTGATTATCATTCAACCACTTCCTTAAAATGATAAATAAATCATTTATTTATTTATTATTTACAAATGAAGGGATTTGACCCAAGTCAAATACCTTTTCCCTCCAACAAATATAATAAAATATTCCATAAAAGGTGGATCTAGATTTGGTTAACGTTATTTTAATCATGCACCAAGATCTAGAATGACCCAATATTTTGTTATAAATAGGAGGGTTTTTCCTACCATTCTTCACCTTTTGTTGCCTATTAGATCACTCTGGATCTAAACTCTTGGTCCGACTTTGAGCCATTATCATTGTCATATTTTCCATTACTTGTTGTGTGAGCTCCCTTTGAGTTCTATCTTTGTCTGGGTTTTCTACACCAACAGGGGAGAGAAATGCTAGATCTGAAGTGCTGAGGACTTCCAAGAACCCATCCCATTGAGGAGAATTGGAAACATCTTCTTGTTTTCCTCCCAGGTGCCCTTAATACAAAAAATTCTTTCAAAATTTTTTCTTGTCTTGTCTATTGGATATATGGAGCAAAACCTTCTTTTTACTGCTTAATGTCTTTCTATGCATAGATCTGGTTTTTTGCAGCTCTTGTCTTGATCAACTAACTGCAGATCTGAAGATATTGGCAACCACATTTGATGTTAGGGCTATTAGTTATGCGTAGCTAAAGTGGTCTTTTTTCGTACACTTCGACAAAGGATTCATACTAACAATTGGCGACTCCACTGGGGTTTTCAATTACGACCACTGTCGTTTTTCATATTCCTGCATATCCAGCTACTTCAGACCCTAGGGTTTCTTTTCAGCTTTTTGTTTTTCCTATTTTCATGTTGTTTTTCCCCTATAAAACCCTAAAACATTAAAATTTCTAACTTCCGCGTGTTTCTGGCCCTATTGCGCAGGTGACAGACATCAGCCGCAATTGAGACG
Organism: Pinus albicaulis; assembly: GCA_034641835.2. Taxonomy (NCBI): domain Eukaryota; kingdom Viridiplantae; phylum Streptophyta; class Pinopsida; order Pinales; family Pinaceae; genus Pinus; species Pinus albicaulis. The sequence goes on along the minus strand of CM076573.1, from coordinate 960,978,288 downwards.
ACCACTTTTCTGGAAATCTGCCGCCGGGACACCCGGAGCTTCAGGTCACACTTTTCAGCCCATAAAATGCGACCTGGACCTCTAGGTCGCACTTTTCAGCCCATTTTCTGCGACCTGCACAGAAAACAGGTCAGAACCTGCGACCTGCCAATTTTTCTGCTGTTTTTCTGCAATTTTTCTAGGTTTTGCTGAAGCTTCTATCAGGGTTTTCCAGCCTCTGTCTCAGCCCGTTTCGACCTGTTCCTGATCTGTTTTTCTCATCTAAGTGGGAACATAGCCCCCTAGGGCTTCAGTACCCTCCACTTTTGGTGGAAGAGTTTTTATCTGTTTCAGGTCTGTTTTTTCAGAGTTTCAGCCCCCCTTTTTCCAGATCTGATACCTACTTTTCAGACCTCTTCTAATCAGCTCTTCTCCCTTTCAAATCACCTCCTGAAGATTTTTTTGGATCTAATTTTAGGGCCTCCTCCTTGCCCCTTCTGCTTTTTGCTGATTTCCTCCTTTTTTCCAGCCACCTTGCCTCTGCCTCTTGGCTGTGATCTGCACCTCTTTTCAGCAGCTTTTCCCTTTAGATCCCTGTCCCTTTCGACCCTAGATCTATTGGCCTCTTTTTCATGCGTTTTGACTAGATTTTTTTCCCTCTTTTAGATTAGTTTTGAGAGACCCGCCTTTTTGGGTTGAATCGATGCAATATTAGCTGTTAATTTTCTGTTATTTCAGCATTATATATTGTTCTCTGCAGATTTATTTTCAGTTACGCAGCACACTTTTTCTCTTGCTCTCAAAACGAAAAGGGTTTAAAAATTAAAATTAACGCACGCCACACACTCACCCCTAAGTGAAGAGCTCCTCGTTTACACCACGAGGCACATTTTAAAATCAATTGCCAATCGCACCTTTTTGCCCTCGTTTCCGACACCGTAATCACTTGATTCGCACCTCCCCGCCTTGCTCGTCATTCTTCTTCCCTTGTACCCTTGTTTGTGTTGTCACCACGTGCCCCCCCAAGGCGCCTTTCCCGGAGACTTCTTGGCCTTCACCCTCAGTTTCCGGTCGATCGACCTGCTCCGTCCCACCGTCGTCGATCCAGTCCTCCTCCAAGTCCGCACTCCAACTCCTCTTCTGATTCATTGGGTTCTCTTTATCCTCTTGGTTCTCCCCCTGTCACCTTCACTATGTTTGGTCCAGGGCCTAACGTTAGCAGTGCTCCAGGCCCTAATGCCGGAACCACTACTAGCGGAACCGCCACAGGAACTACCTCGGCCATACCCTTGCTGCCGTACATTGCAGGCCTCAGCCTCCCCGATTTCAATCAGTTGATCAATGACCCTATCCGCCACGATGTTGGTTGGCCCGCTATGCCAACCAAGCTCCCCTCCAACATCCCTAAGTTCGAAGGCCTTGCTAGAGAAGATCCAACCAATCATGTCTGATCTTTCCACATGTGGTGTTCCTCCAATTCCATTACCGATGACTCCATCCGTCTTCGATTGTTCCAACGCATGCTTACCGGCGAAGCTTCTAAATGGTATGTTGACCAAGCCACCTCTTCCCATACCACCTTTGCGACCATTGCCCAAGCCTTTTTATCTTACTTCCAGCTCCCTCTCCGATACGATACTGGTACGGAGCTCTTGACCTCTTTCAAGCAAACCTCTTCAACCCGCCTTTCCGCTCATGTCCAGGAATGGCGATGAAGACGAAGCTTATGTCGAGCTCCCCCCTTCGAAGATCGGATCTATATGGACTGGTTCCTTTGCTCTCTCTTAGCTCCCATTGGCAAATATGTCGCCTCCCATTTCCCTCAAACCGAAGAAGCCGCCCTCCAAATAGCCTTGAAATATGACCTGATCTATGCTCAGTCTGGTTATGTTTATACCGTCCTTCCTGACCTCCCCAGGCCCGGAGGCGCTAACGCCCCGGGGGCATCTCATTCCGCCGACGGTATCGTTGGAGCCCTTTCTCATCCATATGCTCAACCTCCTATGGGCTATGGTCTCCCTCAGGGAGGGGCCAGCACCTCTAGCACTTTTCCCCCTCCAGGTAGCATGTATCCAGGATACGGCATGCCTCATCCTTTTTCCCAACCTCCTGCTTACCTCAATGTTTCCCAACCTAACCATTACCCTTATCCACAGCCTGGTGCACCAGCTCCTCCAGCATATGCGCTTCCACCTCCCTTGCCTCCTCCAACCCCGCAACAGCACCTACAGCCCCCTCCAGGGAAAGTATTTGCACAACAGGGCGCGACTAATCCCCCTTCTTCTCAAAGAAGGTGGAGAGGCAATCCAAACCAATCTACCCCTGGTACTCGTGGACCCAATCCTCAAGGTATTGACCCTAACACTGCTAACCAGCAACAGGGCACTCAGCCCAAGCCGGACAGGCCTCTTCGCACAATTAAGCCTTGTTTGTGTTGCGGTGTTTATGGTCATTACACCCACGATTTCCCCCTATTACCATAGATGCGGAAGATGTGGGAGTCTCAAGCCACATTGCGAGGACAACATGCCTCCCCTCATGCTCCCCCTAATGTGGCCACTACTCAACCAGTTGTGTTTACTGATCCTTTCCCTCAGCAAGGATTCGTGGCCACCTCCAACCACTCCGACTCGATTGTGTCGCCACTCGTTTCCCCTTCCGGTTCCTCCGATTACCGTATCCTCATGATGAACTCGATCCATCCCCTACACCAACTATTACAACATTGTGCCACACAATATGGCTAAGAATACTCTTGAATATTGCACATGTGGAGAAGGAACTAACTTCTATTTTTTGTGACAATAGTTTAATAATTGCATTATCCATGAACCATGTGTTTTCCCTTACAAGAAAACACATTGAAACTCGTTATCACTTCATTTACAAGCTTATCAACAATAGTGATATTTCCTATCAACTATGTAGATCTAGAGATTAACTAAAAAATATATTCACCAAACCATTGGAAATAATTGTTATTGCTTTTCATAGATATCACCTAGGAATTATTAATGCTAAATAATATAATAGTCTAGATTGAAGCAAATTATTAAAATGTAATATCACCTCACCAAGTCTACACAGAATTAGTTAGGTTTTTTTTGTTACTATTAAATGGCTATATATAAATCTATTAATTAGTTATATTTATATTAGTGTTTCTTAACATTAAAATTTTGATGATTTTGTCTATTTAATTATGAGAAAGGAAACCTAGCCCTAATAGTTTTCAATACTCTACCATACCTATTTATGCCTAAAATTAATAGAATTAATATGAGCACTTGACTCAAGGAAAGTGGTTACTAAAAAATATCATTAAAATGAAACCAAACATTGTAATTAGCCTTCATGCAACCTTAAACTTTTGGGAAAACTTTTGGGAAAGTTTAGAGAAAAGATAAGAATAAATGAACAAATCGTTAAAGAGCATTATCATATGAGATTTGAACACAAATAATTCTAGCCATATGTATAATGACCAAATACTTAGAGCCTAACTATTAAATCATTAGATACACAATATAAAACAATTGAGCATGATCCATCAAGAATATGATAATTTATATTCATATCTAACCATAAGATATAACATGGAAAATAAGTATATTTGAACAACCTAAATAACATATTCAACAAGTAAAATATAGGTTGAAAAGTGAAATAATTACTGATCAAAGGGATTGAATCCTAGATCACAATGAAATAAAGGGAAGGGGGGGTTTAAGTTTTGGTGATTGAAGACCAGATATTCTAGTGCCTAGTGGTTATGAGATCCTTTTTCCCTAGTGAAACACTTCATAGTTTAGGTAAAGATGTTTTGTATTACTTGGTAGTTACTAAGAAATAAACATCAATCTGAGATTTAATAATCCATTTACTTATAAAGAAGGTCAAATCAATAGAAAAAAGGGATCAAATCTAAGAAGAGGGGCTCTATGAAGAATTATGAGAAATAAGACAAAAGATAGACATATTACTATTAAATAATTTGCAATTTTTTATAGAACATTTAGAAATGCCAAAACTTAGAAATAAATTTAGAGAGGATCTAGTCATATAAATTAAAAGGTTGGCAAACTATGATCCACCATAAACATCAAAACACTTAATTCATGATACAATTCACGTTTCTAAAATTAAAAAGAGTATACATTTATTTTAGATTATTATTATTAATTATAAAAAAATTAATATCTAAGTTCAACATATATATATTTAAAAAACATGTAACAAATTCTTAACCATGAATATTCACTCCCAATTTACCATATTTTCAAATAGGGTTTGTTACAATACCATGGCTTATCAATACCACTTACTCAAAAAAACCATAACTCCTTATACTAAAAAAAACCATAAACCATAATTCATAAGGCTCTCATTTATTCACATTACATTTTCTTTAATTAAAAGACAAAAGGAGCATAACTACTTTGGAGATTAGTCTCAACCTTTGATTGTGCATGTCGCTAAAAAAATTCTAGAATATTATGTGGAGATTAAATCTCTACCATCCACATAATAATTCTTAATAATTAAATTAAAATTATGAAAACCATATTCTAAATAAACATCTTATCAGTGTAATTAATATAAATATATAATTCTTCCATCACAACATTTTATCTTATTCACTTCAATCACAACATATTTTATATTTCACTTATTTTTATATTAATATATGAAACATTATATTACATAGTATGTATGTATCATACATACAATAATCTATTGTTTAGAATTAAAAGTGTTTATATGGAACTTAGAAGTATTTTAAATCAAATTTTATATTTTCAAACTCAAATTCAAACTTTTTAACATCTATATTTTGATTATAAAATTTCAATTTCATTTCTTCATATGATTTCTACTTTTAATATCAATATTTACATTTTAAAAATCCAATTTCATTTCCTCATACTCTATAAATTCCTACCATTTTACAAAATTCCAATTTAATTCTTTGATACTCTTTAACAACCATATTCACACTCCCAAAATCCAATTTCATTTTTAAAATACTTATATTCCCACATCAAAATCACACTTTAAATTCATAAACTTAATCAACATTTTCTCTTACCATTCTCATCTTAAAAAAAGGGTTAAAGTTGAATATTACGTACGTCTAAATATTGATAAATCATTCAAAATACTAATATCTCGGTACATGTGTTGTTAAAAATCTGAAGAGAGTGAGAAGATTTTTTCACAACACAAATCACACCATGATATTCTTGATCACATAAAGAAATTACATATATAAGACTTAGATCATTGGCTTCAGCAAATTATGAATGAGACATGACATGACTCCAACTCATAACTTAGGAATCAACAACTTCTAGATTGACGCTTGGGAACTCCCAATGAAAACTCATAGCAACACATGGAAGCATTAATTATAATACCCACCCTTAATGCTTACATGTAGAAAATATAGAAAGCACACATTACAACAATAAATAAACCTTTGTCATATTTTTCTGATATAGTCATCACTATCACTCATATCCACTCCGAAATCTCATGGTTTCAACTCTTTTATTCACCATACATTCGATCTTCCCACTTGATCTATTTAGGACAACTTCTTCAGACCATCGTTGACTTACTTTACATAATTGACACTTCTCAACCTCTCGGAACACAACGGGTCAGTCTTGATATTGAACCATCTTATGGAAGTGCTACCATTTGTTGAATCCAAGGCCCTCCGCAACCTTCACTAGCTATCTAGGATAACATTTTGGATACAGAATGTCTTCAACGGACAATTATACATTAATAACCTGTACTGATGCTCCTAGAGCACGATGAGTCAAATTAGTCTGTTGAATAGTTGGTCTGTTCTTTTTTGTTCTGCATCATTTGATTCTTGCACAATATAATAACAAAATACTACTTCAATTCACACCACAAAATCAAACATAAAGGAAAACACAAACCTTAATAAAATGCACCATAAAAACCATTAACATCCAAATTGCAATATTACATTGACCTAATAATAACCCCTAATATCCATATATAATCATCCTTCACATTTGATAAAGAAGAGTCCCAATTGACTTGAGACTAGTTTGTAAGCATCCAAATGTTTTTTTTTTAAGATTCTCTTCGCAATCAATGGCCTTTATTAAGACGTACTCAAACCCATCACACCCTTCATTGAATAGTGGCTACATGTGGTGGCAAGGAGGGACTGAACGGATGGCCCTCGATGGATCTTCCAATGCGGTTCGCATTCTAGCATCCATATTCGTAACACAGAGTGTCTACGTGTTGAACAGATTGTAGCACATAGTGGACATTTGTGATGAGGCACTGGGATTGCTTGTCGTGATTTTTCTAGTGATTCTCTACATTGCATTATATACATTATTGTGCATACATTTTTTGAAGGAAAGAATAATGTTGTTGTGCTTCTCCAAGAAATAGGAAGCGATAATTGCTCGCGAGAAATTATAGCACATAGTTAGGGAAGAGCATAGGATATGGTGGAACTTCTCAGAAATTCCATATTCTGGACACCCAACAAGGACAAAATTTTTATCATTTTCCATATTTTTGTAATTGGATGAAAATTTTGATTCAATCTCATAGAAGTTAGGGTTTTTTCTATTCTAGTGGAGATTCTTTCAGATTCAACCTCAAACAGAGGCTTGTGCAAGACAAGCCTGGAAACATTGAATGATTTAATCAATTGCAGCAATGGCCGCTCAGATGCTCTTTCCCATACCCTGACCATTACTGATAATGTGAGAATAATGTATTGGAAAGGTGGAGATATCCTTGTAATACCACCTAAAAAAATAAATGAAACAAATCTACACAACGAAAAAATATACAGACACGCTCACGAAAGTCACACAATAAACTGTGTATAGAGAATCTATCAAAGGTCTCTGATCTTCCTTGTTAGGTCCCTATAATATTAGTGTATCCTTATTGTTATTTCCAGTATATCCCCCTTATTGTTACTGTTGTTCCCATGTAGCCCCGATATTGTTATTATTGTGTCCCATAGAATCCCACTATTGTTATTTTTGTGCCCCTACATTTTAGTGACTCTGATTATATAGTGACCCCTTAGACTCCTATTTATATAAATGAGGTTTTTTCATTTGAATCATATAATAATTGTTTATTTATGTAATGTAAAGGAGGTTTTTCCCTTAAAAGGGATAATTTTTAAGTCGTTTATTTATCTTTTCTTATATTTTGTGAGTTGGTTGCATAACATTTGGTCTCAGAGCTTTGGATTCTAGGGTTTTTCTTCTTCAAACTGGTCATATTGGAATTCTAACTGTAACTTTTTTTCTATGATTTTTTAGAAGAAGAAATTGTAACCACGTGGAGCCAAAATTTCGATGAACCTCTTGTACGAATTTCAGATCTTGGTTCTCTATATTTTTGGAGATATGATCCGAGGAAATTAGGATTTTTGTAGGCTCCTCAATTTCATCTCAAACATGTGGCTTAGGGAAAATTATCATACATTTCGTTTCAGACATTCGATTTGAATTCTGTAAAAATTGGCCAAAAGTACACACGTTGTAGTTTTTCTTGTAGAAATTTCAACGCCAAATATTGAAAAAATGACATGTGGAATCCCATATAACTTTTATCTACTGAATTAGTTCATAATCAGGTCATCATGATATATTTTACATAACTTTATATTGAAGAATATAATATTGGTATGACTAGTGGAATTGGAAATAAGATTCATCAGCCTACAATAGGACCGAACTTTAGACCTTATAGATCCTAAATTAAAGAGTTACAACCTTGCAATATTGAGATCTTAAAAGAAAGAAAAAGATGTGTATTTGTTTTTAAATCTACATAAATTTTGTTGGAAAAATCATTTTGAAGTTATTCCAAGGGCATATAAAAGCATATATATCAGTATTGGGTTTTAAAATAACTCCTAAACATAATAATTCCACGCAAATTAAGCCATAAAAAAGCTACACTATGATTCATGAAGAGGAATAATTGCAACATGATATATCAAAATTACGAGACCAAGTGCAATAAATTTCTCTCTCACAAAAAGCAACCAAAGAGGAGCTAAAAGGTGATATGGATGGTTTAAAAGGAAACATAGATGGTTTAAAATGTGACATGGATTTTTTAAAAGGAAAAATAGATGGCTTAAAATGTGACATGGATGGTTTAAAAGGTGACATGAATGGTTTAAAAGAAGACATGGTAGGTTTGACAAAGTTGCTACAAGAATGAATTCCTAATGGCGAAAAGGTATTAGATGCAACTCATAATGAGAACAAAAGAAATTTTAATCATGATTTCATAGGCTCTAATGTTAGATTGAAGAACCACCATATTCCAAAGATTGATATGCGGAATTTTGATAACAAGGATCTGGTAACATGGATACTACAAATGGAGCAATATTTTGATCTTCATAATGTGCAACACACACAGAAGGTACAAATTGCAACTTTATATTTAGAACCCAATCAATTTGTATGGTATCGATGAATTTTTTCTTGTAAATCGCCTATCATTTGGTCAATTTTTATGGAGGAAATGATGGAATAAAGTGAGGATACAAAGAGAAACACCTTCTTTAGCCAATTGATAAATCTCAAACAAAAGGTTCAATGGTAGAGCACATTAAAGACTTCCAAAAATTGAATATAAGGGTAAATGATTTCTCAGAGAAACATAAGTTTGATGTATCTGTAGGGACTTTAAAATATAACATTCAACATGATTTTCACCTTTGGGGACCTGATTCATTGGAGAAGGCATTCAGGTTGGCAAGAAAAATTGAAAGAAAAATTATGGCAACAAGAAAGCCTAACACTCAGAATTGTAAAGATGGAAGTGTTGCTACTCCTAGCCTTCCACAAACTACAAGGTTTACACCACAAAATTTTGAAGAAAAAGGTGCAAAAGGGATTCACTACAGTTGTGATAGAAAATACACTAAAGGTCATAAGTGTGCTAAAAAGAAATTATTTTACATAGATTGTGAAGGGTAGGAAGAAAAGCAACAAGATACTTCAAAAGAAGAGGATATACACAAATAACCAACCCTAGAGAAAGAAGAAATGAATCTGACCATATATTGTAATTCATTGGCAGGAATTACCACTCCTAAAACTCTCAAGATAGAAGGACTTATCAAGAGGAAAAAATTAATAGTGTTGATTGACTCAGGTAGTACCCATAAATTTTTTTCTTTGTAAGATAGCCAAGGAATTGAATTGCTTCCTATACCCAATGCCAGAGTTTCAAGTGATGGTTGTAAATGGAGGAAGTATAAATTTCTCTAGAAAGTGCTATAACATCAAGCTAACCGTGGGGGAATATGTATTAAAAAGTCCAATTCTGTCCATTCCAATAGGTGGTGCTGATGTTGTACTAGGTGTCCAATGGTCACAATCTTTGGGTATGATAACTTTTCAATTTCAAGAAATTTATTTTAATTTTATTATTTTTAGGAAGGAAAGGAAGTTGAATTAAGGGGTATTGTAGGGAAACCATGAAATATAATTAGATCTAATGCCATGAAAAATATTCTAAAAAAATAACAACGAGGCGTAATTTCACAATTATTCTCACTAGAGGTTCAAACATCAAAATCATCTATTTCTCCAGATCTCCAAAAAGTCTTGGACAATAATTTCAAGGTATTTGAGACTCCCAAAGGCTTCCCACCCATTCGTGATCATGATCATGCTATTCAATTGATTCCAAGAAGTATTCCTCCAAACATCAGGGCTTGCAGATATCCATATGCCCAAAAGAGTGTAATTGAACGTATGGTTGTAGAAATGCTAGAGGCTGGTATAATTGAGCCTAGTCAAAGTTATTTTTAGGCTCCAGTAGTATTGGTGGATAAGAAGGATGGATCATGGCATATGTGTCTGGACTATAGGGAGCTCAACAAGATCACTATTAAAGATAAATTTCCCATTCCTGTCATTGATGAATTGTTGGATGAATTACATGAAGAAATTTACTTCACCAAGTTGGATCTTCGTTCAGGATATCATTAAATTAGAGTGAAGACCAAACACATTTCGAAAACAAGATTTAGAACTCGTGAGGTTCATTATGAATTTTTGGTCATGCCTTTTGGCCTTTCCAATGCACTTTCTACATTTCAAGGTTTGATGAATTCCATTTTCAAACCCTTCCTTGGAAAATTTGTGTTAGTATTTTTTGATGATATAGTAATCTTCAACAAGTCTTGGAATGATCATATTCAACATGTTGATAGGGTGCTCAAACTAATTGAGGAGAAACAATTATATGAAAAAACCTCCAAATATTTCTTTGGAGTACAGGAAATGGAATATCTAGGTCATATTTTATCTCATGAGGGTTTTAAGGTAGACCATAACAAAATTAAAGCCATTAAGGAATGGAAAATCCCCACAACCAAAAAGAATCTGCGAGGATTTCTTGGGTTGACAGGGTATTATCGCAAGTTTGTTAAGAATTATGGGAGAATTGCAGCACGTCCAACAACATTACTATAGAAAGATGCATTTTCTTGGACTCCAGAAGAAACTAAGGCCTTTGAACTTATCAAAGAGGCAATGTGCCAATCACTAGTCTTAGCTACGTTGGACTTCACAAAAGGCTTTATTGTGGAATTTGATGCCTCAGGAAGTGGAATTAGTGTTGTTTTAATCCAAGAAGGACAACCCGTTTCTTTTGAAAGTCATCCAATCAAAGGAAAGTATTTACAAAAACCTATTTATGAGAAGGAAATGTTGGCAATACTAAATGCACTAAAGAAATAGAAACCTTACCTAATGGGAAGACACTTAAAGGTAAAAACATATCATGATAGTCTTTTTGGAACAGATATTATCTTCAGAAGAGAAACAAAAATGGATCAAAAAATGTTGGGTTATTACTTTGAAATCATCTACAAAAAAGGGAAGCAAAATGTTGTTGCAGATGCACTCTCAAGGAAGGATGAGGATGTGGAAACATTTTTTTTATGTAGATTATATTATCCAACTAGATTGGATAACCGAAGCAATGGATGAATGGAAGAATGACAAAGAAGTGTGGACACTGATTCAAAATTTGGAGCAAGATCCTAGTACATCTGATACATTTAGTTGGAAAAATGATTCATTATGGTACAAATATCACTTATATATTTGTAATAATTCCCAACTAAAATAAAATATTATGTTGGAATTGCACACCTTTCCCTTAGGAGGGCACTCAAGATTTTAAAAAACTTACCACAAGGTCAAGAACGAATTTTCTTGGGATGGCCTTAAATCTGATATTTAAAATTTTGTGGCAGAATGTTTGGTTTTCCAACAAAATAAAGTCGAGACAATTAAAACCTAGGGTATGTTACAACCCTTATGCATTCCAGGTCAATGTTAGGAGGAGGTTTCAATGGATTTTATCACAGGTTTACCCAAGTTTGAAGGAAATATTGCCATCATGGTGGTAGTTGATAGACTTATCAAGTATGCACACTTTTGTGTATTAACTCATTCATTTAAAGCGAGTAAAATTTCTATTGCATTTATGGAAACAATTCAAAAGCTACATGGAAACCAAAAGATTATTGTAAGCGACATATATTCAATTTTTACAGGAAATTTTTGGACAATTTTTTCTTGTTTGAGTACTCAATTAGCTCATGGCTCATCTTATAATCCTCAATCTGATGGGAAAATTGAGATAGTGAAAAAATGTTTGGAAGAATATCTTCGTTGCTTTATAAATTACAAGTTAACACAATGGGTCAAGTGGTTACCTTTGACTGAATGGTGGTATAACACTTCCTTTCATACTACAACAAAAATTACCCCATTTATGGCACTTTATAGATATCAACCATCATCCATCACATCGTCTTTAAGAGAAAATTATAAGGCTCAAGCAATGGAAGATCACATCGAGCATCAAAAACAAGTTCTCCAACTCTTAAAGGACAACCCCACTTTGGTGCAGAATCGAATGAAACAACATGCATATCAACATCGCAACAAAATAATTTTTGATGTAGGCGACTGAGTATTTTTACAGCTACAACCATACAAACAAATGTCCATCAAGCAAGCTAAGAAGGATAATGAATTATCATCAAAGTACTATGGTATTTAGAAGATTTTTCAAAATATTGGTACGATGAAATAAAAATTGGAGCTTCCTACATCTTCTCGAGTGCACCCAGTTTTCCATGTTTCATGCTTAAAGAAGCTTATAGGTGACAAGCTCTCGGTTCAAACAATATTGATATAACTTGACGAGGAAGGAAACTCATATTGAACTTGAAGCAGTCACGGAAACAAGAACTCGACAACTACGAAATTGATCAATTTTAAAGTATCTCATCAAGTGAAGGAACTTATCTGCTGAATATTCCACATGGGAGGATGATCATTTTATACAAAAGCATATGGAACTATTCAAGCATTGAGGACATTTTTTTTTTGAAGGAGAGGGGCTTGTTAGGTCCTTATACTACTAGTGTATTCTCTTATTTTTATTATTAGTGTATCCCCCTTATTCTTATTATTGTGCCCATGTAGTCCCCATATTGTTATTATTGTGCCCCATAGAAACCGACTATTCTTATTTTTGTTCTCTTACATTATGTCGAATCTGATTATATTGTGACCCCTTAGACTCCTATGTATATAAAATAGGTTTTTTCATTTGAATCATCCAAGAACAATTCATTTATGTAATGTAAATGAAGTTTCTCCCTTAAAGAGGATAATTTTTAAGTCATTGATCTATTTTTTCTTCTATTTTGTGAGCTGGTTGCATAGCATTCCTAGTCCTCTCGTGAGGGATTTAAGCCAGAACCCACTTTGATACCATGTTAGAAATCTAAAGAGAGCGAGAGATTTTTTTCACAACAGAAATCACACCATGATATTATTGATCACATAAAGAAATTACATATATAAGACTTCGATTATTGACTTCGAAAAATTATGACTTAGACATGACACACCTCCTACTCATAACTTAGGAATCAACAACTTCTAGATTGATTCTTGGGAACTCACAATGACAACTCATAGAACCACATGGAAGCATTACTTCCAACTCATGCTATTTTTCTTTTTTCCCAATGAGATGCTCAACAACTATGGGTAATCCTTTCTCAAACTCTATGTATGGGTACACCAAAGCACAATCCCGCTCATGTACTTTCCATCTGCCATTTGTTGTTCATTCACCCTTGAGTTAGATATTTAATAGTTTGTTTCAAAGAAAATTTAATACAAAGATTTTTTTTTGGATAAGGGAATTATATACCTGAAGTTAAGTATTAGATGATGAATGAAGAAAGCACTCTCCAGTTTGGCAACTTCATATCCTGGACAAAGCCTTAGACCTCCGCCAAAAGGCATAAATGGATTTTCATATGAACCCTATGACACAAAGCATATCATATTTCAAGACATCAATTTTAATTTTAGAATTAAAAACTCTAAAAACTCTATATTATAAAATGGAGTGGAAAAAGGAAAATATATTTCTAACCTGCCATCTCCAAGGATTGAATTCCAAAGCATTTTCATGAAGAGATTCATCGAGATGCACCCCTGCTAACACTAGAAGCACCTTCCACCCCGCAGAGATTTGGAAATCTAAAACAAAAATTGGAATTAGAAAATAAACATTTTTATATTCCATGAAAGCGAGAAATCATGAATATAATCATTTGATGTCGTAAATTTTTTTATAATTTAGGAATAATACCCTTAAATTTGATGTCCTTCAATGCTTTTCTATGCACAAATTTGAGTACATTACCATAGCTTAAACCCTCATTGATTACCTGGAATTCATAATTTGAAAATAACCTAATCCTCACAATATGTAAAAGATATTTAAAATATAAAAGTCATAATTTGGAAATAGCCTTATCCTCACACTATGTAAAAGATATTTAAAATATAAAAGTCATAATTTGGAAATAACCTTATCCTCACACTATGTAAAAGATATTTAAAATGTAAAATATATTTAATGGGACTATGTAAAAGACCCTCATTAAATATTTAATGGATACCATTATTTACCAAACAAACGTTTTGTTTATAAAAGTATTCGAAATTAAATTTTGCAAATGTAATATCAGATCTTACGGGGATGGGATATGATATATAAAGGAAAGAAAAAAGAATGTGTATATGATATAAAGGAAAGAACGTGTAATTGATGTTTTATGCTTACTTCTTGTGTAAAGGTCATCTGCTTGTAATGGCTCAAGTCCAAGTGTTCAGTCTCGTGCTTTGTGCTGGCTATCATTTCATGTTCAGCCTTCAAAACGAAGCACTGGTTTAGAAAAGTGGGTATTGAAATTAAACCGACTTTAAAAAATGGCGGCTCTCAGCTCTCACCTTCAACTGTTGTAAGGCCAACTGTGAGTCACTGAGGCAGTGAACTATGACTGCCAGCAGTGCATAAGTGGTCTCATGCCCAGCCAGCAAAATATCTAAAACAAGGCTGAATATTTCATGGGGTTTGACAGTATCATTAACCATAAGCATGTCAAGTAAATCTCCCGATGGTTTATACTCTGATTCTTGCCCGGATCTTTCTTCCATTATCATCTTCACAACAGAACAGATACTTTGTCTGGCCTGATAAAAACAAAACAGAAAACCCAAGTAGAATTAAAAAAAACTTCAAAACAAAAACAGACAACCCTAACAAAACAGAAAAACAAAACAAAACAGAAACCCAAGTAGAATTATAAAAAAAAAAATCCATGAGAATTTTAAATGGACACAGTTCAAGTTGAATACGATAAATATTTTATGAATTTTAGCAGCTGATCGTCCAGAATTTGGTTGAATATGATAAATATTTTATGACCTTTTGCAGCGATCGTTTAGAAATTTTCCTCTACTGTTTGGATGGTGGGGCTTGAGGAAAGCCAATGTTTCTCCCACTAATGGCCAGCCCATGCGTCCAGGGGGCGCTCTTTTCATTTGTTGAATGAAAGGCAGGTAGTGGCAGAATATCATATAAACAAATCCGACCAGAGCTGGCACTAGTACCACCCATAAGACTCCCACCATGCTTGCTTGAATTATGTGAAATGGGTGTATGAGTATAACAAAATAAAAGGAAGCAGCGCGTACAGTGGAGAAGAATAGGCCAGGGCCGAGGGAACTCCAAGACTCTAACCAGGAAATCTGTTGAAGTACGAGCAAATTTAAATATGTAGCAAACATAACAAAATTAGCAACTACCTATGTGAAATCAATGCCCTCTCCCCCTTTTATGGGAAAACATGATGAGTTGTTTTCCAGGCTTGGCCATAGCGGTAGAAGGCCCTGCCCCTGCCCCCGCACCTAATTTCAAATAATGAATCTTGGGTATGGAGTTTTTCTCTCCTATATCTATAGAAGATGGTGCTGACGATGATGCTTCCACAATCTCCTCCTCCTCCTCTTCCTCCTGCTCCTCCTCCTTGTTTCCCTCCTCCCTTGAGTCCTCCTCCTCTTGCTGCCGCTCTTCTAATGGTTCCTCTAGATCTAACCATAAAGGTGAATCCTGCACTATGGGCACCTAAAACTCCACCCTCCACTGAGATAATACATCAATATTGTCTAAGGAAATGACATTTGTATCCATTGGTGCTTCTATTTGCTTCACTCGAAGCTAGATATTGTAATTCACATACACTAAAACATTGAGGCGTGAGAACTCAAACTTGTAAGAGTGCCAAAAAAACTAATGAGTCTTGACTCTTAACACTTGAGGATCATAAATTAAAATTAAAATTAAAAGACATGTAATTTCTCAATTGAAGGCTGAATCTCAAAGTTATAAATGTTTCCATTTTTTAGTGTATTTTATCAAATACACTCCAATTGCGCTCACACCCTCAAGAGCTACATTTTTGAATTAGGAGTTTTATGGCCAATGTTTCCCTTGCACCATATCTTCGCCACCAAATATCTAAAAAAAAATAAAGAAAATAAAAAAGTCAAAAACTTAAAACATAATTAAACTTTAAAATAAAATTTGCATAATTGAATTTTAATAATCTAGAATTATAAATAAGTAATTATAAATTGAAAATTATAATGAGTGATGACTTTTCACTTATGTGAAATGAACAGGGTCATTTCCATAATAGCTTCATGAAATCCAAATAGGCCAACAAGATCCCTATAAAATGGTATCTCACAATTAAATTTTCCAGGAAGCTTAGGATCATGTACCATCCTCTGAATATATGAATGGAGCCCTTCCATCACCTCACCATCAAAATCAAAGGCATATTTGTATTAAAATGTGGGGTTCAGGAAGAGTGTTATTGCATGAATGGGTCGATGAAGCATCTCTTTTCACTGACTATCAATCACATCCCATAACATAATTTTTTCTATTAGGCCCAACAAAACACTTGTATGCATAGTGAGAACGATTGGCCTCCTTGGACCTATCCATGGCCTCATACAAATAATCCATTGCATGCTTGTCCTCATATACCAATATCAGAACCTTTACTATAGGTTCTCTAACCGAGCACACTTCTTCTACTCCCTGAAAAAATGTGTCAATGTACAACATTTTTGCAATGGATCCCCTGTATTATCTCCTGTTGTATCTACAATCACAACACTCATCAGGAAAAAATATTTTCTTCAACTCAAACTGCCGTTGAAGCAAAGGATGAAGAGTAATAAAATTGGTGTCAAAACATGTGATTGCAGGACATCACAACTCCTTGTTTCTAGTGTATCTGCTCATGAGGCTAAGAACAGAAGCATGGTTATATATAAACTTGGGGAAGCTCCTAGCCATATCAATCACCTCGTTGATGAAGGAGACGTTCCCCGTATCCTCAAGCAACAAATCGATACAATGTGTTGCACATGGAGTCCAGAACAATGTGCGGTACCTCTCCATAAGCATGCTGCCGGCAAACACATAATTATATGCATTATATTTTATGACTTGCACCAGATTATGCACACCAATCTCATGAATGAACCCGTTTATCAACTCACATGCCATTGTTGCATCTTTTATATGTGCTGATGCATCCACTAATTTAATAAAAATGGTACCTTTACGATAATGTACCAAAAAATTTAGAAGGGTCCTACCCTTTCTATCTGTCCAACCATCAGAAATCATTATGCATCCAAACACTTCCCATGTTTGTTTCAACTCTGCCAATCTGGAGTTGATGTCCTACTTTTCTACTTAAAGGATTGGCTCCTGTAACTCCTCATATGCTTCAATTTTGTACCCTAGGCCCACAAAAAAAATAAAATCACACAATGGCTACCAAAATAGATTGGTTTTGGTTATGCTGAGAGGTAAGTCGCTCCAGAAAAGACACCTCCCTATAACTCTAACTACTTCTTGTTTTTTTTCTGGTAAACTGATTTTATGGAAGGTCGTGATCCATGTCCTATTCGTAGAACAAAAAATGCTAATCTCCCATTCCCAGTAACATTAGCACTGGGAGGTGACGCTGTGGAGCCCCTCCCACTATCCTCAGCCTCTAAATCAAAAGAAGATATCCCGAAAGATCTACCTGCACGTTCAACCTTGTTTTTTTCGGCCTCTTCCTTCTTTATGTTTTTTTCATCAATTGATTCAAGATATTTTTGTATAAGCTCCTCACTAGAAACCTTACAAAATACCAATGTGATGTCTAGGGAGTCTAGCTAGCCAGATGGTATTTTCAATCGCATAACCCCTCCTGTCATCTTGGTCCCACACAATATTCATGATAGATATGCATGATTTGTCCCACCCTTAGACTCTCTATACTCCCAAAATGGGTCCAAGGCTTTTGTCATATTTGTAGTGAACTAATTCAAACCAAGGGCACCAAAAAAACAAAAAATTAGCATTAAACACCCATACGCAAAAAATAATAAGTAATAACCACCTCATTTAATTTTGTTTTTTTACTACATTATTTGCAATGTGAATGAAAAATGACAATGAGAGGGTGCACAAGAAATTTTAAAAAAAATGAAGCTTGTTGTCCAAATATGGAGAAAAATTAGAAGAAGAAAAATGTTGGTAGGCAAAGAGGTAGACAAAAATAACCCCAAATCTATGAAAAAAATCATTAACGTAGGGGTTTTTAAGAACATACGTGTTAATGGAAGAAATGAAGTTTGTATCATTGTTCTTCAATCTTGATCCACAAAAAATTCGTAGTTGGTTGTAATCCCTCCTTGAAAACCACCACAAAGCTCTTCTCCTTCGTTCTCCAAGACTCAGAAACCAAAATGAGAAAATGAAACGACAAAAAATGTTTTTCTAGCCATGACCTAGCCTGCTTGCTGATTTTTAAGGTTGTAGCATGATATTTTGCTGAAATATCAATGATATTTTAGAAATATTGCAACATTTTTCCAAAATATCAGCGATATTTTAGAAATATTGCAATGTTTTCAAGTAAAGTAATATTGCGATATTTCTTGGCGATATTTCAACTTACCAAAAATATCACGATATTTTTGAATATCACCAATGTTATCAACTTTGTTAAGAATCCCACTTTGTGTTGACTAGATCTGGAGTTAAGATAAATCTATGCTAGTTTATTAAAAGCTCAAAAGTTTTACTTAATCACATCATCTCGTTTATTAAAAGCTTATTTAAGTGTTCTTCATTCCAAGAATAATATTAATATTTAATGTTATATTAATTTATAATATCTAATAATTTAATATAGTATTTAATGTCAATTGAGTATATGAGGTAGTTTGGAGGGTTTAGTGATAACCTCTTTGCCTCGGTTCAAGCCTCATTATGACATGATGCTCCATTGAGCGCCGACGGGTTATCTTGACTATATAGTATGTTGACTATATAAATCTTCCTTGATTCTCAAGAATAACAAGAAATTAATATAATATTTAAAAATATATTATTATATAATATTCAATTACAATATTTAAAAAATAATATTGAAAATTTTAAACCTTGTTGGTGATTGCACAAAGAGAAATGTGTAATGATTTTGGATGGTTACTCCAAGAATTGTGTAATGATTTCAGATTGTTACTCTATTCGAATGTTGGAGTAACCATCCAAAACGTGAAATAGACTAAATCATTACAAAATTATTTTTAGGAAATCTCCAACAATATAAACAAATGTGGAAACCTCCAATCACCTAAATTTAAACCTCATAATACAAATCAAAATATAAAAAATATTAATTTATTAAATTTTTTTAAATATATATATATATATATATTAAAATAAAGCTACACCATATGGTAACATATAAAAGTGAAAAATTACCCCACATATATAATGATCTCAGTGCACACGTACCGATATTTATTTGAGCTTGCATTGTAGTTTTATAATGGCGAGACACTTTCCGTTGAGAAATATAAGGATAAGGTTCTTAACCAATAAAAGCGAAGAATATGAATGATTAGATTTCCTGCATAGTGAGACTTTGGCCCATGGGTTATTGATGAGATTTTCATCTTTTTAAAAGATAATTTTTGTCACATCTTACTATTATTTAATTGTTTAAATTGCATGGTTAAATGTTAAAATAGATTCAATACAAGATACTTTTAAATTAGTATTATTTGGGTTTACAGGTGAAGGATTATTTGGGTTTCTGTCATTCACAACAATAGACAGTCTCTATTAGGGCAGAATGACAAAGGGAAAAAATGGTTATCGTAAAGACATAGGTAAAGGGAAGAAGCTATAACAAACTCAGGCAGCTGGTCCAAGTAAAAGAGGTAGAAAGAGTAATAAGAAGACTATTGAAAACATAGCAAATATTTATGATTCAGGGACTCCAATGCACATTCATAAAACTATTCAGGGTTGAGAGAGGCAAAGTGACGATGATGATGATGATCTTAAAGAAAAAGAGGCTAGAATTGATTTTATTTCAGACCTAGGAAATACAAGAGGTCGAGTTTCTCTATTTCAAAAATCAGTGAAGACTTACTGGAAATTTAAATGTGTATTAGCAAAGGCAATGTTGAGTATGCAAGAAAAGGAAGCCAATTCCTCATTGTTCTTTGAACTTAAGCAGATGAAACAGGATATGCGTGAAATGGCCAAGGCTTAGATACAAGAAAATGTGCGTATAAGAAGCATTGAACAACAGATTTTGATCATGCAGCAAGCAGAGATACCAGGGTCTACTGTAGAAGACCCAACACCTGTGGATTATTCAGATGGTTGACACTTCTTAGTTTCTAGTTTTGTATGTTTTTTGAGGATAGTATGTATAGTTTCTGTTTTATATGTAATTTTTAAGGACATAGTAAAGGGATATTAACTATGAGTATAAGGAAAAAAAATATCAATTTTTCTTGGCTTATAACTCTATGAGGTGGCCAACAAACCTAGTTTCCTCCGGGCAAGTTGAGGCTACCAACTTCAGTAGAATATGTATAGCAGCTTGCTCTTTAAAAAATAGAAAATAGAAAGGTACTACAAAATTTACAAAAAAAAAAAACAATATGAAAATAATTTTAACCATATATATTCACCCTCACTTTATCGTGGATATTACTAACTTGTAAAAATTAGGTTTTGTCACAATACCATGGGCCATCACCATGGCTTATCAATACCACATGCAAAAAAAATCTACTTATTTCACAATCAAAATATTTTATAACACCATGAAAAGATTCTTAACCATGGATATTCAACGCCACTTTACTATGGATATTATCAACTTGTAACTGGGATTTGTTACAACACCGTGGGCCAATACCATGGTTTATCAACACCACATGCCCAAAAAACATAACTTATTTCACAATACAAATATTTTATAACAATATGACAAGATTTTTGTATCTAGATCTCAGATAAATCACACCAACAATTTTTGATGGTCAACGTTTGGAACATACTACTAAGAGTCATCCTCAGGACCAAGGTGAAAAAACTGATCTATAATAGGATTAAATGGTACATATATTCACTTTGGCATTGATATTATGAACTTGTGAATAATATTTGTTACAATATCATGTGACAATACCATGGATTATCAATACCATATGCACAAAAATCACAAATTATTTCACAATCGAAATATTTTATAACAATATTACAATATTCTTAACCACAAATATTCACCTCCACTTTACCATGGATATTATGAACTTGTAAATATAATTTGTTAGAATAGCATGGGCAATTACCATGGCTTATCAATACCACATGTCCAAAAACCATAACTTATTTCACAATAAAAATAGAGGAGGGAAGAAAGAGAAAAGGAGAGGAGAGAGAGAGATAGGGAGAGAATGGGAAGAGAGAGAGAGGGTGACACAGAAATGGAGAAGAGAGAGAGAGAGATATGAATCAAGAGAGAGATGGAGTTGGAGGGGGAGAGAGAGGGAGGAAAGAAGAAATACATATAGGGAGAAAAGTGGACAGAGAGGAGGAGTGGCAACGGATTGATGGAGAGAGACTGAGGGAGAGAAGAGAGTGGGATAGAAGAAATAAAGAATGACAGAGAGAGAGAGAAAGAGGGATAAAAGGGGAAGATATAGAGAGAGAAGGGGAAGAGAGAGTGAGGGAGATAGGAGAGTGGGATATAATAAAGAGAGAAGGAGAGAGAGAGAGAGAGAGAGAGAGGGAGAAAAGGGGAAGAGATAGAGAGATAAGGGGAAGAGAGAGAGAGGGAGATGAAGAGGGAGGGAGAGAGAAATAGATAGATATGGAGAAAGAGTATGTATGTTTCGAGGGTGAGATAGAGAGAGGGAATAAGAAAGAGACACATAGATACAAATATATATATTATGTAGTATTATATAACCAACCTAGATCCATCTTAACCCTGGATCTATAAAACGTTGAGAGAGACCAAATATCTTGAGGTGCAAACCTTTCCTCAAGTTTTTCACTCAAAAAGGAGGTTTTCACCTCAAGAGATTGGATCCCTCTTGACGCTTGATAGATTCAGGGTTAAAATGGATCTAGGATGGTTTATCACCCCAATCATAAAGTCTATTTATCCTTTTTATATTATGTATACTTATATACATACATTATATATAAATATAATATTACAGAGCTTTGTGAAACTTTGTGTTACAATTGTAGAGAATCTAGGTGGAAACAAAAGTAATAATTGCAAGATAATAACTAAAATATTGCAAAGTTAGATTAGCATACAATTTCTCTCTATATATCTATATAAAAAATGTTGTATAATTCAATGATATATAGCCTCCTTGAGGACATGCACCTTGGTTGGGTGTCATTGTGCACGAATAAAATCTCTCAAGTATAGGCCTATTTAAATAGTTAAGTAAACTAATTAACTAGTCAATTGAACTAGTAGAATCCTAGAGATAACTAGAGAATCAACATATATAAGTGGAACTATATTGAAATAAACTAGTCCTAGTTAACTAGAGAATCAACATGAAATCCTCTGTTAACTAGTATGACAGAAGTACAACTAAGTGTGATTGGACTAAGAATTTATGTTAACTTATAGTGAGGAATGTAATTCATATCGATGGTTCCAAGATAGGAAAAATATAACTAAATAGGGAAAATACATATCGGTGTTTATATACACCAAATATTTTCCCTTGTGTCATATTTAAACTCTCTTTTAATCTTACACACAAATATCTTTATGATTTTCATAAAGAATTATGTTATCACCCAAAAAAAAATTCAAAACATCATTGTGTCAAGTTTTTTTTTGGTCATGGTTCAAAATTTGGTTGAGAAGTCAATTTAGGATTTGATCAAGGGAAGGTTAGATTTTCATAAATTCAAAGCCTATCCTTAAGTTCAAATAAATTCTTTTTAAAGGTCCATTCATTTTCAAGTATCCATAATTTTTATTTGTGGGTCATTTCCTAAAGTTTCATGTCAAAATTGGTCAATTAGCCAAGAAACCTCGTTTCTATAGCGCCACTAGTTCAAAAAGTTTGATTTGCGCTATGGAAGCACTAATAGTTTCATAGCGCAAACAAGGAAAATACATTGTCAGTGCTACAAAAGCACAATTTCTAAACTGTCTTGTCATTTGAGCTGAAATATGTTAGAATCCATTGGGAAATGGTAGGTTAGTGGTATGATGAGTCAATTAATGATGAGATTTCGTGTACTTACCCAGGTTGCAGTCATCATGGTCATGATAGGGTATGAATGAGGCATCATTCAATTATGAGATGACATTTTAAATTCAAAATCTTACCTAATTGGTCATTCTCATTTCCTTTTCCTCCATTCGAGTGTCTAAGCTCTGAAGTGTCAATCCAAACCTGTGGTTGTTCTATACAAAGGTTTTCTACATCTCAATCAAGCAAGGCTGATATAAACTAATCAAGCGAGGCTGATTCAATTAATCAAGTGAGGCTGACAGGTTTTCTATGAAGCATGGTAGTGGAAAAGAAACTCCACAGAGGGGGACACTACTTGAGACATGAGCCTGAAGATATGAAGGCCATAATTGAAGACCCAATAGTGATGGGGGCGTTCAAAAGAGTAGGTTTTCTTCAGTTTTGTGAAAATTTGGAGGGTTGCCACACACAAGTGTCCAAAGAATTTTCCTTGAACTTTAATGGAACAACTACCAAGTTTGGGATGCTAAGTGTGTCAATTACACCAGAGATTATTGATGTTGTTATGGAGATACCAAGAGGTCAAGAAAATTGGTTCAAAAATTTCAAATTTGATATGGAGTCATGCAAAGAGTTCATGAAACCTGAGTATGCAGATATCGACCTCAATAATTCTATCCCTAGAAGTTGCATCAAAGACACTTATGCAAAGCTACTGCTGAACATTCAGAGGTATTTTACATGTGAAGTTAGATATCATAAGGTTTCCACATGTCATTTCAAGCTCCTTCTGCATTTCAGTTGTAATATTTCACTTGATTTTCCATTTTATATGCATAGGAGTCTTGCAAAAATGGCTGATAAAGTACAAGCCAAATCTAAATATTGTGAAACATCTTTGTTTCATCATGGTTTGATGAAGTTATTTATTTTGAATGAGCTTCAGAATATAGGCAGGGATTGGTCATCCTTTCTATTTATAAATGGTTTTGAGTTAGAAACCCTAACTCCTGCTAGAAACCATAAAACTAAAGGAACTTCATCACCACCAGTAGCAGAGTCTAGTCAACCTATGGTTGAAAAACCAAAGGAATTTGCAAAAATGAAGCCAAGGAAACAAGTTGAGAAAAGGACAGAGCAGACACAAGTGCTTGATACACCAACTCCATGACCTGCAAAATAGAGGTCAAAGATTGTTAAAGAGGCAAAAAAGAAACAAGATGTCAACAAGAATGAAATGAAAAGAGTAACAAGAAGCCAAGCAGTGGCATTAAAAGGAAAGAGAGTTGCTACAGCTACAGAGGACAACCCAGTAATAAAGGGAAATTTAGATGACATCCTACATGCTATTCACATAGAGGAGACACCCATTGTTCAAGCTCAGTTCATTGGAGAAGATGAGCATAAACATAAAAAGGCTAAGTTCGCTAAGAAGCTTGAGTTTGAGGGTGAAAATGCAGCCTTCATCTTTCAAGCAAGAAAACCTATAACTATGCATGCTAAGAAACTTAAGGAAGACAACAAGGAAGCTCAAAAAACTATTGAGACAATTAAAGCCCCTAAAGAAGTGGTTGATCTCTCATCACCTACAGTAAAGCATGTAGCCATCAGAACAAAGAAGGGAAAAGAAGAAATGACAAAGTTTAAACATCTTGAGGAGAAATTGATGTTGGATAACCAAGAAATTGTTGTGATGAGAAAGAGGGCTAGAAAGCACAGTGTTGAGAAAGCAAAGTTTAAAAGAATCAAGGCACTGTGGGAAGGTCAAACTAGTTCTATTTCTGAAACTCCAAGCAGTGCAGAGCAGATTTTCACATGGACAATCCCAGCAATAAAGGAAGCCAAATTTGTGAGAGTAATAAATGCTCACTTGAGAGCTAATAATAGTAGACTTAAAGATCAGGTGGAGGAATTGGAGCAGCAGCTGAAATTGACTCAGGATGAGTCAAATAACAAAGGTGTTAAAATGGCAATGATTAAAGAGTCAAAAGCTAAATTAAGTGAAAATGAAGAAAGGACCTCATGAAGGCTAAAATGACTGTGTTTTCAGTTCATATGGCTTTTTGGTATGATGGAATCAGTTTTATTTTGAGTTTTGGTACATTTGCACTTTTCATTTTGGAACATTTGGAACAAAACTGCTCACTCAGCAATTTCGTAGTGCAGACAATGTAAAAAGGGAGAAAAGCACTAGGAAACTCCTGTAGCAGCTTTTCTTGCCCTTTTTCATCACATTTTGAGGGGTAAAACATGAATTAAGAACTAAAAATGTTGAGGAGGATGTATTTAAAGATAATTAAGTTAGTTTTGGAAGAAAGAGGTCAAGATTCTGAAGAAAAAAGGGTAAAAGAGCATCACTACGAAAGGCGCTACGAAACTGTGTTGTTTTCGTAGTGTGGTGTATTACAACCCATTTGAATAGTTTGGAGATGGTTTTGGAAAAATGGAGCTTGAGGAGGAGGTTTGGCATGTGTTAATTCAATTTCTAACAGCTAAGGAGCTTGAAATAATGAAGTTCATGGTGGTCAGAATGTTCCAAGAGTGCAAAGGACCCTATGCCTAGAAAACAGGGGACTGTTTCCTACTTTGATGGAGGTCAACATTATGGTCATAAAGATTTGAAGCCTATCATCTAGATTCGACCATGTGTTAATACATTTGGAAAAGGATATAATTTAATTAAGATAAGGTTGTTAAAGATAAGTGATTAAGGAGTTTGAATCCTATTTGAAATAGGATTGTTTAGTAGATTAGATGTCTTTTTCTAATAAATACCATGTCATATAGTTATGCAAGGTGTCAAGAGTCAGGAATTCAATGTATCTAGCACAAGATGAGATCATCTTATGTTTTCAATTGTATATTAAAGACCAAGAAGTCGAATGTGCAAGGGGTTGGACATTCTTAGCAAAATATTGTGCTTATTGTAATTGACTAGTTTTGAGCTAATACAGAGATTTCTACTTAGCCAACTTGAGATTCAGAAGGAGTTATAGTATGTTATTATTATAATTGAATCTTTTATTATCCTGTTGCAGTGGTGTTTTTCTATGTTACTCAGAATTCATATTTGATGCTCTAACTTCCAATATAGATAAATTGACTGTTTTTTACAGTTTCACATGTGTATCTCTTGACTAAAACTTTGATATGCCTCAACTTCCATGTTAAGTAGATTTATTGGTTTACTGAAACTATTTTGACTCCATAAGCCCAATGTGTACTTGCTGATGTGATTTTCAACCTACATTTATATTCTATATTATTATTACCCCACATAGAGTTAGCCATCTATATTTTTATCAAAAATCATTAACCCTTTGAGAGAGCCCTCTCAGGTTGAGGAGGCTAAGCCTGAATCAAAATATTGGTTTGAAATAGTTACATGAGATTGATTTGATTAGTAGCCTATCAGGTCCAATTTTTTGATAACACATTCAATTACTTCATCAAGGTGTATTTTCCATAAAATTTAATCACAATCAAGTCACGAGACTTTTCTAGCCGTATTTTTTATTTATTTGACTATTGCTGAAGATCACTTGAGCCATACTACATGAAGGGCTAACATCACATTGGGATGACGTTAACTTTTTTTTACTTGGAGAATTAGCTCCTACTTGTCTTGTGTCTATTAATTTATGTTCATCATTAAATTTAATTGTTGTGTGATTGTTAATTAGTTGTATCTAGAGATTTATTCCAACTAATATAGCTCCTATTTTGGTATTTGGTTGAGATATTTTCTAAACCAGTTGATTGTATGATGAAGATAGAATTTATATATTTAACTAATACTTTTTGTATTTATATGTGATGTTTAATAGAATACAATGGATTTTAGATGTGAAATTTGATTTTTAAATTGGTATCAGAGCCAACAGATCTATGGGTAACTCTCTTAAGGGAGGGCTCAAGATGTAGATGTAGATTGAATTAATGTAGATATGTTTGTATATTTCATTGTGTGAGTTTGTTGAATTAAGTCACTTGGGATTTTGATGGGATGTTGGTGAGATATAATAAATGAAATGCACAGGGTTGTTACTACACAGGGAGGGCAGAAAGTTAGGTTGATCAACTATGTCCATTAAAATTGTCGGGGACCATCGACGTTTTTCTTTTCTTTTCGGTATTCATCATGTTGAGTTAAATGCATAGTAACGGATAGATACGCATACTCAATGAATAGTATTAAAGGTTTTGTGCTGCTACCATCGTCAAATATGTATAGTCACTATTATCACTCTGAAATTTCCAAGGGTTGTTTAATGCGTTAAAAGTGAATATCAGAGGTAACTATCAACCACTTTTCAAGATTAGGATCTAGCCTTACTAAAATCAAAGAGGGCTCTCTCTTAATAATTTAAATTTGTTTATTTAATAAATTTTAGGCTAGTTATGTATGCTTAATTTGGATTGATTTGATTTTGTTGGTGGAATTAATGATTTAGATAGATAGGTGGTTTTCCATTTTCCATTGGGATATGGAGTCAATATGCTTTGAAAACATAACAAAATCAAATTATAAAGAAAGTGTTACGGGGCATGATAGGTGAGCAAAATCAGATCCCAAGGTTGAATGATGAAGGTATTTTTCAATCGGGATCAAGGGGAAATTAAGAATTCCTTAAAACAAATAATGAAGAAGGATGAGGAAGTCAATCGGGATCAGAGGGAAATTAAGAATTATCTAAACCAAATATCAGAAGAAAACATAGAAATGTATAACAATTGAAAGCAGAGTGTATTTAAACAAATTTTGCAGTAAAACCCTTGTTATAACACTCAAATTTAGAACACATTAAATTTTATGGAATATACTTCACTAAGATAGCTCTACACATGAATCATGTAAAGAAGTTTCTTTATAACTTGTCTTGTCTGTCAATTGGAAATGGTACAATAACCCTCAGGTAATAGATCAGTCAGCTATGGAAATATTCCGAAATCCACACTAATCCACCCTTGATACTTCGAATTGATGAAGTATTTATACAGATTATTACAAAAAATATCCTGTCAATTGACCAGGATTTATTCAAGGAAAAAAAATATCTTTATGCAAAAAGATAGTGACACTTTTCAACTAACTGAGATCTCTCCCTAATTCTTAGTTTTCTCTTTTCTATTTTTTCTTTCATCTACCTTATTTCATCTGTGTGTTCTTTCACCTGTGCATTCTTTTACCTATATGCTTTCACCTTTCATAGTAAATTACATAATTTTTCCCAGGTTTTTTCATTTGGAAGTTTGATCTTCATCATCCCATGGTAAATATAATTTTTCTGCGTATTATGAAAACATGGACTTATCATAGTCTTCATGTCTCATGAGTTGATCATTGATTACTAAAGGATTAGGCAGACCTTTCTGTCTCAATACATCAAATTTGTTCATAAACGTGTTCACTTCGAGCTCCATAGTTTGACATTTTTACTCAAGTTCTATCATCAAATTTCTCTTGGAAATCACTTTCTTCACCTCTAAAATAGTCTCTGTTTTGTCAACTATACCGAGTTATTCTAATTCACATTTGTTTTTGGAATTCAAGAATTTTATTATTTTAGAGGCTTCCTCTGGTTTCTTTCCAAGGTTTGCTTTGACCTTTTGAATTGCATCGCTAGATTCCTTCACCAAGTCATTCTTCTGAAATATGATCTATATAGAAGGCCAAATATCATTAACTGAGTTAATGATATTGGCCCACAATTGTTGTTTTTCTTGGGCTAAAGGCTCTTTTAGTGATAAATCATTTTATAGCTTGTGGATTATTTCAGTCAATCTATTGGCTTTTTGTGCTTCTGCTTGATGCATGACTTCTTCCAATTTCTTTCCATCGTCTAAACTCTTTACTTGTTCTTTGAGCTTGTTAATTTATGTATTTTGAATGGACATATCTTCCATTGCTTTGATCAATTTGCTGGCCTCATCAGTGGGATGGGCTATTGGTATTGTTGATGTAGTTGTTGGAACTGATGTTAATACTGGAACTACTGTAGATTCTATAGGAATAGCAGTAATGGGAACTGCTTCCATCCTAGCTTGATTTTCATACAAAAATTTATCCATTTATGTTTCCATTTCCTTTAGTTGAGTTGTCAACTGAATGATCAGATTCATCATTTCATCCTTTTGATTATCAGTTTCTAAAACCACCTTGGTTTGTGGATGCTCAGTAATTGGTAATTTTAATTGTTTCTTCATTGTAGCTATGTCTGCATTTTTCTTCTTGATAAGCTCTTCTACTGCTTTGATATATTTTGGATTATAAACAACTTCTGTTACCAAATCTTCTACTGACTTTATCTTGTTATAATTTTCTTGTGATGAAGCTCTCTTTAGTTTTAACTGTGAATTTATATTTTCTAGAGAGTTCTGCAACTTCTGGACACTTAGAGCTTTAAGTGTCTTAGTTGAATAGATAATTTTTCCTGCCTGTTTGTGAAATTCAATCTGGTCAATTGGATCCACATCTTTGGCAAGAAATTAAAAGGCTATCTTTTTGTAATCTTCTGAAGTTTTGCGGGCCTGCAACTTTGGCTATAAAAATGTCATTTGCATCTTCCTTGTTTTGAGGTCAAAAGATGAAAGCAACCTACTCTGATCCCTAGGAGTTTTCTTCTAGTATTGTGCATATGTAACAGCCTTTAATGCTTCATTTATGATTTTAATTTCTTTGTATTTCTCCATGATATATTTTTCTTTCTCCATTGGTTTGCCGGATGATGAAACCTCTGCAGTATTTTTCTTTTGAATGGTTTGTGAACTAGAAGTTGATGGCACAAGTGTTTCTTCTGAAAGTGTTGGAGGTGCATTATCTCCGAAAAAAATATATGTTTCAATGGTTTCAACAGTCTCTTCTTGCTCTATCACTGGATTTAGTTTTGTTTTCTTTCTATATATAAGCTTGAATTTAGTCTAAGATACTCTTCTGATTAAGACCCTTCTTCTCTAGCCCTTTTTTAATTTCTATCCTGTGGGGCTGGAGTAAGTAGGATGGAACTAGTATCAAGCTTCTTTTCCACCTCCTATAGTAGAGTTTCCCAACCACCTTGACTGGTTGGAATATTTCTCAATTTTAAGCTTAGAATCATGAAAGAAAGGGGTCAATTTGAACTTAAATCTTAATTTTCTTATGACACCCAAGGGGTCATATGACCATTTTAAACTGCTGCTAAAATTTAAATCTTGGAGACATCTTTCTGCTTCCTTTCTAGAATTCCTATTGTTGCATATAAAAGGCCCTAGTTGATTTTTAATATTGAATCATGTCTTCTTTTTAGCTGAAAGGAAATTGATCTCATCAGAATTCAATATTTTTCTAATGTATTCCAAAGCAAATATCCTCATTGGGAGGTATTTTGGAAGCTTGTATGGAACTAGTTGGCTTCCATACACTCTCATTTCTATATGATTCCAATATAAATAACAGTCTCCTATTTTGCTCTGATATGATAAATGTAGAACCTTTTTTATTTCTTCACTGATTCTTGGCTGAATGCTACTGCTAAGCATATTAACTGCTGGATATACAAAATAATCAATACAGTCTTTGAAACTGAATTTAGTGGAATCTTTTCTCATCAAGGATGTCCAAAATATAACTGACTCGGGATTACCCTCAGTGTCAAGTTTTTGTATGTTGACTGCAAACCTTTCTGATTGAAAATATATGAACAAATGGAATGACACTGAAGAGTATTTTAATACTCCTTTTGGTAGTTTTATCAGTTGATCATGCATGGCATCTGCCAGGTATTGGGAAAAATTGAAAGTTGTAGCTGGAGGCTGACCTGGGAAAAAGATGGATAGCAAACAAAGAATAGATTCATCTACATGCTCATCAGTGAAATATCCTAAACTACATGATAAAATTATCAGAATTTGTCTGTTTCTTTTTGAAAACATGGTAGGGAGGAAAGTATGAAAATTTTGAAACCTTTTAGGGAAGTCTAGCTTTAAGTAAAGCTCAGTAAGGGTTTCAATGGAGAAAGGCACTCCATCAGGCTGTTATTTAATCCACAAAATTTGATTGATGGATTGAGCAGTGATAGTAAATAGGATTTCTTGGTTATGGGTGACTATGGATCTTTCATTGGGAAAATAGTTGATTTGGCATAGTCTTATGAATTCAGGGAACTGATAGGTTTTTGGAAATGTGTACTTGGGTAGGTTAGAGTCCTAGAGATGAATATCATCAACCTGATCAACAAATTTATCATGACTCCAACAATGGAGTTGCAAAATGTTGCTATTAGTTACAGTTTCATTAATTTTGAATTCCTTATTGGCCAAAGGAGTGTGGTCGACATCTAACAGGGGTGGTTGAAAAGGGTTTACAGTTAGGATGCCCTAGGAAGCCATTAATTTGTTTCAATTTATTAATAAAATGGATTATTTAATGGTTTCAGGTACTTAGAATTACCTGGAATATCTTGAATTGGTCGTGGAAGGAGTCCAGGTAGCAGCAGTCTTCAATCTTGGTCGGCAATGGCTTTTTGGTATTTTTCACAAATAAACAGAGATAGTGAATTAACAGTTTAGGGCAGGGTTTTATTATTTTTTAATCATTGGGGCTTATCGCATGGCACGAGCGTTCTATTATTTCAAATAGTGGTGGTTTCATCGCACGCCTTGGAAACGGTTTGGTGTTTTATCGCACGTCGAAGGATGGTTTTACAGTTTGGGAATGGGGGGCAGGGGTGTGATAGAACATGGTAGCACTACATGGTAGGGGAGCGGGGGATTGAAACCACCCATTTCGCACCCCCCCCCCTCCATTTTAAACTTCGAACAATGGGGAGTGTGAAATTGTTCAGAGGGTTTTAGATTTGATTCGCTGCGATCGGATGGTTGATGGGTATTGTGAGTTTCTAAAGAGGTGGGGTCGGGTAGTTGACGGGCGGAGGGTTAATATGAAATGGGGTCGGGGAATATATATCCAGAGAGTTAAAATGAAAGCTGGGGGGGTTTATGAAATTTATTAAGCGGGATGTTAAAAAATATATTAGGAGGTGGGGTTAAGTCAAAAAGGGGGGGTCCACTTAATATTTAGCGCTCTGAACTATTGAAAAGTGGCTTTTGTTGTTATATTGAAAGCATAAAGTTACTCAAGGGAAGAAAGGGGTTTTTTTAGCAAGGGAAAAGGGTTAGGATAAGGGGAAATGGTTTCCAAGAAAGGAAAAAGGGATTTAGTAAGGGGAAATGGTTTCCAAAGGGAAAAAAGGGATTAGGACAAGGGAAAGGTGTTAGAAAATATTTTAGATCATAGATAAGCATAATGAGACTTATATAATCTTTGAAAAAGTACTCTACCTACCCTTTTATTCATCCTAACATTTTTTATTTCCTTTATTGGGTGAATTAGAGCTTTCTGACCCTTTTATTTTCTTTTGATAAGAAAACTAACTTATTCCTAACCTTATATCTTCCAATGGCTCAGATTAAACTTATGATCTCACTTTTATTCTCTACCTAACTATTGATCTGCCAATATTAAATGATTTGGTCAGATGTTTATTCATTATCTATCATAACAAGAAATTTAAAGGCATGAATGACCAAGATTAGATTGTATGCTCATCATGAATTGTGAAATTTTGAACAAGATGCACACAATTTATTTGCAAAAGTAAAGTAAACTAAGA
This sequence comes from Pinus albicaulis, assembly GCA_034641835.2. Lineage (NCBI taxonomy): Eukaryota > Viridiplantae > Streptophyta > Pinopsida > Pinales > Pinaceae > Pinus > Pinus albicaulis. The sequence continues at coordinate 960,945,593 of CM076573.1, read as the reverse complement.
GTAGTGGCATTTGAATGTGCAACACTTTCATAATTTATTTTTGTTTCTTTTTATGGGGTTCATATTTTATGTCTTTTTTATCTTTCTTTCTGTTGGTCCTTTGATTATTCTTTTAGGACATGCCCTCTTTTCATTTTTTCATATGGAAAAAATTTGCAGAAATGCAAAGGTATGTACATTATTACAAGACTTAACATAATTAATTCAAAATTATGATCCCTATTATTATACGACCCTAACAGTCACGATGGCATTGCTGAGGCTATAGTGATTGGAGTTCCTTGACATTGATCAACGTGTAGATGAATTTATTGTTGGGGTTGTTTCCATTTTTCCAATAAAACGATGAATATGTAATAAATATTTTAGGGGATAAAATAACTTAATTGTATATATGCAGGGAGAAATGCACTCGATTCTATGTATGCAAGTTCATTTGAATTAATCTCACATGCTTTGGAACTCTCATAACATTCAACGAAAACAGAGTTGAGTATCGTTTGTTGGGTCCAAAAACATTTCCTACATTGTTTCAATAGTATCCAGTTTTCACCTAACTATCTGGTTTGATGCATTGCAGTTGAATTACATGGCATGGGATCACGTGTGATTACAACATTAATTTCCATAGGAGTCTTATTGTTGGTGAGTACTATGATATGCATTCACCACACTTGTGAGAATGAAGATTTAATCTCAACATATGAGCACATGCTATCTGGAGTAAATACAGATAACATGTTTCCCCAGTTTTGGCATATAATTATTTTGATACTCCTTTTCTCATCTGTGATGGTATGTTGTATATAAGTATCTTTTTTTGTGCTTACAAAATTAGTAATGATGAGCTTCCAAAATAATATCAAGAGGTCATGATGTAATAACTGACTCTAGATACATTCTGTATCTAAATGAATCTTCTATACAAATGGTGAGTACAATGTTTGGCACCCATGTATCTCGGTAGATGGGATCTCGTGGATAGAATGACTAGTAGTTCAATGTTTACTGCAAAAAAGAATTGTTTCTTTTTGAAGCTACTACTTAAGAGATCGAGGGGTGTAAAACTTGATATGGATGGTTGTCCAGATAGTTTGGAAGTTGTGGATCTAGGGAAGTATCCCTCATTTGTTGAAGGCGTGGGAGTGGCCTTCTCATGAGATTATGTGATAGCTTGGGATGTTATTCAATAATTAACTTCATGAGATCCTTGGTTTAGGAGATAGAGAGTGGAACTTAGGAATCCAGTTTGCTGACTACACATTTCCGAGGGTTATGAGACAACTTGATGGAGTTCGCTCTATGAGATTTTGAAGATGTTTAAAGAATATAATGAATATGTTGCAAACAAGAAGAACAAGGAAAGTACTCATTATCGGAGGCACTTGGAGAATTAAATGCTACTTGTATTGTGCCTATTAATTTATGTTCATCATTAAATGTAATTTTTGTGTGATTGTTGATTATTTGTATCTAGATATTTAGCCCAACTAATATAAGTCCTATTTTAGTGTTTGGTTGAGATATTTTCTCAACTATTTGATTGTATGGTTAAGATCAAATTTCTATCTTGAACCTACTAGCACCCAATCTGAACCTCAGGCTGAAAAAGGCAAATCAGGGTAAGAACTAAACCACGCTCTGCCTTGTAGCTAGCCCTACAAGGACATGAGAGGGCTCTCTCCGTAGAATAGATATTCAATAAAATGGTAATGAACTGATTTTAGGCTAGGTATATAAATGGGAAAAAGAGTTTTTATGAATTACTGAAATTTAAGGAATGTATGGGACAAGAGGACAGTATGAGCTGAGGAATTAAATTGGGATACAGAATATTTCATAGGGCAAGATAGGCAGGAGGTTTAGCAATCAAGTCTAAATAAGATGAAATGGAAAGATTTTTGAGAAGTTGAAAAGGGCATAATAAATGAATCCTTTTCAAACAGAATAAAATACACAGAGTACGAATGATTCCCCAAGGCAGAGCATATAAAATGGATTCTACCTTTCTAACTTGAAAACATTCAACTGGAGATGTTAATGAATGAATGGTGTAACATAACAATGTACATATGAAACATAAAGGAGAAACATATGCTAAAACTCATACCACATGAATCCCATAAATCAGAGTTGCATCACTTTATTTAATTCCTTGCCAAACTGTACAACGGAGCCTAGAGCTCACTGCCACACTATTCCCCTACTTCTGAGTTTTTAGACCTCAGACTTTCCCCCCTTTGCAAATAATTAGAATTTACAATAAATAGACGAATTTTTCCATAATAAAAATCGATGGAAGGGGAGAAATCACAACTGAAGATAGAAGGCCAAAATCCAACAGTCTCTTCGTAAAGGAAGAGCTGCATTACATCTGGCCAGTGAGAAGGCAAAAAATTGTAACGTAGATTTCTCTACAACGTAATTGAAGATGTGACTGTTACAATTTGGGTCTCGGCCTTTGGCTGTCGCTTTGCTTTCCATTATTCTTTTTGAATAACTAGCTTTTAATAAGATGCCATTACAGTAAACTGGAATAAACTGAAATAATGCCTTACGTGAAGGGAAATAGTGAATAAGAAGGAAGGGAGAGGAGGCGGGACCAGCATCTTAATTGCAATCGGGATCGGGGAGCGGGAAAATATATACAAAATAAAACTTTCGATGCGGTTTGATTAAACCATGGGAAGTCCTTTAATAAATGTAATAAAATGCGATTTTGGGACTTACAAAGGGGAAAGGGTCTTTATATTATAATGGGGAGTAAGTTTTGTATGGTGGGCCCGGGGATAAAATCGCAATTGCAATATTGGAATTTGCGATGGGAATTTTGCGATGGGAATTTTCAACGGGGATTTTGTGACAGGAATTTTGCGATGGGAATATTGCGATGGGAATTTTGCGACAGGGATTTTGCGACGGGGATTTTGCGACGGGAATTTGTGATGGGAATTTGCGACGGGAATTTGCAACGGGAATTTTGTGACGGGAATATTGCGATGGGAATTTTGCGACGATCGCACATCGCACATCGCAAATTCCACATCAACAAGACACTTGAATCTCTAAACTTGCGATCTTGAGATTTTGTGCTAAAGTGGTGGGGTTTATATATATGATATAACTTTGTTGTAAATTTCATGGGGTATTGGTCAGAGAAGTGTTTAAGGGGAGGGAATTTGTAATACAAAGTTTTTTTATTATAAAGTCCAAAGGCATGGAGGGGAAGTGGTTGGGTAATAAAATCACATATTTTATTAAATGATTTACAATGCGATATTATAATCGGAAGGTGGAAGGAAGGGGTTTTTAAAGGGATTTGAACATAAAGTTAAAGGGGAAACATGGGAAATAGGTGGGGCTTAGGGAATAGAGGGCTTTTACTTCACTTAAGCACAAAATTCAATCCAGAAGCCAGTTTTGAGAGTGTAGTATACCGTTGGAAAGCTCTTTTCGGGCTCTTTCTGATGGATCTACTTTGAAGATGATTTGGTGTTGAGCATACTGCGAAAAACTTCTCTGAATGTAGAGACATCACTTTGTGGAGATAACAACTTCTGAATTGTGGCTGAAAGGCAAAGTATCATGTCTTCACCTCAAAACATGGTTTTGAGGTGAAGCTTGCATCAAACCGAACAAATGATATCTTGTATCTTCTTGGTGCTATGACTTTGTATTTATTGACTTGCTCATGACTTCGCTGATCTTTATTTGACACTTGACTCATTAATTTGACAATGGCAAGAACTTAGAGACTAATGAGACCCATCCTATGACCTACTGATATGATTTTGAGAATGAAAGTGACAAATGACTGAAGATATAGGAAGGAAAATCAGCAAGTATCTCATGAGGGAAAACTAGTAACAAATTACTACCATCAATGAATCCATGAGCTAACGGAATGGTGAAATTGATTATTATGGGACTCCTAATATGCAAATGCAAAAGAGCAATTTTGATCACTGATGGCAGTATGACTAGAGTGACACTAACATTGGCTCCAATGCGGATGGTAGCTCCTTGGAGGTGCCAAGAACACCATAGACCAAGTAGCCTTATCCATTGGGCATGGAGTCAAAAATACTGAAAAACTGACACAATGCATACTGACACTGACTCAAGACCAAGACTGAAAAACTGAAATAAACCAAACCATACACATATCATTCAAGTTTTATAGCCTTCACTTCGGGCCCCAGACTTCAATGAATGTGTACTCTGAACTCTGATAAACATAGCATGGTATATACAATGATGATGACATATATCCTGATCCTTTGTTTTCAACAATGGTAGTGTTTCAAAAGCCTACCATTTTCTGCTCCTCCAGGACAATTTTGGCCATCCATTTCTGAAAGCAAAAAGGCATTCTGTCCTCTGTAAGTTGAGATCCTGTATGGTCCTTTCCACAGATTGTCGAACTTACCATGCTTCCCTTTGTCTTCATTTCTGGCATCCCATTTCAACACTATATCATCCAGCTGAGACTTTTCTGCCTTTATCTTCCTATCATAGATATTTTTAATTTTCTCTTGCAACTGAATAACGTTCTGTGACACTTCCTCTCTTGTTTGCTCAAGGTGGATCATTTGATTGATTCTTCGCTGATTGTCATTGTCCTCGCTGCCAACTTCTTGCAATAATTTCATAAGTGGGACTGTAAGGGATGTAGGAAAGACAACATCAGTACCATAAACCAGCTCAAATGGTCACATACCTATTGATCTTTTACTGCTAACTCTGTCTGCCCACAGCGCGTTGATGAGCTTTCGGTGCCAATTTCTTTTGTTTGCCTCCAGCATTTTTTTAATTATATTCACCAATGATTTGTTAGATGACTCAGCCAGGCCATTTCCTTGTGGATAATAAGCTGTCGAATGGCCCAGCGTGATGTTGTATTTGTCACAAAAGTCGATCATTTTCTTAGATCTGAACGCTGCAGCATTGTTTGTTACAATTTTACAGGGGCAGCCAAAACGAGATAGAATATTCGATTCCAAGAATTGAATGATTACCGCGTCTGTTTCTTGCCTGGCTGGGACGGCCTTGATCCATTTAGTAAAGAAATCTCTCCCTGTCAAGATCCATCGGTGCCGTGCTGAGGACGCGGGATGAATATCCCCTATAAAATCGAGCCCCCACTGCTGAAAGGGTGCATTCACTGAAACTAGTTTCAAAGGAAGTGGAAGCAATTTATTCTTCCCTTGGAAGATTTGGCATTCGTGACATCTCATCACTGTCTTATATAAATCAGAAAGTAATGTGAGCCAATAAAATCCTACTCTCAATATCTTGTTAGTTGTAGTCTTCCAAAACAAGTGATCGCCGCAGTCGCCTTTATGAAACTCGTGCATTACCTTTTGCACTTCTTCTTCAACAAAACAATTGAATAGAACACCTCCTGGATCTTTCCAATACAGAGTGCTATCTAAAATGCAGTATTTTGCATATTTTAGCTTTAGAGATGTACCTTTGCTTTTGGACATGCCCGTAGGAGGAGACAAATGATGAAGGATATAGATGATATATGAATACCACGAGGACTGTAGAAAAATGTCTGCAATTGGAACCAGCAAACCTTCATCTTCCTCTTCTGCCACTGCTGTTATAAGGTTTATATCTAAGGCGTGCAGATTTGATTGGGCCCTCAATTTCGCCAAGCCTTGGCCTTTGATCAATTTCGTGGGCTTGATCTCCAGATCATACTCCAACATGGCTGCTATCCACTTACCTCTTCGACCTTCTGGATCAGTTTGCATCAACACCTCCTTCACTGCTATGTTTGGGACATATGCTATAGTATGTGAATGCAGAATATAGACCCTGAGATCCTTCAATGCTTTGATAAGGGTCAATGCCTGTTTTTCAATGATATTATACCTCAAAGCAGCATCTCTAATAGTTCTACTAAAAAAGGAAATTGGCTTTTCAATCTCGTCTCTCTTTTGCATTAAAACAGCCGCTAAAGTATGCTCAGATGCAAACGAAAATAGGATAAAGTCTTGAGTGTATTCAGGACTGATAAAAAATGGGGCATTGGAAAAAGAAAACTTTACCAGATTGAATGATTTTATAGCCTCCTTACTTCATTTAACATTGCTGTCTTTCTTTAACATATTAGTCATTTCCCTCAAATGCTCAGCCAGATTGGGTATAAATCGACGTAAGAAGTTCATCTTACCATTGAATGCTTGGATCTCCTTCTTGTTTCGTGGTAGGTCTATGAGCTGGATTGCCTCCACTCTAGCTGGATCGATGCGAATACCATCTTTGGAGATGATATGTCCCAACAGCTTGCCTTCATCCATGACGAAGAGGCACTTCTTGGGATTGAGAGAAATTCCGAACTTTTTGCATCACTGAAAAACAACTCTCAAATGGTACAAATGCTCATCATCTGATCCTGAAAAACAATGTCAAATCATCCAAATAAACAACCAGAAAAACATATTTTTCATTTGCAAAGGCGATGTCCATTGCACGTTGGAAAGTAGCTCCTGCATTCTTCAGTCTGAAAGGCATTTTGGCATACTGGAAGGTTCCCGAGGGTGTTGTGAAGGCAGTTTTATCTTGGTCCTTCTCATGCACCAAGATTTGGTTGTAGCCTGAGTAGCCATCAAGTAATGACATCATGGATGCTCCAACTACTCTCTGCAGAATATGGTCCATTTTCGGAAGTGGATAATTATCCTTTAAGGAAGCCTTATTCAAGTTCCAAAAATATATGCACGACCTTATTTCTCCAGTCTTCTTACGTACTGGGACCAAATTTGAAATCCAGTCAGAAAATCTAATGGGGACTATGATACCAGCTTTGTATAATCTGTTTACCTCTTTTTCAATGGATGGCAGCAGCTTCGGATTGGTTCTTCTCAGCTTCTGTCTGAATGGCTTTTGATCTGGCTTGATAGGAATAGTATGCTGGATTATGTTCCTATCATACACTTTCAAATCTGAATAATCCCATGTAAATACATCAGAAAATTCGGAAAGCAAGTTAACATACTTATCCTTCGCTTCAGGGGACAATGTCTTTGACAATTTCACGAACTTGGGCTAATCAGGTGTTCCAAGATTCACATCTTCAACTCCTTTCTCTGTGGGCACCAAGCTTGGCTTCTTTGCAACATCATCCTGATCAAACAACTCCTCTAGAGGTATGAGACCTGTAGGAATTACGTTATCTTTCAGCTGCAATATGTCCATCTGGTTTGTTTCCATTTCTTGATCATCCACCACATACTCACCTTCTATGAGAGTGTCCTTGAATTTTCCATCACCCAGCAAAAATGCATTTATCTCATTATCATCCCAAAATACTTGCCAATACCTCAAATTATCTGGAACAGCAGGCCTATGTTTGACATGGCTTTCGAATTTGTTGCTGGATTTCATCGGAATTTTCAGGTTACTTGTAGTAGTTGCAAGAGAATCAGAAATAAGATTCTGCATCCTGGGCACTGTTGTCAAAGTGTACTCTGGGAATGTCTTCAAAATTTCCAGAACTGCATTTCTGTATGCCCTCAGTCTTGGATGTTTAGCTTGGTACTCTCCTTTCACCTACTTGATTATTAACTCAGAGTCACCATACACAGAAATCCTTTTTGCCTTCAACTTCTTCAAGATTTTGAGGCCTGGAATCAGAGCTTCATACTCTGCTTCATCGTTAGAGCATTCAAAAGCCAACTTGTAAGCACATACTCTAACATTACTAGGGACCTTCTCAAGTTGAAAAATAGGACTCCTAATCCATATTCCAATGCCAGCTCCATCCTTACCAACAACTCCATCAAAATCCATACTCCACAGACCTTCTTATTCTTCTTGTAGATGCTGAAAATTTGTTTCTTTATCTTCTTTGCCTTGGCTTATTTCTGGCTGTTCATTATCCATTTGTTGCTGGCAGGCAGAAGGCTTAGAAGTACTTGCTGCTTTGTCTTTTTCCTGTTTGAGGATTTCTCTGAAAATTTCTGAAATCTCAGGTATCTCCTCCACTTGTACCAACTGAACATCCTCATCATTTAAACCACCATATGAATATAAGACAAAAGACTCTAAATCTGCGTGTACTGCATTGATGGGATGATTTACTGGCTTTTCTTTGCTAGTGATCATGTATTTCATTTTCTTTTCCCTATATAAATTTCTCAACTGGCCAAACACAGGGATTGTGGCATAGGATAAATCAAGTTGTATGGTCCCCTTAAGTTTGGTACCCCAAGACCTAGATAGGAGCATTCCAAACGTTGGTGGGACATCAGCAACAACTACATCCATCAGGACATTTTTGGCTGGGATTTGATCGAAAGACACTACTAAATCTTTGATGAGACCAATACAGTGGACCCTACTTGAATCAAAAGAGTACAAATCATGGTATTTTCTAGTAACATCAAGGCCTAACTTCTCCATGACATCTTTGGCATTAAATTATGGGAGGCCCCAGAGTCTAACATGGCATTATGCAAGATAAACTCATGTAACCTAAGACTGAGGTAAAAGGGGGGAACTTCATTTTCTTCAGACTCTTATGTGGCTGGACCAAAAATAAGTTCGGGGTAGTAATCCTCCACATCAACCATATCAGAAAGAGGGTCAATTTGCACGGACACTTTCAACTTGGAAATTTCATTTTCTAAATTAAAGGAGGGAGCTTTTTCTACCTCTTTAATAGGAAGGTCTTTCTTCTCCATTTGTTCTCTCGCTACGTTCTGCTGGCCTTTTTCTTTTGCGGCGTTCTCAGCTGTGGGTGCTTTGCTGGATGAAGGATTGGCCGACTCTTTTCCTTTCTTCTGTGCCTCGTCCTTCATTTGTAGTTCTTTTCTCCTTTGAATGGGGCTGATGGTGATGTTTCTGTTCCTTAGAGAATACTGCCCTTGCTGGGCTGACAGTGCGTTCATATAACCTCTCTGGTTTTCACCAGATTCCTTTTCTAACACCATGTCATTGGCCAAAATGAAATTTTCATCCCCTTGAATGTCTGGAGTCGCCACTATGTATTCTTCGTCTTCTGTGAGGAAAATGGGTGCACCATCAGCTGTGAAAAAATGATTGGTTTCAAACAGAGGACCATCGTCATATGAGTCAGTCCCTTGCACGTAGTTCTGCTGTAACGATGTTTTAATTGGCTATTGTGGTGCCACTTGGTCCTGCGCCCTTTGTTCTCTCTGTCTAATTCTGAATTGCGTTTGCTGTTGTCCTCTATAATTTGGATTTCTTATTTTAGTTTCGGGTCTGTCGAAAATCGTCAAATGCTCAACCATCTTTTCCATTGTACGAATTAGAGTGTCCATTTTGCTGTCCGAAGTGGAGGCTTCCTCTTTCACCACGACTTTATTTTCGGTTATAGCTTGAGCTCTTATGGTCAGCAGATTAGCTTCAACGCTTACTACTATTTTTTGCATTTCTTCAAGAGACGATGGATCTCTTTCACGCAGCTGATATGCCATATCGACATCAAAACCGTCCGGAAACTTTAGCATAGCTGAATCCATGGGTGGTTTGAGGTTGGTTGGAATAGCATTGTATGCAGCATTGAATCTTAAACAACAGTCTTGCACAGTTTCACCCACATTTCTTTTCATATTCTCATATTCAGACAGAATTTGGTGTGGGTTCCTTTTCACCTCCCACCGGTCTAGGAACTATGTGTGTAACTCTTGAAAATTGTGAATAGAGCCTGCTGGTAAAGCTCTGAACCACTTTCTCACTTCACCTCCGAAGCTTTGAACAAACAACCTGGTTGCTATATTATCTTCTTCCACTTCATGCAAGTCAAAAAAGTCATTCATCTTGTCAACATGCTGCTGGGCTGTAATGCCCTAAGTGGCATCAAAGATAGCAATTTTACTCTGATAATCAGCAGGCATATCATTGAGAACCTGAGGTAAAACCAAGGGTGCATACTGAGCAACCATATTTCTGGGAGGATTTACCACAACATTTGTAATGCTGGAATTTGAGGTAGGTGTTGATGGAGGAGATGAAAACTGGGAATTGATTGATGGGAATGCTGATGAATCAGGAGGATGGAATGCTGTGCCTGATGATTCTGAAGGCTCAGGAATATAAGTTACAGTGATGGACTGAGGTGAATTCAAAATGTAGTCATCAATGGAAGAATTTGCTCTCTGAACTTCAATATCTACAAGAAAATCTGGATCTAAAACCATGTCTTCAAGTCCAGTTTCAGACTTACTTCTAAACAAAGAAAGCTCAAAATTATCATTAAAAGAAATCTCCTCTACAAAAAAAACATTCACTGGGCCAAGTATGGGACCTGAAAATAGGTGTAGGACTTGGCAATCCCTCTTGTCTTCTGACTATTCTTGGGATAAGATTCGGATTTTTGAACACAGGGGGAGGATTTGGATCAGGATTAGCCCTTGTATATCTTCTTGAAGCCAGTGTGGTCAACTTACTACTATACAATATTTATATCAGCCTAGAAAATTCTGAAATATCATCATCGAGACTTTGCAAGAAAAATATTACTGGGGTGATAAATATTCTACGCAAAAGTTTGTAATTGTGTCCCCAGTATGGTCGCCAGAGATGTTAGCACCCAATCTGAACCTTAGGCTGAAAAAGGAAAATCAGGGTAACAACTAAACCACACTCAGCCTTGTAGCTAGCCCTACAAGGACAGGAGAGGGCTTTCTCCGTAGAATAGATATTCAATAAAATGGTAATGAACTGGATTTTAGGCTAGGTATATAAATGGGAAAAAGAGTTTTGATGAATTACTGAAATTTCAGGGATGTATGGGACAAGAAGACAGTATGAACTGAGGAATTAAATCGGGATACAGAATATTTCATAGGGCAAGATAGGCAGGAGGTTTAGCAATCAAGTCTAAATAAGATGAAATGGAAAGACTGTTGAGAAGTTGAAAAGGGCATAGTAAATGAATCCTTTTCAAACATAAGAAAATACACAGAGTATGAATGATTCCCCAAGGCAGAGCATATAAAATGGATTCTACCTTTCTAACTTGAAAACATTCAACTGGAGATGTTAATGAATGAATGGTGTAACATAACAATGTACATATGAAACATAAAGGAGAAACATATGCTAAAACATACCACATGAATCCCATAAATCAAAGCTGCATCACTTTATTTAATTCCATGCGAAACTGTACAACGGAGCCTAGAGCTCACTGCCACACTATTCCCCTACTTCTGAGTTTTTAGACCTCAAACTTTCCCCCCTTTGCAAATAATTAGAATTTACAATAAATAGACAATTTTTTCCGGAATACAAATCGATGGAAGGGGAGAAATCACAACTGAAGATAGAAGGCCAAAATCCAACAGTCTCTTCGTAAAGGAAGAGCTGCATTACATCTGGCCAGTGAGAAGGCAAAAAATTGTAACGTAGATTTCTCTACAACATAACTGAAGATGTGACTGTTAGAATTTGGGTCTCCGCCTCTGGCTGTCACTTTGCTTTCCATTATTATTTTTCAATAACTCGCTTTTAATAATATGCCGTTGCAGTACACTGGAATAAAATGAAATAATGCCTTACGTGAAGGGAAATAGTGAATAAGAAGGAAGGGAGAGGAGGCGGGACCAGCATCTTAATCGCAATCGGGATCGGGGAGCGGGAAAATATATACAAAATAAAACTTTCGATGTGGTTGGATTAAACCATGGGAAGTCCTTTAATAAATGTAATAAAATGCTATTTTTGGACTTACAAAGGGGAAAGGGCCTTTATATTATAATGGGGATTAAGTGTTGTATGGTGGACCCAGGGATAAAATCGCAATCGCAATATTGGAATTTTCGATGGGAATTTTGTGATGGGAATTTGCGACGGGGATTTTGCGATGGGAATTTTGCGATGGGAATATTGCGATGGGAATTTTGCGACGGGGATTTTGCGATAGGAATTTTGCGATGGGAATTTGAGATGGGAATTTTGCTACGATCGTACATCGCACATCACAAATTCCACATCAACAAGACACTTGAATCTCTAAACTTGCGATCTTGCGATTTTCCGCTAAAGTGGTGCGGTTTATATATATGATATAGCTTTGTTATAAAGGTCGTGGGGTATTGGTCGGAGAAGTGTTTAAGGGGAGGGACTTTGTAATATGATGCTTTTTTATTATAAAGTCCAAAGGCATGGAGGGGAAGTGGTTGGGTAATAAAATCGCATATTTTATTAAATCATTTACAATGCGATATTATAATCGGAAGGGGGAAGGAAGGGGTTTTTAAAGGGATTTGAACATAAAGTTAAAGGGGAAACATGGGAAATAGGTGGGGCTTAGGGAATAGAGGGCTTTTACTTCACTTAAGCACAAAATTCAATCCAGAAGCAAGTTTTGAGAGTGTAGTATACCGTTGGAAAGCTCTTTCTGGGCTCTTTTTGATGGATCTGCTTTGAAGATGATTTGGCACTGAGCATACTACGGAAAACTTCTCTGAAGGCAAAGACATCACTTTTTGGAGATAACAGCTTCTGAATTGTGGTTGAAAGGCAAAGTATCATGTCTTCACCTCAAAACATGGTTTTGAGGTGAAGCTTGCATCAAACCAAACAAATGATATCTTTGATCTTCCTGGTGCTATGACTTTGTATTTATTGACTTCCTCATGACTTCGTTGATCCTTATTTGATACTTGACTCATTAATTTGACCATGGCGAGACCTTAGAGACTAATGAGACCCATCCTATGACCTACTAATATGATTTTGAGAATGAAAGTGACGAATGACTGAAGATCATAGGAAGGAAAATCAGCAAGTACCTCATGAGGGAAAACTGGTAACAAATTACTACCATTAATGAATCCATGACCTAACGGAATGGTGAAATTGATTATTATGGGACTCCTAATATGCAAATGCAAAAGAGCAATTTTTGATCACCGATGGCAGTATGACTAGAGTGACACTAACGGAACCAATACTTGTTGTATTCATATGTGATTTTTAATAGAATACAATGGAGTTTTGGTGTGCAATCTGATTTTTTAAATTGGTATCGAGTGCCGGTGACTCTGTGGGTAATCCCTTAATGGAGGGCTCAAGATGTAGATTGAATTAGTGTAGATATGTTTGTATGTCTGATCGTGTGAGTTTGTTGAAGTGTGTGATTTGGGATTTTGAAGGCATGTGGGTGAGATCCATTAAATGAAATGCCTAGTCTGTTACTTCATAGGGAGGGTAGAAATTTATGTTGAGTAGCTATGTCCATTCAAATTGACGTGAATCATCAAAGTTTTTTTTCTTTTTTGGTATTCATCGCATTGAGTTAACTATGTATGAACAGAGCGCTAAAGATGGTCAATGCATGGTCATTAAAGGTTTTGTGTCTGCTACCATCGTCGAATATGTAAATTCAACATGGCATTTCCAAGGCTATGATGATTGGAGTGACCTTGATCTCGATCAATGTGTAGGTGAATTTATTGTTGGGGTAGTTGCCATTTTGCCAATAAAATGATGAATATGGAGTCAATATTTTAGGGGTGAAATGCACTTGATTGTATATATTCATGGATCAATGCCCTTGATTCTATGTATGCGGGTTTATTAAAATGGAGCTCACAAGCTTTTGCAACTCTTTATAACATTCAATGCAAACGAGAGTTGAGTATCCTTTGTTGGGTCTAAAAACATTTCCTAGATTGTTTCAATGGTATCCAATTTGCACCTAGCTATCTGGTTTGATGCATTCCGGTTGAATTACATGGCATGGGATCACGTGTGACTAAAACATCAATTCCAAGAGGAGTCGTCTTGTTGGGTCGAGTACCGTGATATGTGTTCATCACACATGTAAGAATGGAGATTTAAGCTCACCATATGAGTACATAATATCCGGAGTAAATACATCTAACGTGTTTCCCTATTTTTTGGCATATCATACTTTTTTGATACTCCTTTTCTCGAGCTTGCAATGGTATGTTGTATATAAGTATCATTTTTTTGTGCTTATAAAATCGGTGATAATGAACTTCCAAAATCAGATCAAGAGGTTATGTTGTAATAACCGACTCTATATACATTCTGTATCTAGAAGACTCTTATATACAACTAGCAATTACATTGATTGGCACCCATGTATCTCGGTAGATGGGAGCTCATACATAGAATGACAAGTAGTTCAATGTTTATTACAAAGAAGTAATTGTTTGTGTCCGAAGCTACTACTTAAGAGATTGAGTGGTGCAAAACTTAATATGGATGGTTGTCCAAAAGGTTTGGCAAATGTGGATCGAGGGAAGGATACCTCATTTGTTGAAGACATGGGAATGGCCTTCTCATGAGGTTATGCGATAGCTAGGGACGTTGTTTAGTAATTGACTTCGAGAGATCCATGGTTCGGGAGTTCGAGAGTGGAACTCGTGAATCTAGTTTTCTCACTACACCTTTCCAAGGGTTATGAGACAAATTGATGGAGTTCGCTCTATGAGATATTTGAAGACGTTTAAAGAAGCTAGTGAAGACGTTGTAGACAAGAATATCAAGACAAGTACTCGTTAAGGGAGGGACTTGGAGAATTAACTCTTACTTTTATTGTGCCTATTAATTGATGTTCATCATTAAATGTAATTTGTTGTGTGATTTATAATTATTTTGATCTAGATATCTAGTCCAACTAATATAGCTTCTATTTTGGTGTTTGGTTGAGATATTTTCTCAACTAGTTGATTTATGGTTAAGATATAATTTCTATATTGAAACGTACTTATTGTATTTATATGTGATGTTTAATAGAATGCAATGGAGTTTTTTGTGTGCAATATGATTTTTAAATTGGTATCAGAACTAATGGCTCTATGGGTAACTCCCTTAAGGGAGGGATCACGATGTAGATGTTGATTGAATTAGTGTAGATATATCTGTATGTTTGATTGTGCGAGTTTTTTGAAGTGTGTGACTTGGTATTTTGATGGGATATGAGTGAGATCTGATAAATAAAATGTGCAGGGCTATTGCTACATAGGGAGGGAAAAACTTAGGTTGAGTAACTATGTCCATTCAAATTGCTGCGAATCATCAAAGGTTTTTCTTTCTTTCCGGTATTCATTGTGTTGAGTTAACTATGTATGAACGAGAGAGCTACGCATGGTCAATGCATAATGTTAAAGGTTTTCTTCTACTACCATCATCGAATATGTTTCGTCACCATGGCATTGTCGAAGCTACGGTGATTGGAGTGCCTTTACCTCGATCAACGTGTAGATAAATTTATTTTTTGGGGTCGTTGCCATTTTTCGGAGTAAAATGATGAATATAAAATCAATATTTTAGGGGAGCAATGCACTTTATTATGTATATATGTAGGGATAAATGCACTCAATTCTATGTATGTAGGTTTATTTGAATGGATCTCACAAGGTTTGCAACTCTCATAAAATTCAATGCAAACAAAGTGTTGAGTATTGTTTGTTGGGTCCAAAAAACATTTCTTACATTGTTTTAATAATATCCAATTTGCACCTAGCTATCCGGTTTGATGCAATGCAGGTTGAATTACATGACATGGGATCACATGTGACTACAACAACAATTCCCGAGAGGAGTCTTCTTGTTGGTAAGTATTGTGATATGCCTTCACCACACATGTCGAATGGAGATTTAATCTAAGCATATGAGCACATGCTATATGGAGTAAATACATCTAACATGTTTCTCTAGTTTTGGAATATCATAATTTTGATACTCCTTTTCTCAGCTTGTGATGGTGTGTTGGATATAAGTATAATTTTTTTTAGTGCTTATAAAATTTGTGATGATGAAATTCCAAAAATCGGATCAAGAGGTCATGGTGTAATAAATGACTCTAGATACATTTCTGTATCTAGACGACTCTTTTTATACAATGAGTACAATGATTGGAACCCATGTATCTAGGTAGATGGGAGCTCATCCATAGAATGGCTAGTAGTTAAATGTTTATTGAAAATAAGTAATTGTTTATGTCCTGAAGCTACTACTTAAGAGATTGAGTGGTGTAAAACTCAATATGGATGGTTGCCTAGACAATTTGGCGATTTGTGGATCAAGCGAAGGATCCCTCATTTGTTGAAGACGTGGGAATGGCCTTCTCATGAGGTTATGCGAAAACTTGGGGCATTGTTTAGTAATTGAATTCGGGAGATCCATGGTTCGGGAGTTCGAGAGTGGAATTCATAAATCCAATTTTAGCTGACTACACATTTCCGACCATTATGAGACAACTTGATGGAGTTCGCTCTATGATATTTTGAAGATGTTTAAAGAAGCAAATGAAGGCGTTGCATGCAAGAAGATCAAGACAAGTACTTGTTAAGGGAGGGACTTGGAGAATTAACTCTTACTTGTCTCGTGTCTTATTAAATGATGTTCATCATTAAATGTAATTGTTGTGTGATTTCTAATTAGTTGGATCTAGAGATTTAGTCTGACTAATATAACTCCTATTTTGGTGTTTGGTTGAGATATGTTCTCAACTAGTTGATTGTATGGTTAAGATAGAATTTCTGCATTGAATTAATACTTGTTGTATTTATACGTCATGTTTAATAAAATATAATGGATTTTTTGTGTGCAATCTGATTTTTAAATTGATATAAGAGCGAGTAGCAATCCCACATAGGTTACTAAGCAGGATTGAAACTAGTAAAAATGAATCACATAGGGTCAATCATCACTTCCGAGACTTACAATAACTATCTATTGTTCATCAAATTAAATCCTAACCATTTGATTCAAGTTAAACTTCTTGCATTTCCAAATTAAAATCAAAATTAAAATCGAATGTAAAGGGAACACTATTAAAGGCGACAATGTCGTGTTACTCTTTGCTTCCAAGTCTTAAGATATTAGCACCGTTATTAATATTAAATATTGGACAAAGGCATAGAAGATCGCTTGGGAAAAAGCTTTTGAACGTAGCGTAATGTGTCAGAGGAGCGCTTGTTGGACGGTTTTTAATTATCAGAATTTCCACTATTGTTCTCGTCAAATTCTAGGACACTTAATGCTCGATGCTTCATGCCGTTGTTTATTAACTTATGCAGGAGTACAGCTCGTTGGGGATCCATTTTATTTAGAGTGGGTGACCATTAATTATAATTATATTTTATTTGGAGTGAGTGAAACTTAATTATAATTATGTATATAAAAATTAGATTCATTTTAAGTTGGAGTCCGTTTGAATATAGGATGAAATAATTATTAGTATATTAGTAATATTGTACAACACCTTACAAAGCAGACTCGCAATGTGATATCTAAACTTACACTTGAAAATTAACCATTTAAATGGTAGAAAATATAACATAGTAATTTAAGAGGTATTTCGTTCAAAGGGTAATCATAGCTGCTACTGCTAATATGATGCAAGCTGTCACCCACATTAGATTTATGCAACGCTTTACTGTGACAGAGGAAGAACTAAAGGAAGTTACGTGAAATGCTTGATTCCCACAAAGATCTTACAATATTCCAAATTCAAAGGTTAAAATTACGGCTAAGTTCCAAGTTCGAGACAAATGCTACGAAAGGCAAAAAATAATTTGACCATTGATCTATTCACTACAGGGTTAAAGATGAAAATGAGTTTATTTCAAAAAAGTTTAATCGTTTTAAATGTTTATTTTGGAATGGGATTTTTATAATTTTAATTTAATTATTAATAAATATTAGCTGATTTATTTTGGAATAAGATTTTTATAATTTAATTTAATTATCAATAATTATTAGGTGAATGAGAGGACTCTTTATATGAAATGACTTATGGTTTTGTTGGCATGTGATATTGATAAGCCCTTGATATTATAACAAAATCTATTTACATAATAAGAAGCTCCATAGTTAATCTTGTTATATGTGAGTGTATTTCTTCTCCTTTACATGTTATATTGGATATGCTATAAATAACGTTGTTGAATTATTTGCTCTCAAACTTATTCTCTAATTAGATAGAGGATTAGAGTATGAACCAAAAGAGTTTGCAAATTCTTGTAGACAATAGGAAATTAGAAGGGAAGTTCACCACCAAATATAACATAGAGCATATATGGAGTGGATGAAAGGAAGAATTGGACCATCATAAACATCACAAGGACCATGAACAAATATAAAATGCTATATGATGATTTTTGAGATGAAGTTGTTGCTTGTTCAATCTATACACTAAACATATCACTAATAAAAAAAGTGAAAGGTAAAAATGCGGTGGCATAAATTTAAGTGTCTCTCACTTCAAAAATTTTGATTGTATTGTCGATGCACGTGTCCGAGAAGATCTAAGAAAAAAACATGACAACATGAGAGGAAAGTGCATCTTCATTAGGTATAATGAATTATAGAAAAATCCTACAAACCATTTAGCTCAATCACCTATAAATTTGTGGTAAGAATATATATGAAATCCTTGGAGGATAAATCTTGGAGTGACCAAGAATATGAAACAATGGAATATCAAAATTCATTTCTCCAAATAGATGAATAAGTGGAATATTTAGGATAGAAAGTACCTCCACCAAGATTGCAAAGCTTATAGGTGCAAAATATAAGAAGAACAAACTAAAAATAATTCTTCTTCCAACAGTGAGTTAGTACATTTGGTGAGAAACTAGAGATATAGTTCTTCGAGACAATGAGTCATTGGCTTCAATGAGAAATAAAAAAAAAGGAGCTTGAGGGAAATATATGAGCAACGAGATGGCATGAATCAACAAGATCACTTTTCCTTATTATCCAATCAACCTAATTATTTTAAAGAGACATTGAAAAAAAAGCGTTGGGTATATACCATGAATGAGGATATTGAAGCCATTGAAAGGAATGGGCCATGGGATCTTGCTAACATCCCAATAGATAAAACTAGCATTGGCCTTAATTGGCTTTACAATACACAACTAAATAAGAAAGGAAAGGTAGAGAAACATAAGGAAATACTAGTTGCTAAAGCATTTTATCAACAACTAGATATTGCCTATGGTGAGATCTTTGCTCTAGTAACAAGGTTAGACAATATTAGAGTTGTCTTAGATGTAATAGACTAGAAACAAATAATGTGGAAGAGGGATATGATGGCTCCGATGAAGGGTTTCGACTCGTGGGTTTTGCGGATCTATGCCGCTGCCGAGGACGCCAACCTTGGTGCTACCGGCCCATCGAAGTTTTCTCTCGCGCCAAAGCATAGCCGTCCTCACGTATCTTGCTACCTCGGGGATAATTCGGTGGTCCGGAATCCCTCGCTACACCGTAGTGCTCCGGGTTCTGCCACGGCTCGGAGCTTGGGCTCGTAGCTTCAAGAGCTAGCATATACAAACCGAGAACCAAACACACGAGACCAAGAACCTAAGAACGAGGGACGAGCTTCGAGCCGGTTTTATTGCCGCCTAGATCAACTATATCTATCTTTCCCGTGCAAAGAGGATGCCGCAAATGTTTCAACGCATGGCCATGACAATGAGGGAAAGGAGATCACGCCTAACTTCGGGGAAGAAAGCCAATCGAAAATCGTAAGGATCCACAAGGGTTTCTGAGCATTAGTGTTGTTGGAGGCGATAGGGCCCTAGCCTTGGATCATCACCCTTGGGACGAATCCCTACACACAAGGGCAAGAAATATGCGATCGGATTCTACTCGCTCCTCCTCTACTACTGGTGAGAAAAGAGGTGCAGTAGTTTTGAAGGCTTTCTCGATCTTAGGCAACATGTAACTCTAATGATTTTCATCAAACCCCTATGGGAAAAACTCGTTGAGTTTGGGATATAGGAAGATAATACCATTCTACAACTAAAACAACAAATATGGAGACTGTTGGGATATCCCCGTCCCGATCCAATACCGGTCAATGGTAGCCTCTCTCTTCAGACTCGTAGGTCTTTGAAGAATTATGAAATTAGCGCGATGACCATCTCACCGAACCTTCGAGTCGAGAGGGGGTGCCGCGTACCAGGTTATATCAAGTTCTGCACAGGAGGAGATAAAGGGAAAAAACCCACAACCTAGCAACAATCAAATGAAGGCCTCGTCCTACAAAAATATCTTATAGGGGGAACAAAAGTTGCAGTGGTCACCTCCGGATCAAGGAGGATATGTACCGTGACCATACATCGTGGAACGACTTTGAGACAAACCCCTCGCTCTAAAGATCGATATTTCACGAACAGAGGAGTACGTCAAGAGATATGAAACCCGAAATTAATCGTTGATTTAATTACTTTTGTGTGAAACCAATGGACCTCTTCCATTGGATTTTCACTCAATGGACTATGGAATGTGATAGTCATCTCTTCTCCAAAGGGTTCTTTATTGTTAAATTTATATCTTCGGAAGTCCGAGATCGTATCATCGAGCAAGGCCTTGGTTTTAGGGAACTATGGGTCTTTTTATGACCCCATGGTTTCATATTTTAACCCAAACACCATGAATATCTCCACAATGTCGGTATGGGTCCGATTATACAACCTCCCCCTTCATTTCCGGAGTGATCGGGTCCGGAGGGAATTGGGAACAAATGATTGGAAAATACATCAAAACGGATACGAGAGAGAATCGAGGAGAGGATTTACACTTTTACACGGACTCGCGTGGAAGTAGATCTAAGCAAAGGATTGTTGGAAAATATTATGGCCGATCTACAAGCAACAAAACCGGGATGCAAGGACTAGATTATGAAAAACGCTACATTCGTATGCAGAATTTGTAGGATGATAGGACATTTACAAAGAACATGTCCAGAAAGCTAAGAAAGAAAAATAGCAAAAAAAACCGGAAATGAAATAGAGAAAAAGGTGGCAATATCCCCCTCCTGATTCGCGAGGAGGACGAATTCGAAGTAGAGGAGGAAACAACTCCCATGGGAAATATTAAGCCTACACAGGGGGACAAGAGATCCAAACGGAAGACATATCAAGCACATAAGGACCTGCAACATCACCCGAATCAACCGAGAAAGGACTAGCGAGGACATGGGTACCGGAGGGATCAAACGACACTAGTCCTCGATACTTCGGTATTCGAACTAGGATACGGGAACCGCAGACGAGAGAAAATCGATTATTCCTTGCAACGATTGCACCTTCCCTGTGTTGAGTGGCACAAGTTCATGAAAGAAAGAAGGGGAGGAAAACCTACGAGTTGTGGGACATCTACTCACTCTCTCGGGCAAAGAAGTTACTTTTTAGGGCCATCAATCTAGTTTTCTTTCACCTTTCCTCTCTTGACTCATCTTTCTCTTTCTTACTTTTTTCCCTTCTTTTTTTATGAAATGCAATGGTAGCCTCCGTTACGATGCATTGTGTGCCAAAGCACATGAGCCCTATGGGCGAGCTTGTCCGAAATGCTTAAATGCATATGCTAGATGTAACTTTTCATTTTATAAATAAAAATTTGCTGATTTTTTTTTCCCGTGGATAAACTAGAACAAATGGCCAATTTACTATATGCATGTGAATTCAAACTTTTTTGAATGGAGTTTTAGAAGAAGAGGTGTATGTATATTAGCCACCAAGGTTTGAAAGCAAAATACCAAGAGTACTAAGTGCACAAGATGAAGAAATCCTTGTATGGCTTGTATCAAACTCCTAAAGATTGGTACAATTGAATCGACTCTTACTTGCTCAAGGATGTTTTCAAGAGGAGTAATAAAGAGCCCATCTTAATACCAAATTAGATTAGTAAGGTAAGATTCTTATAATTTGTCTTGATGTTGATGATCCGATATATATTAGAAATTTTATGTTAAATGATTTCAAAGCTTCCATGAAAAGAGAATTTCAGATGATAAAACTTGGTCTCATGAAGATATTTTTGGGAGTTGAAGTTAAGAAATCTACTGCAGGGAATTTTAATATGTTTGAAAATTATGCTACATATATCTTAAAGTGGTTTTAGGATGGACAAGTGTAAACCAATCGAAACACCTATTGTAATAGGAAAAGAATTGAGCAAGCAAGATAAAGTACAAACAATTGACTCAATAATGTATAAGAGGCTTTTAAGAAGCCTCATACACCTTACTACAACTAGACTTGATGTTATGCATTTAGCTATTTTCATTTCTATATTTATGGAGTTTCCCAAGGACTATCACTAGAAAGTTAGAAAAAATAATTTTAAGTTATATTGTAGGTACAATCGATTATGGATTGTGGTACACAACTCTAAAGATTACACACTTAAATGATAAATGGAAAATGACTTTGCTCATAGCATTGATAATAGGAAGAATACCTTAGGATGTGCTTTTGATTTTCTGGCACAAATTTGATATTGACATGGGAATCTAAGAAGCAAATCGATTGTCTCAATATCTTATACAAAATAAAAATATGTAGCAACTATTACAACATTGTGCCACACAATATGGATAAGAATACTTGAATATTGCACATGTGGAGAAGGAACTAACGTCTACTTTTTGTGACAATAGTTTAATAATTGCATTTTCCATGAACCATGTGTTTTCCCAAAAACATTTGCGAGGATTTCTAGTTGACAGTGGTATTATTGCAAGTTTGTTAAGAATTATGGGAGAATTGCAAGATGTCTAAAAAATTACTATAAAAAGATGCATTTTCTTGGACTATAGAAGAAACTAAGGCCTTTGAACATATCAAAGAGGCAATGTGCCAATGACCGGTCTTAGCTACGTTGGACTTCACAAAAAGCATTATCGTGGAGTGTGATGCCTTAGGAAGTGCAATTGGTGTTGCTTTAATCCAAGAAGGATGACCTGTTTCTTTTTGGAAGTCGGCCAATCAAAGGGAAAGTATTTACAAAAACCTATTTTTGAGAAGGAAATGTTGGAAATACTAAATGCACTAAAGAAATGGCAACCTTACCTAATGGGAAGACACTTCAAGGTAAAAAACAAGATCACGACATTCTTTTTTGGAACAAATATTATAATCATAAGAGAAACAAAAATGGATGAAAAAAAGTTGGGTTATTACTTTGAAATCATCTACAAAAAAGGGAAGCAACAACTAAGGATGAGGATGTGGAAACATTTTTTTATGTAATTTCTATTATCCAACTTCAGTGGATTAATGGAAGAATGACGAAGAAGTTTAGACACTAATTCAAAAGTTGGAGCATGATCCCAGCATATCCGATACATTTAGTTGGAAAAATGATTCATTATGGTACAAATATCACTTATATCTTTGTAATAATTCCCAACTCAAATAGAATATTATGTTGGAATTGCACACCTTTCCCTTAGGAGGGCACTCAAGATTCTGAAAAACTTACCACAGTGTCAAGAAGGAATTTTCTTCGGATGGCCTTAAATTTGATATTTAAAATTTTGTGGCAAGACATGTATTGGTTTTCCAACAAAATAAAGTCGAGACAATTAAAACCTAGGGTATGCTACAACCCTTATGCATTCTAGGTCAACGTTAGGAGGAGTTTTTCAATGGATTTTATCACAGTTACCCAAGTTTGAAGGAAATATTTCCATCACGGTGGTAGTTGATAGACTTACCAAGTATGCACACTTTTGTGCATTAACTCATCCATTTAAAGCGAGGTAAAATTTCTATTGCATTTATGGAAAAAATTCAAAAGCTACATGGAAATCAAAAGATTATTATAAGCGACAGATATTCAATTTTCACAGAAATTTTTTGACATAATTATTTTCTTGTCGTGGGGTACTCAATTAGCTCATGGCTCATCTTATAATCCTCAACTGCGATGGGAAAACCGAGATAGTGAAAAATGTTTGGAAGAATATCTTCGTTGCTTTATAAATGACAAGCTGACACAATGGGTCAAGTGGTTAACTTTGGCTTAATGGTGCTATAGCACTTCCTTCCATACTACAACAAAAATGACCCCATTTATGGCACTTTATAGATATCATCCATCGTCCATCACATTGTCTTTAAGAGAAAATTTTAAGGCTCAACGCAATGGAAGATCACATCGAGCATCAAAAACAAGTTCTCCAACTCTTGAAGGAAAACACCACTTTGATGCAGAAATCGAATGAAACAACATGCAGCATCAACATTGCAATGAAATAATTTTTGATGTAGGCGACTAAGTATTTTTACGAACACAACCATACAAACAAATGTCCATCAAGAAAGCTAAGAAGGATAATGAATTGTCACCAAAGTACTATGGTATTTACAAGATTTTACAAAATATTGGTACGATGAAATAAAAATTGGAGCTTCAGCATCTTCTGAGTGCACCCAATTTTCCATGTTTCATGCTTAAAGAAGCTTATAGGTGACAAGCTTCCGGGCTCAAACAATATTGCTAGAACTTGACGAGGAAGGAAACTCATATTGGAACCTAAAGCGAGGCATCTGAAACAAGAACTCGACAACTACGTAAATTGATCAATTTTAGAGTATCTCGTCAAGTGAAAGAACTTATCTGCACTGAATATTCGACATGGGAGGATGATAATTTTATACAAAAGCATCCGGAACTATTCAAGCATTGAGGAAATAAGGAGACGGGTTGTTACGGTCCTTATACTACTAGTGTATTCTCTTATTTTTATTGTTAGTATAACCAACTTCTATTACCAAATCTTCTAATGACTTTATCCTATTATAATTTGCTTGTAATGAAGCTCTCTTTAGTTTTAAACCGTGAATTTATATTTTCAAGAGAGTTCTCAAGATTCGGACACTTAGAGCTTTATGTGTCATGGTTGAATAGATAATTTCTCCCGCCTATTTGTGAAATTCAATCTAGTCAATTGATGCACATCTTTGGCAAGAAATTCAAAGGCTGTCAGTTTTTGTAATCTTTTGAAGTTTTGGGGGGCTTACAACTTTAGCCGTAAAAATGTCATTTACATCTTCCTTGTTTTGAAGTCAAATGTGCCGAAAAGCAACCTACTCTGATCCTAGAGTTTTCTTCTAGTATTGTGCATATGTAACGTGCACTTTTTAATGCTTCATTTATAATTTTAATTTCTTTGTATTTCTCCATGATATATTTTTTCTTTCTCCACTGACTTCGTCGGATGATGAAACCCTTCTCGCAATAATTTTCTTTTGAATGATTTGTGCACTAGAAGTTGATCGCACATGTGTTTCTTCTAAAAAGTGTTGGAGGTGCATTATCTCCGACAACAATATATGTTTCAATGGTTTCAACAGTACTCTTCGCTCTATCACCGGATTTAGTTTTGTTTTCTTTCCGTACATAAGCTTGAATTTAGTCTAATATATTCTTCGAATAAGACCCTTCTTCTCTAGCCATTTTTTAATTTCTATCCGTGGGCTAGAGTGCGGTGGTGGCTCTAGTATCAAGCTTCTTTTTCCACCTCCTATAGTAGAGTTTTCCAACCACTCTAACAGGTTGGAATATTTCTCAATTTTATGCTTAGACTCATGAATGAAAGGGGTCAATTTGAACTTAACTCTTAATTTTATTATGACACCCAAGGGGTCATATGACCATTTGAAACTGCCATCGAATTTAAATCTTTGGAGACATCTTTTTTGCTTCCTTTCTAGCATTCCTATTGTTCCATATAAAAGGCCCTAGTTTATTTTTAATCTTGAATCGTCTTCTTTAGTCGAAAGGAAATTGATCTCATCATAATTCAAGATTTATCTGATGTATTCTAAAAGCAAATATCCTCATTGGGAGGTATTTTGGAAGCTTGTATGGAACTAGTTGGCTTCCATACACTCTCATTTGTATGATTATAGTATAAATAACGTCTCCTATTTTTCTACGGTATGATAAATGTAGAACCTTTTTTTATTTCTTCACTGATTCTTATCTGAATCGCTACCGCTAAAGCATATTAAATACCGGATATAAAAAATAATCATTACAATATTTGAAATTGAATTCACTAGAATCCTTTCTCATCAAGGATGTCCAAAATATAACTAACTCGAGGATTACCGCACGTGTCCAGATTTTTGTATGTTGACTGCAGAAAACTTTCTCGATTGAAAATATATGAACAAATGGAATGACACCGAGGAGTATTTGAATACTCCTTCTTCTAGTAGTTTTATCAGTTGATCATGCATGGCATCCGCTCATGTATTGGGAAAAATTGAAAGTTGTAGCTAGAGGCTAACCCGGGGAAAAAAGATGGATAGGAAACCAAGAATAGATTCATCTACATGTTCATCAGCTGAAATATCCTAATCTACATGACAACATGGTCACAATTTTTCTGCGTTTCTTTTGAAAACATGGTAGGGAGGAAAGTATGAAAAATTTGAAACCTTTATGGGGAAGTCCTTCTTTAAGTAAAGCTCAGTAAAGGGTTTCAATGGAGAAAGGCACTCCATCGAGTTGTTATTTAATCTACAAAATTTGATTGATGGATTTAGCAAATGATAGTAAATAGGATTTCTTTGTTAGGGTGACTATGGATCTTTCATTGGGGAACAGATGATTTGGCATAGTCTAATGAATTCAGGAACCGGTAGGTTTTTGGAAATGTGTACTTGGGGATAGGTTAGAGTCCCGGAGATGAATATCATCTACACTGATCAACAAATTTATCATGACTCCAACAATGGAGTTGCAAAATGTTGTTATTAGCTACGAAAGTCATTAATTTTGAAGTCCTTATCGGCCAAAGGAGTGTGGTCGACATCTAACAGGTGGTAGAAAAGGGTTTATAGTTAGGACGCCCTAGGAAGCCATTAATTTGTTTCAACTTTATTAATAAAATGGATTATTTAATGGTTTCAGGTAATTTGAAATTACCTCGAATATCTTGAATTTGGTCATGGAAGGAGTCCGGGTAGAAGGAGGCTTCAATCTTGTTCCCAAAGCAATGGCTTTTTGGTATTTTTCACAAATAAACTGGGAGATAATGAATTAACATTTTAGCAAGGTGGTTTTATTATTTTTTAAAAATTGGGGCTTATCACATGGCACAGGGGTTCTATTATTTCAAATAGTGGTGGTTTCATCGCACGCCCTTGGGAAAATGGTTTGGTGTTTTATCGCACGTCGAAGGATGGTTTTACGGTTTGGGAACGGGGGCAGGGGTGTGATAGAACATGGTAGCACCCGCATGGCAGGGAGAGGGGGATTGAAACCACCCATTTCGCACCCCCCACCCCTCCGTTTTTAAACTTCGAACAATGGGGAGTGTGAAATGGTTCGGAGGCTTTTTAGATCTCGATTGGATGTGATCGATGGTCATGGTGGGAATGACGAGTTTCTAAAGAGGTGGGGTCGGGTGGTTGATAGGCGGAGGATTAATATGAAATGGGGTCGGGGGAATATATATCTAGAGAGCTAAAATGATAGCCTGGGGAGGGGGTTTATGGAATTTATTAAGCGAGATGTTAAAAAATATATTAGGAGGAGGGGGTTAAGTCAAAAAACGAGGGTGCACTTAGTATTTAGTGCTCTCAACTATTGAAAAGTGGGTTTTGTTTTATTGAAAGCATAAAGTTAGTCAAGGAAAAAAGGGGTTGTTTAGCAAGCGAAAAGGGTTAGGATAAGGGGAAATGGTTTCCAAGAGAGGAAAAGGGATTTAGTAATGGGAAATGGTTTCCAAAGGGGAAAACGGATTAGGGACAAGGGAAAGGTGTTAGAAAATGTTTTAGATCATGGATAAGCATAATGAGACTTATATAATCTTTGAAAAAGTACTCTACCTACCCTTTCATTCATCCTAACATTTTTTATTTCCTTTATCGGGTGAATTAGAGCTTTTTCGACCTTTTATTTTCTTTTGATAAGAAAAATAACTTATTTCTAACCTTATATCTTCCAATGGATCATATTAAACTTATGAGCTCATTTTTATTCTCTACCTAACTATTGATCCGCCAAGATTAAATGATTTAGTCAAATCTTTATTCATTATCTATCATAACAAGAAATTTAAAGGCATGAATGACCAAGATTAGATTGTATAATCATCATGAATTGTGACATTTTGAACAAGTCTGCACACAATTTATTTGAAAAAGTAAAGTAAACTAAGAGTAGTGGCATTTGAAAGTGCAACACTTTCGTAATTTATTTTTGTTTCTTTTTATGGGGTTCATATTTTATGTCTTTTTATCTTTATCTTTCTTTTGGTACTTTGATTATTCTTTTAGGACATCCCCTCTTCTTATTTTTCATATGGAAAAAATTTGCAAAAATGTAAAGGTATGTACATTATTACAAGACTTAACATAATCAATTCAAAATTATGATCCTTATTATTATAGGACCCTAACGAGCCACCATGGCATTGTTGAGGCTATAGTGATTGGAGTTACTTGGCATTGATCAACGTGTAGATGAATTTATTGTTGGGGTTGTTTCCATTTTTCCAGTAAAATGATGAATATGTAATAAATATTTTAGGGGAGAAAATAACTTGATTGTGATATATGGAGGGAGAAATGCACTTTCGATTCTATGTATGAAATTTCATTTGAATTAATCTCACATGCTTTGCAACTCTCATAACATTAAACGAAAACGAGAGTTGAGTATCGTTTATTGGGTCCAAAAAACATTTTCTACATTGTTTCAATAGTATCCAATTTTCACCTAACTATTCTGGTTTGATGCACTCGGTACTGAATTACATGGCATGGGATCACGTGTGATTACAACATAAATTACCATAGGAGTCTTATTGTTGGTGAGTATCGTGATATGCGTTCACCACACACTTGTCGAATGGAGATTTAATCTCAACATATAAGCACATGCTATCCGGAGTAAACACATTTAACATGTTTCCCAGCTTTTGGCATATAATAATTT
Source organism: Pinus albicaulis (assembly GCA_034641835.2). Lineage (NCBI taxonomy): Eukaryota > Viridiplantae > Streptophyta > Pinopsida > Pinales > Pinaceae > Pinus > Pinus albicaulis. Next base: position 960,916,886 of record CM076573.1, on the reverse strand, counting down.
TGATACTCCTTTGTCTCGAGCTTTGACTGGTATGTTGTATATAAGTATCTTTTTTGTGCTTACAAAATTAGTGATGATGAACTTCCAAAATAATATCAAGAGGTCATGATGTAATAACTAACTCTATATACATTCTCAGTATCTAAATGAATCTTTTATACAAATGGTGAGTAGAATGTTTGCACCGATGTATCTCGGTAGATGGGATCTCGTGGATAGAATGACTAGTAGTTCAATGTTTACTGCAAAAAAAGTAATTGTTTTTTTCTAAAGCTAGTGCTTAAGAGATCGAGGGGTGTAAAACTTGATATGGATGGTTGTCCGGATAGTTTGGATGTTGTGGATCTAGGGAAGGATCCCTCATTTGTTGACGACGTGGGAGTGGCCTTCTCATGAGATTATGTAATAGCTTGGGATGTTGTTTAGTAATTAACTTTGGGAGATCCTTGGTTCGGGAGTTTGAGAGTGGAACTTAGGAATCTAGTTTGCTTGACTCACACATTTCCGAGGGTTATGAGACAACTTGATGGATTTCTCTCTATGAGATTTTGAAGATGTTTAAAGAATATAATGAAGATGTCGCAGACAAGAAGAACAAGGAAAGTACTCATTATCAGAGGCACTGGAGAATTAAATGCTACTTGTATTGTGCCTATTAATTTATGTTCATCATTAAATGTAATTTTTGTGTGATTGTTGATTATTTATATCTAGAGATTTAGCCCAACTAATATAAGTCCTATTTTGGTGTTTGGCTGAGATATTTTCTCAACTATTTGATTGTCTGGTTAAGATAAAATTTCTATCTTGAACCAATAATTGTTGTATTCATATGTTATTTTTAATAGAATACAATGGAGTTTTGGTGTGCAATATGATTTTTAAATTGGTATCGTAGCCACCGGCTCTGTGGGTAACTCCCTTAATGGAGGGCTCAAAGATGTATATTGAATTAGTGCAGATATGTTTGTATGTCCGACTCGTGCGAGTTTGTTGAAGTGTGTGACTTGGGATTTTGAAGGCATGTGGGTGAGATCCAATAAATGAAATGCCCAGGGTTGTTACTTTATAGGGAGGGTATAAATTTAGGTTGAGTATCTATGTCCATTCAAATTGACGCGAATCATCAAAGTTTTTTCTTTTCTGGTATTCATCGCATTGAGTTAACTATGTATGAACGAGAGCGCTACGGATGTTTAATGCATGGTATTAAAGGTTTTGTGTCTGCTACCATCGTCGAATATGTAAAAGTCAACATGGCATTGCCAAGGCTATAATGATTGGAGTGCCTTGACTTCGATCAATGTATGTGAATTTATTGTTGGGGTCGTTGCCATTTTTTTCAATAAAATGATGAATATGGAATCAATATTTTAGGGGTGAAATGCACTTGATTGTATATATTCATGGATCAATGCCCTTGATTATATGTATGCGGGTTTATTAAAATGGAGCTCACAAGCTTTGAAACTCTCATAAAATTCAACCCAAACAAAGTTGAGTATCCTTTGCCGGGTCTAAAAACATTTCCTAGATTGTTTCAATAGTATCCAATTTGCACCTAGCTATCACGGTTTTGATGCATTCCAGGTTGAATTACATGGCATTAGATCACACGTGACTAAACATCAGTTCCAGAGGAGTCTTCTTGTTGGTGAGTACTATGATATGTGTTCATCACACATGTCAAAATGGAGATTTAATCTCACCATATGAGTACATACTATCCGGAGTAAATACATCTAACGTGTTTCCCTAGTTTTGGCATATCATAATTTTGATACTCCTTTTTCTTGGTTGCGATGGTGTGTTGTATATAAGTATTATTTTTTGTGCTTATAAAATCATTGATAATGAACTTCCAAAAATCAGATCAAGAGGTTATGATGTAATAACTAACTCTATATACATTCTGTATCTAGACGACTCTTTTATACAACTAGCGATTACATTGATTGAACCCATGTATCTCGTAGATGGGAAGCTCATACATATAATGACAAGTAGTTGAATTTTTATTACAAAGAATTAATTGTTTGTGTCCGAGGCTACTACTTAAGAGATTGAGTGGTGCAAAACTCAATATGGATGGTTGTCCCAAAGTTTTTAGGAGGTTGTGGATCGAGGGAAGGATACCTCATTTGTTGAAGACATGGGAATGGCCTTCTCATGAGGTTACATGATAGCTTGGGACGTTGTTTAGTAATTTACTTCGAGAGATCCATGGTTCGGGAGTTCGAGAGTGGAACTCTGAGGGAATTTGGCTTTTTCTCACAACACCTTTCCAAGGGTTATGAGACAAATTGATGGAGTTCACTCTATGAGATTTTGAAGATGTTTAAAGAAGCTAGTGAAGACATTGTAGACAAGAATATAAAGACAAGTACTAGCTTAAGGGAGGACTTGGAGAATTAAATATTACTTGTATTGTGCCTGTTAATTGATGTTCATCAATAAATGTAATTGTTGTTTGATTTATAATTATTTTGATCTAGATATCTAGTCCAACTAATATAGCACCTATTTTGGTGTTTGGTTGAGATATTAACTCAACTAGTTGATTTTATGGTTAGATATAATTTCTATCTTGAAACGTACTTATTGTATTTATATGCGATGTTTAATAGAATGAAATGGAGTTTTTTGTGTGCAATATGATTTTTAAATTAGTATCGTAGCTAATGGCTCTATGGGTAACTCCCTTAAGGGAGGGATCACGATGTAGATGTTGATTGAATTAGTGTAGATATATTTGTATGTTTCGATTGTGTGATTTTTTTGAAGTGTGTGACTTGGTATTTTGATGGGATATGAGTGAAATTAGATAAATAAAATGTGTGGGGCTATTACTACATAGGGAGGGAAAAAGTTAGGTTGAGTAACTATGTCCATTCAAATTTGCCGCAAATCATCAAAGATTTTTTCTTTCTTTTCCAGTATTCATTGTGTTGAGTTAACTATGTATGAATCAGAGAGCTACGCATGGTCAATGCATAATGTTAAAGGTTTTTTTGCTTATACCATCATCGAATATGTTTCATCACCATGGCATTGCCGAAGCTATGGTGATTTGGAGTGCCTTTACCTCGATCAACATGTAGATAAATTTATTGTTGGGGTCGTTGCCATTTTTCCAGGTGAAAATGATGAATATGAAATCAATATTTTAGGGGAGGAATGCACTTTATTTTATATATGCGTGGATAAATGCACTTGATTCTATGTATGCACTTTATTCGAATGGATCTCACAAGTTTTGCAACTCTCATAAAATTCAATGCAAATAGAGTTTAGTATCATTTGTTGGGTCCAAAGACATTTCTTCCATTGTTTCAATAATATCCAATTTGCACCTAGCTATCACGTTTGATGCAATGCATTTGAATTACATGACATGGGATCACATGTGACTACAACAAAAATTCCCGAGGAGTCTTCTTGTTGGTAAGTATTGTGATATGCCTTCACCACACATGTCAAAATGGAGATTTAATCTAAGCATATGAGCACATGCTATATGGAGTAAATACATCTAACATGTTTCTCTAGTTTTGGAATATAAAAATTTTGATACTCCTTTTTCTCAAACTTTGCGTATGGTGTGTTGAATATAAGTATAATTTTTTTTTGTGCTTATAAAATTAGTGATGATGAAATTCCAAAATCGCATCAAGAGGTCATGGTGTAATATATGACTCTAGATACATTCGTATCTAGATGACTCTTTCTATACAACTAGCGAGTACAACGATTGGAACTCATGATCTTGGTAGATGGGAGCTTGTCCATAGAATGGCTAGTCGTTAAATGTTTATTGAAAATAAGTAATTTTTTATGTCTAAAGCTACTACTTAAGAGATCAAGTGGTGTAAAACTCAATATGGATAGTTGCCTAGACAATTTGGCGCTGTGGATCTAGGGAAGGATCCCTCATTTGTTGAAGACATGGGAATGGCCTTCTCATGAGGTTATGCAACAACTTGGGGCGTTGTTTAGTAATTTAATTTGGGAGATACGTGGTTCGAAAGTTCGAGAGTCGAATTCATAAATCCAATTTGCCGACTATGCATTTCCGACCATTATGAGACAACTTGATGGAGTTCGCTCTATGATATTTTGAATATGTTTAAAGAAGCTAATGAAGACATTGCAAGCAAGAAGATCAAGACAAGTACTTGTTAAGGGAGGGACTTGGAGAATTAACTCTTACTTGTCTCGTGCCTATTAATTGATGTTCATCATTAAATGTAATTGTTGTGTGATTTCTAATTAGTTGGATCTAGAGATTGAGTTCGACTAATATAACTCCTATTTTGGTTTTTGGTTGAGATATTTTCTCAACTAGTTGATTGTATGGTTAAGATAGAATTTCTATATTGAACCAATACTTGTTGTATTTATACGTCATGTTTAATAAAATATAATGGATTTTTTGTGTGCAATCTGATTTTTAAATTGATATAAGAGCGAGTAGCAATCCCACATAGGCCGACGAAGTGGGATTGAAACTAGTAAAAATGAATCACATAGGGTCAATCATCACATCCGAGACTTGCAACAATAGTCTATTATTCATCAAATTAAATCCTAACCGTTTGATCTCGGGTTAAAATTCTTGCATTTCCAAATTAAAATCGAAATTAAAATCAAATGTAAAGGGAACACCATTAAAGGGGGCAATGTCATGTTACTCTTTGCTTCCAAGTCTTAAGATATTAGGATCGTTATTAATATTAGATATTGGACAAAGGCATAAGATCGCTTGGGAAAAAGCTTTTGAATGTAGCGTAATGTGTCACGGGGAGCATTTATTGGATGGTTTTTTTGTTATCTGAATTTCACCATCTTGTTCTCGTCAAATTCTAGGACACTTAATGCAAATCATCTTGATGAAAAACACAATTTGGGAGATGAACTGAACGGCTCGATCCAGATGAGATGCTTCATGCCGTTGTTTATTAACTTATGCAAGAGTACAACTCATTGGGGATCCATTTTATTTAGAGTGGGTGACCATTAATTATAATTATATTTTATTTGGAGTGAGTGAAACTGTAAATATAGTAGGCCCTCACTATTTTTCTATTAATATAAACGACTGATGTTACAAAATTATAAGTTCATTTTGTGGCCTCAACTCTACTCGAAGGAAACCGGATCTTTGGCCATCTAAATGCATGAAAAGCATACCAAAATTGATACGAGTTTCATCACGCCTATATCCCTCTTGAGCTAACTTTTCTACAACATAATTATCTACAATCCGGAAATAGAAAATAGTTACATTCAAAATTGCATTTTCCATAAAACCAAATTATTAAAGGAGCCTATAGCCATCCCGAAAGATGAAACAGAGCTGGATCTTTAGCGTTAGATCTTGGCATATGCACTTGGAGGAGTTGCGTGGAGTTGTTTTTCCATTCGGCCTACTGCGTCTATCAAGTCTAGCCATACGGTCGTCGCTGTAATGGGTAATATTTATATGATATAGTGATTGCTGCATGTCCCGTAGTATGTCCATAATGCGGGAATATAAATTATTTGAGTCAATCCGAGTCGACCGAAACTCGTATGGATTTTGCAAGAAGGCATTTGAGAATCCAATAGGTATGGATAGTCCGTTGAAAAAGAGTGAGATGGCCTCTACGGTGTTTCCTGTGATCAATGATAAATTCAAGGATTACCGCCTCGGCTTCATTGTTCTTGGGATCAATTTGGATGTCTCTTTCCCATTCTCGAATGTCTTGGAGAATTGCGAGAGAATTTCACTGTGACATAGTTGCCATCTCAGTGTTTCAAGAATCTCTTTATTGGACTTGCAACCTGTTTGGGGCTCGACCGGATGTTTTCTCCCTTTGGTCGATCGGGAGGTGGCTCGATGCTTCCCATGGTACGCCGAAGCCTAAACAAACACAGAACAAAGGTAAAGCAAGAAGAGGTGAGGACGTGAATTACTTTGGGAGACCTTTCGACTTTTTACTGCGCGAGCCTCGTGGGAGTTACGATGCATCTAAAAGAGAACACTAAAAAATAAAACACAACAATCGGTGGCCGAGGACCACCGTGTTACAAGTCAACCCGCTAAAGCTGCGATAGACGGTGGGCTTGGGGAAATCGAATTATTGCGACCCGAAAATTGGGGAGGATGGTGAAGCTCGCCATATAAATAGTTGCGGGGATGATAGCAGTAAAGGGCATGGTTGTAGATTCACGAAGTGATACTCCCTCTAATCGCTGTACAGAGAGTCGACGACTTAATCGCCTATGATTAGCCCAATAGTTGGACCCTATGACCCGTAAGCGACTACCCTTTCCCATCCGGAGGATGCACGGACGAGTGAAATTGATTATACTCCCATGACTAACACTGTTAAAATACTATATTGAAGGTTGGCAAGACATTTGCAAGGGTCGGTGCTATCAATGTTGGAATAATCATAATTAACATCATAGAGCTTATGGTTTAAGAGAGATTACAAGGGTCACGGAAAGCAGGGTGGTGGATCTGCTGTCAAAAGGGGAATGTTAGAGCTGAAGCCATTTAAAAAAACTGAAACAAGAGAGTATACATTTTACCACCGAAAACCATAGCAGACAGAACTATGAACAAGAGAACAGGGTGATATACATACCCCAGACCGATCGAATTGCCGAGAGTTGGTTCATTATCTAGCTTCCTCCGCTTCCCAAACGATCCGGATGCTCGCATGCGATGAGAAATGCAATAGCTCATGGAGTGAGGGGAGGAAGCCCACTTACCCAAGCTAAACCTTGTTGTCCGCCGCCCTCACAGTACGGTCGCCGTCCCGCATGCAAAATCATAAAGGATCACTCGCTCCCTTCATGCCGAGAGTTGAGATACCAATGCTCCATTATGAGTGTTGGTGGCTTGGAGGGATGGATCAACCACCGTGATGCCACGTTTCGGGCTATGATCGGACATTTTCACCCCGATCGAGGGGGGAGTGAGTGAAACTTAATTTTAATTATGTATATAAAAATTAGATTCAGTTTTAGGTTGGAGTTTGTTTGGATATAGGATGAAATAATTATTTTTATATTAGTAATATTATACAACACCTTATGAAAAGAAAATTAACCATTTAAATGGTAGAAAATATAACATAGTAATTTAAGAGGTATTTCATTCAAAGGCTAATGCAAGTCGTTACCCAAATTAGATTTATGCCATAACAATATACAATAACAACGTATCAACGAATGGTGCAACACTTTACCGTGAGAGGGGAAGAACTAAAGGAAGTTATGTGAAATGGTTGATTCCCACAAAAGGTCTTACAATATTCCAAATTCAAAGGTTAAAATTACGGCTAAGTTCCAAGTTCGAGACATATGCTACGAAATGCAAAAGTAATTTGACCATTGATGTATTCACTACAGGGTTAAAGATGAAGATGAGTATATGTAATTTTAAATTATTTCAAAAAAGTTTAATCGTTTTAAATGTTTATTTTGGAATGGGATTTTTATAATTTTAATTTAATTATTAATAAATATTAGCTGATTTATTTTGGAATAAGATTTTTATAATTTAATTTAATTATCATTTTATTTATTAGGTGAATGAGAGGACTCTTTATATGAAATGACTTATGGTTTTGTTAGCATGTGATATTGATAAGCCCTTGATATTATAACAAAATCTATTTACATAATAAGAAGCTCCATAGTTAATCTTGTTATATGTGAGTGTATTTCTTCTCCTTTTACATATTATATTGGATACGCTATAAATAACTTTGTTGAATTATTTTCTCTCTAACTTATTCTCTAATTAGATAGAGGATTAGAGTATGAACCAAAAGAGTTTGCAAATTCTTGTAGACAATAGGAAATTAGAAGGAAGTTCACCACCAAATATAACATAGAGCATAATGCAGTGGATGAAAGGAAGAATTGGACCATCATAAACATCGCAAGGACCATGAACAAAGATAAAATGCTATATGATGATTTTTGAGATGAAGTTGTTGGTTGTTCAATCTATACATTAAAACAGATCACTAATGAGTGAAATGTAAGAATGCAATGGCATAAATTTAAGTGTCTCTCACTTCAAAAAATTTTGATTGTATTGTTGATGCATGTGTCTGAGAAGATCTAAGAAGAAAACATGACAACATGAGAGGAAAGTGCATCTTCATTAGGTATAATGAATTATAAAAAGTCCTACAAATCATTTAGCTCAATCACCTATAAATTTGTGGTAAGAATATATATAAAATCCTTGGAGGATAAATCTTGGAGTGACCAAGAATATGAAACAATGGAATATCAAAATCCATTTCTCCAAATAGATGAATAAGTGGAATGTTTAGGATAGAAAGTACCTCCACCAAGATTTCAAAGCTTATAGGTGCAAAGATAAGAAGAAAAAACTAAAAAATAATTCTTCTTCCAACGAGTGAGTTAGTACATTTGGTGAGAAACTAGAGATATAGTTCTTCGAGACAATGACTCATTGGCTTCAATGAGAAATAAAAAAAACAAGGAGCTTGAGGGAAATATATGAGCAACAATATGGCATGAATCAACAAGATCACTTTTCCTTATTATCCAATCAACCTAATTATTTTAAGAGGCATTGAAAAAAGAGCATTGGGTATATACCATGAATGAGGATATTGAAGCCATTGAAAGGAATGGGCCATGGGATCTTGCTAACATCCCAATAGATAAAACTAGCATTGGCCTTAATTGGATTTACAATACACAACTCGAAATAAGAAAGGAAAGTTAGAGAAACATAAGGAAATACTAGTTGCTAAAGCATTTTATCAACAACTAGATATTGCCTATGGTGAGACCTTTGCTCCAATAACAAGGTTAGACGAGCATAGAGTTGTCTTAGATGTAATAGACTAGAAAAAATAATGGAAGAGGGATACGATGGCTCTAGCAAGGGTTTCGTACAGGGTTTTGCGCATCTATGCCATCGTTGAGGACGTCGACCTCGGTGCTACCGCCCGTCGAAGCTTTCGGCGCCAACACGGCCGTCCTCGCGCATCTTGTTGCCTCGGTTAATCGGTGGTCCGAATCCCTCGCTACCCGAAGCGGCTCGCGGCCTCTGCTGAGAAACCAGCTCCAAAAAGAGAAGAAAAGAGATATAAACACCTTAGAAATAAGCCACTTCCAGGCAACCTCCAATACATTACATGAATGAAAAATCTTGGATGATCCAATTTACAAAACCTCCTTTCTATATATAGGAGTCCATGGGGCCATAATGTAGTCCTAGTGGGCCACAATGTAATCCTAGCCGACGTAACATTAATAATTTAAGGGCGAATAATAATAAAATGGGGGTTACAAGGGTACAATAATAACAATAAGGGGGTTACACTAACAACAATAAGGGACTATACTAGTAATATAGGGACCCGACATGCCCCTCTCCTTCAAAAAAGTGTTGTCCTAAAAACTTGAGTAGCTCTGGGTGCTTCTAGTATAAAATTCTCATCCTCCCATGTAGAATCTTCGGTGCAAGTTCTTCCACTTGATGAGATACTGCGAAAATGATCGATTCCGTCGTTGTCAAGTTCTTGTTTCACGTGACCGCTTCAGGTTCCAATATGATTTTTCCTTCCTCATCAAGGATTACGGTAATATTGTTTGAATTGGAATATTTTCACCGATAACCTTCTTTAAGCATGAAACATGGAAAATTGGATGTACTCGCGAAGAACAGGAAGCTCCAATTTGTATGCCATAGTACTCAATCTTTTGCAACACCTTGTAAGGACCATAATAGTTTGGCGATAATTTATTATCCTTCTTCGCTTGCTTGAGGGACATTTGTTTGTATGGTTGTAGCCGTAAAAATACCCAATCTCCTACATCAAAACCTCTCTCGCTACGATGTTGATTTGCTCGTTGTTTCATTCAATTTTGTGCCAAATTTAGGTTATCCTTTAAGAGTTGGAGAACTTCTTGCGATGCTCGATGTGATCTTCCACTGCTTGAACCTTCAATTTTCCCTTCAGGATGATGTGATGGATGGCGGATAATATCCATAAAGTGCCATAAATGGGGTCATTTTTGGCATAAGTATGGAAGGAAGTGTTATACCACCATTCGACAAGAGGTAACCATTTGACCCATTGTGTTTTTATCGGATACAAAAAAATGAAGATATCCTTCCAAACATTTATTTACTATCTCATTTTGACCATTAGATTGAGGATGATAAGATGAGATATGAGCTAATTGAGCACCCAAACAAGAAAATAACTCTGTCCAAAAAATTTCACGGTAGAAATGGGATCTCTGTCACTCACAATAACCCCCTCGGGCTTCCATGTAGCTTTTGAATTCTGTCCACAAATGTAGTAGCAAGTCGTACTTTGATTTAAATGGATGAGATAATGCACAAAAGTGTGCATACATGGTAAGTCTATCAACTAGAACCATGATGACACTCTTTTCTTTAATTAGGTGATCCTATGATAAAATCCATTGAAATCTCCTCCCAACGTTGACTCTGGAATGGATAAAGGTTGTAGAAGTCCTGGGGTCTTAATTGCTTCCACTTTATTTTGCCGGAAAATCAAACGATTCCGCCTACAAACTTTTGAATATCAGATTTAAGGCCATCCCAAAAATTCTCTCTTCACCCCCGTGGTAAGTTTTTAAAAAATCCCGAGTGTCCTCCTAAAGGAGAAGTGTGCAATTCCGGAAGAAACTTTCTGTTTTAGTTGTGAATTTGATACAAAGATATAAGCGATCTTTGTACCATAAGGAATCATTTTTCCAACTAAATGTATCGGATGTACTAGGATCTTGCTCGCAGACTTTTGAATGAGTGTCCATACATCTTTGTCCTTCTTCCATTCATCTCTTGCTTGATTTATCCAACTCCCAGGGTTGGATAATAGAAATGGCACACAAAGCAATGCTTCCACCTCTTCATTCTTTCTTGAGAGTGCATCTCGTTAACATTAAGCTTTCCTTTTTCTGTAGCTTTTTCTTTGTAACCCATTTTTGTTGCTCTTTCGACGATATTTTTTGTTCCAAAAAGTGTTTAAGACTATCATGATCAGCTTTACCTTGAAGTGTCTTCTCCATTAGGTAAGTTCTCCATTTCTTTATAGTGCATGTAGTATTGCTAACATTTCCTTATCATAAATAGGTTTTTGTAAATACTTTCCTTTGATTGATGACTTTCAAAACAAATGGGTCTTCCTTCCGCATTAAAAATCGCACTAATTCCATTTCTGCGTATCACATTCCACAATAAAGGTTGATTTGTGAAGTCCGTGCGTGCTTAAGACCCGTGCTAGGCACATTGCCTCTTTTTATGATGTTCAAAGGCCTTAGTTGCTTTAGAGTCCATGAAAATGCATCTTTCTTTAATAATGTTGTTAGAGGTGTTGCTATTCTCCTATAATTCTTAAAAAACTTGCGATAATACTCGTTAACCCAAGAAATCCTGCTAAATCGCTTTATGGTTGTGGGGACTTTCACGTTCCTTAATGGCTTTAATTTTGTTAGGGTCTACTTTAACACCCTCGTGAGATACAATATGCACCCTGATATTCACCTCTTATACTCCAAGAAACATTTGGATTTTTTTTGCATATAATTGTTTCTCCTGCAATAGTTTGAGCATCTCTGTCATACATGTTCAACATGATCCTTCCAAGACTTGTCGTAGATTAGTATATCATCAAAAATACTAGCACAAATTTTCTAAGGAAGGGTTTGAAAATGGAATTCATCAACCCTTGAAATGTAGAAGGTGCATTGGTAAGGCCAAAAGGCATGACCAAAAATTCATAATGACCCTCATGAGTTCGAAATGTTGTTTTCGGAAATATCTTTCTACTCTTCATTCTAATTTGATGATATCACTGAACGAAGATCCAACTTGGTAAAATAAATTGCTCCATGTAATTCATCCAATAATTCATCAATCACGAGAATGGGAAATTTGTCTTTAATGGTAGAGCTTATTGAGCTCCCTATAATCCGACACGTTCGCCATGATCCATCCTTCTTGTGTACCAATACTATAGGAGCAAAGAAACAACTTTGACTAAGTTGAATTATATCTGCCTCTAACATTTCGCAATCATGCGTTTAATTTCGCTCTTTTGGAAGTAAGGATATCTATAAGGCCTCGATGTTTTGAGGAACACTTCGCGAAATCAAATGAATAGCATGATCATGATCACAAATAGGTGGGAGTCCTTTTGGAGTTTCAAACACCTTGGAATGATTATCCAAGACTTGTTGGAGATCTTCGTAAATAGATGATTTTGATGTCTGAACTTCTAGTGAGCATAATTGTGCAATTACGCCTCGTTTTTTCTTTCTTTAGAAGCTTTTTCATGACATTAGAGCTTATTATCCTTCCCGCTTCCCTTCAATACCTCGTAATTTGACTTTCTTTCTTACTAAAAAAATTTCAAGAAAAAGTTCTTGAAAAATTAAAGCTACCATCCCCAAAGATTGTAACCATTGTACTCCTAGTACAACATCAGCGACCTCCCATAGGAATGGAAAGAATTAGACTAGTCAATACATATTCCCCCATGGTTAGACTTGATATTATGGCATTTTCTAGAGCACTTTATAGTTCCTCCATTTGCAACCATAACTTGACATTACGATGCTTTGGGTATAGGAAACAATTTAATTCCTTAGCTACCTTACAATGAATAAAATTATGGGTGCTACCTGAATCAATCAACACTATTACCTTTTTTCTTCTTGATTTGTCCTTCGTATCTTGAGAGTTTGAGGAGTGGTAATTTCCGCTAGTGCATTACACGTATATGGTCGCATTCACTTCTTCCTCTTCTAGGGTTGGTTCCTAGTGCATATCCTCTTCTTGTTCATTTTCTTCTTCCTCTTTCACAATCTATGTAAAATAATTTCTTCTCAGAGACACTTATGACCTTTGAGTGTATTTGCTATCACTAACCGTAGCAAAATCCCTTTTTGCTCTTTTTTCTTCCAATTGTTGTGGTGTCAACCTTGTAGGTTGTGGAAATCTATACGTAGCAACACTTTCCTTCTTTATAGAATTGAGTGGTAGGCTTCCTTGTCGCCATAATTTTACATTCAAATTTTCTTGCCAACCTCGAATGCCTTCTCCAATGAAGCGAGTTCCGAATCGTGAACTTCATGTTGGATGTTATCCCTTTAAAGTGCCTATGAAGAGATCAATCGTGTTCCTTCGGAATATCAGTTACCCTTATATTCAATTTTTGGAAGTCCTCAATGTGCTCGCCCCACTAAACCCTTTGTTTGAGATTTATCAATTGGCTAAAGAAGGTGTTGCTCTTTGTATCCTCATAATGTGCTATCATTTCTTCCGTAAAAATTGATCAAGTGACATTTTTACGGGAGCAAAGCCATCGATACCATACAAATGTATTTTGTTCTAAATGTAAAGTTGCAATGTGTACCTTTTGTGTGTTTTGCACATTATGGAGATCAAAATATTGTCTCCATCTTGTAGTATCCATGTTATGGGATCCTTCCCATCAAACTTCCTCATATCCATCTTTGGAATATGGTGAGTCCTTCCCTTCAACATTAGAGTTTATGAAATCAAAAATTAACATTTATTTTGTTCTCATCATAAGGTTCTTCTACTATCTTTTCACCATTAGGAAACATTTCTTGTATCAACTTGGTCAAATCTTCGATGTCTGCTTTTAGATTATTCTTCATGTTTCTCATGTTGTTTTCCATGTTTTCTTTCATGTCATCCATCTTAGCTTCCATGTCAGCTTCCATGCTATCTATCTTAGATTCCATGTCATCTATCTTAGATTCCACGCCTTTCTTCAAACCATCCATCTTAGTTTCCACGCCTTTCTTCAAAACTTCTGTCATCTCTTTACGAGAGCGAAATTTGTTGCACTTGCTCTTGTAATTTTGATATGTCATGTTGCCATTATTCATCTTCATGAGTCATAGTAGAGCTTTCCAAAGGCTTAATGGGTGTTGAATTCTTTTTAGGGGCCATTTTATAATCCAATGCTGAAGTATCTATTCTACAATATGCCCTTGCAATCAATTCAACTTGATTCTTCAAACAAGACTTATGCAATTCTAGAAAAAAAGTACACACATTTTACTTTCTTTTGAGGAGCTCGATATTGAAATTGGATTATTTCTCATGATTGTGGCTTCTAAATATCTGAAATCTAATACTAAATTCGCCCTCTAAATTCTCTTTTGAATGCCACGAGTCCTGTCTTGATTTGGATTCTCCAAGACAAAGTTATGTCCAATCTCCCACAATGACCTAATTATGGACTCGGTTCAATATAGCGAACTTGTACTGGATTTCCACGTGTCACTATTTTGTGCTTATCGCTCTTAAATTGGTAGCCAAGAAACTACAGATCGTGTACTTACGACCAATTTTTACGGCATTCCAATCCGATGCTCGAGAGAGAGAGTTACAGAAATTTTCCCACGATCACCTCTTTGAGATGAAATTGAGGAGCATCGAAAAAGCACTACCTTCCACGAGATCATATCTCCAAAAAATTTTGCGAACGAAGCTTCGAAATTTTTTTGAATAGTTCCCTTAGGATTTCAGCTTTCGTACCATATTAATTTCAAATTTTGAACCTTCGTATAAACAAAGTTACAGCGCAGAAATGCCACGATTACTTGTTTAGGATCACTGAAAAAAGACCTAAATTCCACAGATCATATCTCCGAAAATGTTGTGAACCAAGCTCGCAATTTTTTAGACAATCTTCCTCGGGATTTTCGTACAGCACGCCTAAAAATTTCAGCTTCTTAAAATTTTTATAAAAATATTTATAGCAAGGTAAATGCCACGATGATCCGTGCTGAGCAGCAGGAAACCCCTAGAATCGAAAGCTGCGATACCAAATGTTGTGAAACTAGCTCCAAAAAAGAGAAGAAAAGTGATATAAATTCCTTATAAATAATCCACTTTCGAGGGGAAAACCTCCAATACATTACATGAATGAACAATTCTTGGATGATCCAATTTACAAAACCTCCTTTCTATATATAGGAGTCCATGGGGCCATAATGTAATCCTAGTGGGCCACAATGTAATCCTAGCCGACCTAACATTAATAATTTAAGGGCACAATAATCAATAAAATGGGGGTTACAAGGGTACAATAATAACAATAAGGGAGTTACACGTAACAACAATAAGGGACTATACTAGTAATATACGGACCTACTTACGCCCCTGCCCAGAGCTCTGGGCTCCTAGCTTCAAGAGCTAGCATACACAAACCAAGAATCGAACACACAGAACAAGAACCTAAGAATAGGGATGAGCTTCGAGCACGGGGTTTATTTCTAGCTAGATCAACTAGATATGTCTTTCCTAGGCAAAGAGGATGCTGCAAAACGTTTCGGTGCGCGACCATGACAATGAAGGCAAGGAGATCGACCTAACTCGGGGAAGAAAGCGGTCGAAAATTGTAAGGATCCACAAGGGTTTCGAGACATTAGTGTTTTTGGAGGTAGATCGGACCCTAGCCTTGGATCCTCGCCCTCTGGGACAACTCCCCGCCCATAAGGGAAAGAAATATGCAATCGGGATCTACTACTCCTCCTCTACTCGGTGAGAAAAGAGGTGCAAAAGTTTCGAAGGATTTCGTCGATACAACAAGTAAGGGAGATATAGGAGGAACACGTAGGGAAACACAAGGACGGCCCCCACATTGAAAAATCTGACCCTACTCACGACCATTATAGGGGTTTTTACCCTACCTCAAGCACGCGAAAGGTGTCATCACCTGAAAAGCAAGAGACACGAGCCCGATCGACAACCGTGGGAGGTGGAACATCCGATCCAGGCCGGAATCAAAAAATTTTCCACAAACAAGAAGAGACCCAAAGGTAAATTTCTACTACCATTTTTTTCTTTCGATGATCAATGACACAAGATTAGAAAATATTAGAATGGAGATACAGGACCTCTGTCTCTAATCCATGCCCTCTTCCGGCTTCAAGAGGAAAGAAAGCTCCTCGCGCATTGGAGCAAGGACGAGCTTGGATCCCTGGATTCAACATGAGGTAAGGAAGTGTTTATATCCTGCATTTCTACCGTGTAAGCAATCCTCATCCTTGAATCTTTATCTAGATCGGTGACGGGGTCTATTACCACACTAATATCTCGGGAAACGAGGTAACTTTAAATCGTTTTCGATTTTCATCAAACACCTTGTGGGAAAAAAACTCATTTAGTTTGGGTAAAATTAGACAATACCATTCTAGTAGTTGAAACAACAAATATGGATACCGATGGGATATCCTATCCCGATCCAATACTTGGTGATCGGTAGCGCACTCTCTTCAGACTCTAGGTCTTTGAAGAACTATGAAATTGGCGCGTAAAAGACCATCTCATTAAACCTTCGACTGAGAGGGGGTGTTGCGTACTAGGGTATATCCAAGTTCGTAGGAGGAGCTAAAGGGAAAAAAACCCACAACCTAGCAACAATCAAATGGAGGCCTCTCCCACAAAAAATATCTTATAGGAACAAAGGTCAGCGAGTGGTCGCCTCCGTATTAAGGAGGATATGTACCGCGACCATACATCGTGGAACAACTTGGACAAACCCTCGCTCTAAAGATCGATATTTCACGAACAGAGGAGTACGTCAAGAGATATGAAAAACCCAAGAATTAATCTATCGATTTAATTGCTTTTGGCCGAAACCAGCGGACCTCTTCCATTGGATTTTCACTCAATGGACCATGGAATGTGATAGTCACCTCTCGCTCCAAAGGGTTATTTATTTTTTAAATTTATATCCTCGGAAGTCGAGATCGTATCATCGAGCAAGGCCTTGCTTTTGGGGAACTATGGGTTTTTTGCATGACCCCATGGTTTCCATATTTTTGACCCAAACACCATGAATATCTCTAGAATGTCGATATGGGTTCAATTATACAACTCCCCCTTCAATTCATCGAGTGATCGGATGTCCCTGGAGGGAATTGGGAACGGATATTGAAAAAATACATCAAAACGAGATAGAGAGAATCGAGGAGAGAATTTACACTTTTGCACGGATCTAGTGGAAGTAGATCTAAGCAAAGGACTGCGTGAAAAATATTATGTTGATCTACAAGCAACAGAATCGGGTGCATGGAATAGATTATGAAAACACCGCATTGAGATGCGGAATTTGTAGGATGACGAGGACATTTAAAAAAGCACTATGTTCGAAAGCTAAGAAATTAAATAACAAAAAAAACCGAAGGGAAACGCAGAAAAAGGTGGCACTATCCTCCCTGATTCGGAGAGGACGAATCTGAAGTAGAGGAGGAAACAACTCACGGGAAATATTAAGCCTACACAGGGACAAGATATCCAAACGTAAGACATATCGACACAAGGACTCTCAACATCACCCGAATCGGCCAAAAAGGACTAGCGAGGACATGCGTGCTCAGAGGGATCCAAACAACACCATTCTTCGGACACTTTCAGATCTCGACAAGGATACAGCAGAACCCCGGACGACGAAAAATCATTTTAGTCCCTTGTAACGATTGCACCTTCCCCGTCGATGCTGGCACAAGGTCGAGAAGAAGAAGGGGGAGGAAAACTCCGAGTTGTGGGACATCTACTCACTCTCCGCGTAGAGTGGTTACCTTTTTAGGGCCATCGATCTAGTTTTCCTCTCACCTTTCCTCTCTTGACTCATCTTTCTCTTTCTTGCTTCTTTCATTGTGTGCCAAAGCACATGAACCCGATGGGCAGTTTGTCTGAAATGCTTAAATGCATGTGCTAGACGTAACTTTTCATTTTATAAATAAAAAGTTGTTGATTTTTTTTATGGAAAAAAAATAGACTAGAACAAATGGCCAATTTACTATATGCATGTGAATTCAAAATTTTTTGAATGGAGTTTTAGAAGAAGAGGTGTATGTATATTAGCCACCAAGGTTTGAAGTAAAATACCAAGAGTACTAAGTGTACAAGATGAAGAAATCCTTGTATGGCTTGGAGCAAACTCCTAAAGATTGGAACAATTGAATCGACTCTTACTTGCTCAAGGATGTTTTCAAGAGGAGTAATAATGAGCCCATTCTTAATACCAAATTATATTAGTAAGGTAATATTCTTATAATTTGTCTTTATGTTGATGATCTGATATATAATACAAATTTTATGTTAAATGATTTCAAAGCTTCCATGAAAAGGGAATTTCGGATGATAAACCTTGGTCTCATGAAGATATTGTTGGGAGTTGAAGTTAAGAAATCTACTTAAGGAATTTTAATATGTTAGCAAATTATGCTACATATATCTTAAAGTGGTTTAGGATGGACAAGTGTAAACCAATTGAAACACCTATTGTAATAGGAAAAGAATTGAGCAAGCAGGATAAAGTACCAACAATTGACTCAAACAAATGTATAAGAGGCTTTTAAGAAGCCTCGTACACCTTACTACAACTAGACTTGATGTTATGCATGTAGCTATTTTCATTTCTAGATTTATGGAGTTTCCCAAGGACTATCACTAGAAAGTTAGAAAAAATAATTTTTAAGGTATATTGTAGGTACAACTCGATTATGGATTGTGGTACACAACTCTAAAGATAACACACTTAAATGATAAATGGAAAATGACTTTGCTCATAGCATTGATAATAGGAAGAATACCTTAGGATGTGCTTTTTATTTTGGCACAAATTTGATATTGACATGGGAATCTAGCAACAACTGATTGTCTCAATATCTTATACAAAAAGAAAAAATATGTAGCAACTATTACAACATTGTGCCACACAATATGGCTAAGAATACTCTTGAATATTGCACATGTGGAGAACGAACTAACGTCTACTTTTTTGTGACAATAGTTTAATAATTGCATTGTCCATGAACCATGTCTTTTTCCCTTAAAAAATGAAAAAATACATTGAAACTCGATTATCTCTTCATTTACAAGCTTATCGACAATAGTGATATCTCCTATCAACTATGTAGATCTAGAGATTAACTAAAAAATATATTCACCAAACCATTGGAAATAATTGCTATTGATTTTCATAGATATCGCTTAGGACTTATTAATGCTAAATAGTGTAATAGTCTAGATTGAAGAAAATTATGAAAATGTAATATCACCTCACCAAGTCTACACAGAAATTAGTTAGGTTTTTTTTGTTACTATTAAATGGCTATATAGAAATCTATTAATTAGTTATATTTATATTAGTATTTATTAACATTAAACTTTTGATGATGTTATCTATTTAATTATTAGAAAGGAAAACCTAGCCCTAATATTTTTTCAGTACTCTACCGTACCTATTTGTGCCTATAAATTAATAGAATTAATATGAGCACTTGACTCAAGGAAAGTGGTTACTAAAAAAATATCATTAGAATGAAACCAAACATTGTAATTAACCTTCATGCAACCTTAAACTTTTGGGAAAGTTTTAGAGAAAAGATAAGAATAAATGAACAAATCGTTAAAGAGCATTATCATATGAGATTTGAACACAAATAATTCTAGCCATATGTATAAGGATCAAAGCCTTACGAGCCTAGCTATTAAATCATTATATACACAATATAAAACAATCGAGCATGATCCATAAAGAATATGATAATTTATATTCATATCTAACCATAAGACATAACATGGAAAATAAGTATATTTGAACAACCTAAATAACATATTCAACAAGTAAAATATAGGTTGAAAAGTGAAATAATTGTTGATCAAAGGGATTGAATCCTAGATCATAATGAAATAAAGGGAAGGGGGGTTTATTAGTGATAGCTCTAGTGGTTATGAGATCATTTTTTCCCTAGTGAAACACTTCATAGTTTATGTAAAGATGTTTTGTATTAATTGGTAGTTACTAAGAAATAAACATCAATCTGAGATTAAATAATCCATTTACTTATAAAGAAGGCTCAAATCAATAGAAAAAAAGGATCAAATCTAAGAAGAGGGGCTCTGCTGAAGAATTATGAGAAATATGACAAAAGATAGAGATATTCCTATTAAATAATGTAAACTTTTTTCATAGAACATTTAGAAATGCCAAAACTTAGAAATAAATTTAGAGAGGAAACTAGTCATATAAATTAAAAGGTTGGTAAACTATGATCTACCATAAACATCAAAACACTTACTTCATGATACAATTCACGTTTCTAAAATTAAAAAAGAGTATAAATTTATTTTAGATTATTATTATTAATTATAAAAAAAATTAATATCTAAGTTCAACATATATATATTTAGAAAACATGTAATGAATTCTTAACCATGAATATTCACTCCCAATTTACCATATTTTCAAATAGGGTTTGTTACAATACCATGGCTTATCAATACCAATTACTCAAAAAAAACCATTACTCTTTATACTAAAAAAAACCATAAACCATAATTCATAAGGCTCTCATTTATTCACATTACATTTTATTTAATTAAAAGACAAAAGGAGCATAATTACTTTGGAGATTAGTCTCAACCTTTAATTGTGAATGTTGCTAAAAAAAATTCTAGAATATTATGTGGAGATTTAAATCTCTACCATCAACGTAATAATTCTTAAAAATTAAATTAAAATTATGAAAACCATTTTCTAAATAAACATCTTATCGGTGTAATTAATATAGATATATAATTCTTCCATCACAACATTTTATCTTATTCACTTCAATCACAACATATTTTATATTTCACTTGTTTTTATATTAATATATGAAACATTATATTACATAGTATGTATGTATACATACATACAATAATCTATTGTTTAGAATTAAAAGTGTTTATATGGAACTTAGAAGTATTTTAAATCAGATTTTCTATTTTCAAACTCAAATTCAAACTTTTTTAACATCTATATTTTGATTATAAAATTTCAATTTAATTTCTTCATATAATTTCTACTTTTAATATCAATATTTACATTTTAAAAATCCAATTTCATTTCTTCATACTCTATAAATTCCCACCATTTTACAAAATTCCAATTTAATTCTTTGATACTCTTTAACAACCATATTCACACTCCCAAAATCCAATTTAATTTTTAAAATACTTATATTCCACTTCAAAATCATGACTTGTAAATTCATAAACTTACTCAACATTTTCTCTTACCATTCTCATCTTAAAAAAAAGGGGTTAAATTTGAATATTACGTATGTCTAAATATTGATATATCATTCAAAATACTAATATCTCGGTACATGAGCTCTTAAAAAATCGAAGAGAGTGAGAGGGTTTTTTTTCACAACGCAAATCACACCATGATATTCTTGATCACATGAAAGAAATTACATATATAAGACTTAGATCATTGGCTTCAGCAAATTATGAATGAGACATGACAAGACTCCAAACTCATAACTTAGGAATCAACAACTTCTAGATTGACGCTTGGTAACTCCCAATGAAAACTCATAGCAACACATGGAAGCATTAATTATAATACCCACCCTTAATGCTTAGATGTAGAAAATATAGAAAGCACACATTACAACAATAAATAAACCTTTGTCATATTTTTCTGATATGGTCATCACTATCACTCATATCCACTCTGAAATATCATCCTTTCCGCTCTTTTATTCACCACACATTCGATCTTCCCACTTGATCTATTTAAGACAACTAATTTAGACCATCGTTGACATACTTTACATAATTGACACTTTTCAACCTCTCGAAGCACAACAGGTTAGTCTTGATATTGAACCATCTTATGTAAGTGCTACCATTTCTTGAATCTAAGGCCCTCCGCAACCTTCATCAGCTATCTAGGATAACATTTTGGATATAGAATGTCTTCAACAGACAATTATACATAAATAACCTATACTGATGCTCCCAGAGCATGATGAGTCAAATTAGTCTATTGAATAGTTGGTCTGTTCTTTTTGGTTTTGCATCATTCGATTCTTGCATAATATAATAACAAAATACTACTTCAATTCACACCACAAAATCAAACATACAGGCAAACACAAAACCTTAATAAACTACACCATAAAAACCATTAACATCCAAATTGCAATATCACATTGACCTAATAATAACCCCTAATATCCATATATAATCATCCTTCACATTTGATAAAGAAGAGTCCCTAATTGACTTGAGACTAGTTTGTAAGCATCCAAATGTTTTTTTTAAGATTCTCTTCACAATAAATGGCCTTAATTAAGGCATACTCAAACCCATCACACCCTTCATTGAATAGTGGTCTGCATGTGGTGGCAATTTTTCCTTCCTAAATGATTTTAATAATGAGATAATAATTATATATATAAAATCCATGCTTTAAGATTATTTCCAATATTACCCCTTCTCCTTGAATGACCGGATGGCCCTCGATGGATCTTCCAATGTGGTTCACGTTCTAGCATCCATCTTTGTAACACAGAGTGTCTACGTGCTGAAAATACTGTAGCACATAATGGAGATTTGTGATGAGGTGTTGGGATCGCTTTTCATGATTTTTCTAGTGATTCTCTGACATTGCATTATATACATTATTGTGCATACATTTTTTGAAGGAAAGAATAATGTTGTTGTGCTTCTCCAAGAAATAGCAGCGATAATTGCTCACGGGAAATTATAGCACGTAGCTAGGGAAGAACATAGGATATGGTGGAACTTCTCGAAAATTCCATATTCTCGATACCCTAACAAGGACAAACATTTTTATCATTTTCCAGTATTGTTGTAATTGGATGAAAATTTTGATTCAATCTCGTAGAAGTCGGGGTTTTTTTCTATTCGGTGGAGATTCTTTCAGATTCGACCTCAAACAGAGGCTTGTTCAAGAGAGGCTTCGAAACATTGAATGATTTAATCAATTGCAGCAATGGCTGCTCAGATGCTCTTTCCCATACCCTCACAATTCCCGATACTATGAGAATAACGTATTGGAAAGGTGGGGATATCATTGTAATACCACCTAAAAAAATAAATGAAACAGATCTACACAACGAAACAAATATACAGATAGAGCTCACGAAAGTCACACACTAAACTGTGTATAGAGAATCTATCAAAGGTCTCTCATCTTCTTTGTTAGGTCCCTATAATATTAGTGTATCCTTATTTGTTTATTGTATAGTATATCCCCCTTATTATTATTGTTGTTCCCATGTAGCCCCCATATTGTTATTATTGTGTCCCATAGAATCCCACTATTGTTATTTTTGTGCCCTTTACATTATAGCGACTACGATTATATAGTGACCCCTTAGACTCCTATTTATAGAAATGAGGTTTTGTCATTTGAATCATATAATAATTGTTTATTTATGTAATGTAAAGGAGGTTTCCCCCTTAAAAGAGGATAATTTTTTAAGTCGTTTATTTATATTTTCTTATATTTTGTGAGTTGGTTGCATAAAATTTGGTCTCAGAGCTTTGGATTCTAGGGGTTTTTTCTTCTTCAAATAGGTCATATTGGAATTTTAATCGTAACTTTTTTTTCTATGAATTTTTTAGAAGAAGAAATTGTAACCACGTGGAGCCAAAATTTTGATGAACCTCTTGTACGGATTTCGGATCTTGGTTCTCTATATTTGTGGAGATATGATCGGAGGAAATTAGGATTTTTGCGAGCTCCTCAATTTCATCTCAAACATGTGGCCTAGGGAAAATCATCATACATTTCGTTTTAGACATTCGATTTGAATTACGTAAAAATTGGCCAAAAAGTGCACGAAAGTTGTAGTTTTTCTTGTAGAAATTTCAAAGCCAAATATTGAAAAAAATGACATGTGGAATCCCATATAACTTTCGCTCTACTGAAACTAGTCCATAATCGGTCATCGTGATAGATTTTACATAACTCTATATTGAAGAATATAATATTGGTATGACTAGTGGAATTGGAAAGAAGGTTCATCGACCTACAATAGGACCAAAACTTTAGACCTTGGAGATCCTAAATTACATAGTTTACAACCATTGCAATATTGAGATCCTAAAAGAAAGTAAAAAGATGTGTATTTGTTTTTTAAATCTACATAAATTTTGTTGGAAAAAATCAATTTGAAGTGATTCCAAGGGCATATAAAAGCATATATATCGGTATTGGGTTCTAAAATAACTCCTAAACATAATAATTCCACACAAATTAAGCCCTCAAAAAGCTACACTATGATGCATGAAGAGGAAGAATTGCAACATGATATATCAAAATTACGGGACCAAGTGCAATAAATTTCTCTCTCACAAAAAGAAACCAAAGATGAGCTAAAAGGTGATATGGATGGTTTAAAAGGAAACATAGATGGTTTAAAATGTGACATGGATGTTTTAAAAGGAAAAATAGATGGCTTAAAATGTGACATGGATGGTTTGAAAGGTGACATGAATGGTTTAAAAGAAGACATGGTAGGTTTGACAAAGTTGCTACAAGAATGACTTCCTAATGGCGAAAAGGTATTAGATGCAACTCATAATGAGAACAAAAGAAATTTTAATCATGATTTCATAGGCTCTAAAGTTCGATTGAAGAACCACCATATTCCAAAGATTGATATGAAGAAATTTTGATAACAAGGATCTGGTAACATGGATACTACAAATGGAGCAATATTTTGATCTTCATAATGTGCAACACACACAAAAGGTACAAATTGCAACTTTATATTTAGAACCCAATCAGTTTGTATGGTATTGATGAATTTTTTCTTGTAAACCACCTATCACTTGGTCAATTTTTATGGAGGAAATGATGGAATAAATTGAGGATACAAAGAGAAACATCTTCTTTAGCCAATTGATAAATCTCAAACAAAAGGTTCAATGGTAGAGCACATTAAAGACTTCCAAAAATTGAATATAAGGGTAAATGATTTCTCAGAGAAACATAAGATTGATGTATTCGTAGGGACTTTAAAGGATAACATTCAACATGAGTTTCACCTTTGGGGACCTCGATTCATTAGAGAAGGCATTCAGGTTGGCAAGAAAAATTGAAAGAAAAATTATGGCAACAAGAAAGCCTAACACTCACAATTGTAAAGATGGAAGTGTTGCTACTCCTAGCCTTCCACAAACTACAAGGTTTAAACCACAAAAGTTTGAAGAGAAAGGAGCAAAAAGGGATTCACTACAGCTTGTGATAGAAAATACACTAAAGGTCATAAGTGTGCTGAAAATAAATGATTTTTACATAGATTGTGAAGAGGAGAAAGAAAGAGCAACAAGATACTTCAAAAGAAGTGGATATACACAAATAACCAACCCTAGAGAAAGAAGAAATGAATCCTACCATATATTGTAACGAATTGACATGAATTACCACTCCTAAAACTCTCAAGATAGAAGGACATATCAAGAGGAAAAAATTAATAGTGCTTGATTGATTCGGGTAGTACCCATAAATTTTTTTCATTAGTAAGATAGCCAAGGAATTGAAATTGCTTTCCTATACCCAATGCCGAGTTTAAAGTGATGGTTGTAAATGGAGGAAGTATAAATTTCACTAGAAAGTGCTATAATATCAAGCTAACCGTGGGAGGGAATATGTATTGAAAAGTCCAAATTCTCTCCATTCCAATGGGTGGTGCTGATGTTGTACTAGGTGTCCAATGGTTACAATCTTTGGGTATGATAACTTTTAAATTTCAAGAAATTTATTTTAATTTTATTATTTTTAGGAAGGAAATGAAGTTGAATTAAGGGGTATTGTAGGGGAAACCATGAAATATAATTAGATCTAATGGCATGACAAATCTTACGAAAAAATAACAACGAGGCGTAATTGAAACAATTATTCTCACTAGAGGTTCAAACATCAAAATCATCTATTTATCGGATCTCCAAAAAGTCTTGGACAATAATTCCAAGGTAATTGAGACTTCCCAAAGGCCTCCCACCCATTCGTGATCATGATCATGCTATTCAATTGATTCTAATAAGTATTCCTCCAAACATCGAGGGCTATGCAGATATCCATATGCCCAAAAAGAGTGAAATTGAACGTATGGTTGTAGAAATGCTAGAGGTCAGGGTATAATTGAGCCTAGTCAAAGTTATTTTTAGGCTCCAGTGGTATTGGGGGATAGGAAGGATGGATCATGGCATATGTGTCTCGGGACTATAGGGAGCTCAACAAGATCACTATTAAAGATAAATTTTCCCATTTCCTGTCATTGATGAATTGTTGGATGAATTACATGAAGAAATTTACTTCACCAAGTTGGATCTTCGTTCAGGATATCATTAAATTAGAATGAAAACCGAACACATTTCGAAAACAACATTTAGAACTCATGAGGTTCATTATGAATTTTTGGTCATGCCTTTTGGCCTTTCCAATGCACTTTCTACATTTCAAGGTTTGATGAATTCCATTTTCAAACCCTTCCTTAGAAAATTTGTGTTAGTATTTTTTTGATGATATACTAATCTTCAACAAGTCTTGGAAGGATCATATTCAACATGTTGATAGGTGCTCAAACTAATGGAGGAGAAACAATTATATGCAAAAAAACCTCCAAATGTTTCTTTGGAGTACAGGGAAATGGAATATCTAGGTCATATTTTATCTCATGAAGGGTGTTTAAGGTAGATCGTAACAAAATTAAAGCCATTAAGGAATGGAAAATCCCCACAACCAAAAAAGCATCTGCAAGGATTTCTCGGAGTTGACGAGGGGTATTATCGCAAGTTTGTTAAGAATTATGGGAGAATTGCAACACGTCCAACAACATTACTATAGAAAAGATGCATTTTCTTGGACTCCAGAAGAAAATAAGGCCTTTGAACATATCAAAGAGGCAATGTGCCAATCACTAGTCTTAGCTACGTTGGACTTCACAAAAAGGCTTTATTGTGGAATGTGATGCCTCGGGAAGTGGAATTGGTGTTGTTTTAATCCAAGAAGGATGACATGTTTCTTTTGAAAGTCGTCCAATCAAAGGAAAGTATTTACAAAAACCTATTTTATGAGAAGGGAAAATGTTGGCAATACTAAATGCACTAAAGAAATGGCAACCTTACCTAATGGGAAAGACACTTCAAAGGTAAAAAGAGATCATGATAGTATTTTTTGGAACAAATATTATCTTCAAGAGAAACAAAAATGGATCAAAAAAAAGTTGGGTTATTACTTTGAAATCATCTACGAAAAAAGGAAAGCAAAACTTTTTGAGATGCACTCTCAAGGAAGGATGAGGATGTGGAAACATTTTTTTTATGTAATTTCTATTATCCAACTAGATTGACAACGAAAGCGATGGATGAATGGAAGAATGACGAAGAAGTTTGGACATTGATTCAAAAGTTTGGAGCAAGATTGCCTAGACATCTGATACATTTAGTTGGAAAAATGATTCATTATGGTACAAATATCACTTATATCTTTGTAATAATTCCCAACTAAAACATAAATATTATGTTCGGAATTGCACACCTTTCCCTTAGGAAGGGCACTCAAGATTTTTAAAAAACTTACCATAGTGTCAAGAAGGAATTTTCTTTGGGATGGCCTTAAATACGATATTTAAAAGTTTTGTGGCGAATGTTTGGTTTTCCAACAAAATAAAGTCGAGAAAATTAAAACCTAGGGTATGTTACAACCCTTATGCATTCCAGGTCAATGTTAGGAGGAGGTTTCAATGGATTTTATCACAGGTTTATCCCAAGTTTGAAGGAAATATTGCCATCATGGTGGTAGTTGATAGACTTACCAAGTATGCACACTTTTGTGCATTAACTCATCCATTTAAAGCGAGTAAAATTTCTATTGCATTTATGGAAAACAATTCAAAAGCTACATGGAAAACTAAAAGATTATTGTAAGCGACAGATATTCAATTTTCACAGGAAATTTTTTGGACATAATTATTTTCTTGTTTCGGGTATTCAATTAGCTCATGGCTCATCTTATAATCCTCAATTTGATGGGAAAATCTGAGATAGTGAAAAAATGTTTTGGAAGAATATCTTCGTTGCTTTATAAATGACAAGCTAACACAATGGGTCAAGTGGTTACCTTTGGCTGAATGGTGGTATAACACTTCCTTCCATACTACAACAAAAAATGACCCCATTTATGGCACTTTATAGATATCATCCATCATCCATCACATCGCCTTTAAGAGAAAATTATAAGGCTCAAGCAATGGAATATCACATTGAGCATCAAAAAACAAGTTCTCCAACTCTTAAAGGACAACCCCACTTTGGTGCGAGAATCGAATGAAAGCAACATGCGAAATCAACATCGCAATGAAATAATTTTTTAATGTGAGGCAACTGAGTATTTTTACGACTACAACCATACAAACAAATGTCCATCAAGAAAGCTAAGAAGGATAATGAATTATCACCAAAGTATCTATGGTATTTACAGGATTTTGCAAAAGATTGGTACGATGAAATAAAAATTGGAGCTTCCCGCATCTTCTCGAGTGCACCCAGCTTTTCCATGTTTCATGCTTAAAAAAGCTTATAGGTGACAAGCTCTGGTTCAAAGAAATATTGCTAGAACTTGACGAGGAAGGAAACTCATATTGGAACTGACAGTCACATGAAACAAGAACTTGACAACTACGAAATTGATCAATTTTAAAGTATCTCATCAATTGAAAGAACTTATCTCATTTGAATATTCCACATGGGAGGATGATAATTTTATACAAAATCATCTGGAACTATTCAAGCATTGAGGACAATTTTTTTTGAAGGAGAGGGGCTTGTTAGGTCCTTATACTACTAGTGTATTCTCTTATTGTTATTGTTAGTGTATCCCCCTTATTGTTATTATTGTGCCCATGTAGTCCCCATATTATTATTATTGTGCCCCATAGAAACCGAGTATTCTTATTGTTGTTCTCTTACATTATGTCGAATCTGATTATATTGTGACCCCTTAGACTCCTATGTATATAAAATAGGTTTTTTCATTTGAATCATCCAAGAACAGTTCATTTATGTAATGTAAATGAAGTTTCTCCTTCGAAGAGGATAATTTTTAAAGTCATTGATTTATCTTTTATTCTATTTTGTGAGATCTGGTTGCATAACATTCCTAGCCCTCTACGTGAGGGAGTTAAGCAGAACCCACTTTGATACAATGTTAGAAATCTAAAGAGAGTGAGATATTGTTTTCACAACACAAATCACACCATGATATTATTAATAACATAAAGAAATTACATATATAAGACGTAGATCACCGACTTCGACAAATTATGACTTAGACATGACACACCTCCTACTCATAACTTAGGAATCAACAACTTTCTAGATTGACGCTTGGGAACTCACAATGACAACTCATAGAACCACATGGAAGCATTACTTCCAACACGTGCTATTTTTCTCTTTTTTCCCAATGAGATGCTCGACGACTATGGGTAATCCTTTCTCAAACTCTATGTATGGGTACGCCAAAGCACAATCCTACTCTGTACTTTCCATCCGCCATTTGTTGTTCATTCACCCTTGAGTTAGATATTTAATAGTTTGTTTCAAAGAAAATTTAATACAAAGATTTTTTTTTGGATAAGGGAACTATATACACGAAGTTAAGTATTAGATGATGGATGAAGAAAGCACTCTCCGGTTTGGCAACTTCATATCCCGGACAAAGCCTTAGACCTCCGCCAAAAAAGGCATAAATGGATTTTCATATGAACCACTATGACACAAAGCATATCATATTTCAAGACATCAATTTTAATTTTAGAATTAAAAACTCTAAAAAATCTATATTATAAAATGGAGTGGAAAAAAGGAAAATATATTTCTAACCTTTGCCATCTCCGAGGATTGAATTCCAAAGCATTTTCATGAAGAGATTCATCGAGATGCACCCCTGCTAACACTAGAAGCACCTTCCACCCCACGAGGGATTTGGAAATCTAAAACAAAAAATTGGAATTAGAAAATAAGCATTTTTTATATTCCATGAAAGCGAGAAATCATGAATATAATCATTTGATGTCGTAAAAATTTTTTATAATTTAGGAATAATACCCTTAAAGGTGACGTCCTTCAATGCTTTTCTATGCACAAATTTGGCTACATTACCATAGCGTAAACCCTCATTGATTACCTGAAATTCATAATTTGAAAATAACCTTATCCTCACACTATGTAAAAGATATTTAAAATATAAAAGTCATAATTTGGAAATAGCCTTATCCTCACACTATGTAAAAAGATATTTAAAATATAAAAGTCATAATTTGGAAATAACCTTATCCTCACACTATGTAAAAGATATTTAAAATGTAAAATATATTTAATGCGACTATGTAAAAGACCCTCATTAAATATTTAATGGATAACATTATTAACCAAACAAAGGTTTTGTTTATAGAAGTATTCGAAATTAGATTTTGCAAATGTAATATCAAATCTTACGGGGATGGGATATGATATATAAAGGAAAGAAAAAAGAATGTGTATATGATATAAAGGAAAGAAAAAAGAACGTTTAATTGATGTTTTATGCTTACTTGTTGTGTAAAGGTCATCTGCTTGTAATGGCTCAAGTCCAAGTGTTCAGTCTCGTGCTTTGTGCTGGCTATCATTTCATGTTCAGCCTACAAAACTCAAAACGAAGCACTGGTTTAGAAAAGTGGGTATTGAAATTAAACCGACTTTAAAAAGTGGTGGCTCTCAGCTCTCTCACCTTCAACTGTTGTAAGGCCAACTGTGAGTCACTGAGGGAGTGAACTATGACTGCCAGCAGTGCATAAGTGGTCTCATGCCCAGCCAGCAAAATATCTATATTACTTTTCTATATTACCTTTCTACTTTCATCACAGAAGATTACTGTCTGTTTATCCTTCCATGAATTTATCACCAGCAGCGCATTTTTCTCGATGTTCGCTAGAAATTCATGTTTGGATTTGCAGCATGCATGAGATTTAATACATGACTACTCAGTCGTTTGTGTTCATCTCCAACTATAGAAATTAGAGATGAACTTCCACATATATCATGTACGGGTTTTGGATAACTCAATTTAAAGAGACGATTCTCGTTTTGAAGTACAAAGGCATTCAGCTCCGGGTCACATGAAACAATGGTTGGTGATCCAAACAGATGCGATTTTGAAAACATTGCCATACCTGCAAAATCACAGTATAGATAGATGCAAATTCTAATTTAATCCAATTACTTTGATGGAAAGATAATAAAGACCTTAAATCATTCACCAGAAAAAGTTTTATATTATAACTAATATAGATTTATCTTAATCAAGATCTAGCAAGAGCAGAGAGTCTAAAGAAATTTAAGAAATTCTTGAAGTGAAAACTTTTTTTTAGAGTGTAAAATTTGATACTGACAGTAATTTCTTGAAGTGAAAACTTTTTATAGAGTGCAGAATTTGACACTGAGAAGAAGAATATAGATGTTTGATTATACTATAGATGAATATCTTTCAGATTAATCACATCATTAGAACCAAATCTTAATGATGTGATTAATTGGAAGACATTCATCTACATTATGAATCACAAAAGTCTTAGATCTAAAATTTTATTATACTTTTAATTAAACAAACCAACCAAGTGTGTTGATTTTGTGTTTATTTAAATAATTTTTTACTTTTATTTTAAAATGGACACGCTTCAAGTTGAACAATGACATGCTTACACATCTACTCGTGGATCTGTCATACTAAACTCTAGAATAAACCTCTACCAAAAAATACAAACCACAAAACTAAAAACTTTTTTATCAGAAATTTTTCTAGAAAATAGCATCATCATTTGATAAACAGAAGTGTTTCAAACTACCAAGTGTACTAATTTATCATTAAAGAAATAATGATATGACTAAGTAAACTACTTAGTGTAATTCATCATCAAAGAAGTAATGATATAGGTGAGTAATTCTAAACCAATTTCTCAAAAAATAATATAATTAAATATAAACATTATAATAAAATAAATATGAATCACAAATTTACACTCTCAAATTATAACTTTATTTATTTTAAAAACAATAAAAAACCAAACTACCCAAGAATCAACGTGTTTGGATGAAATTTGGTTGAATACGATAAATATTTTATGACCTTTTGCAGCGATCGTTCAGAAATTTTCCTCTGCTGTTTTGGATGGTGGGGCTTGAGGAAAGCCAATGTTTCTCCCACTAATGGCCAGCCCATGCGTCCAGGGGGCGCTCTTTTCATTTGTTGAATGAAAGGCAGGTAGTGGCAGAATATCATATAAACAAATCCGACCAGAGCTGGCACTAGTACCACCCATAAGACTCCACCATGCTTGCTTGAATTATGATGAAATGGGTGTATGAGTATAACAAAATAAAAAGGAAGCAGCGCGTACCGTGAGAAGAAGAAGAAAAAGGACAGTGTGTGAAATGGGTGTATGAGTATAACAAAATAAAAGGAAGCAGCGTACCGTGGAGAAGAAGAAGAAAAGGATAAGTGTGAATAAAAAGGGAGAATAGGCCAGAATTCCAAGACTCTAACCATAAAATTGCATGTCAACTAAACATAAAATGAATCACACATTATAGAATCAATAATATTATTTTTATAAGTCATTTGTGAACACCATATTAAGTAGTGAAAAATTAGATATCTCTCCTTTAATACTAAAAATATTATAAATTAAAATTAATATACTTTGAGTTATTTTTCTCTCTATATATAAAGTTGATGTAAAATTAAGGTGGAAATTGAAGTATTTTATTTATGACGAACATTGATTTATTTTGTTATTAACATTAAATGATCTCATACTTATGTTGTAAATATTAATTTTTTTTGTTATCCTCAATGCTGGAACTGTCGGTTGAGGAGCCGCCACTAGAGGAATCTAACTCGGTGATCACAATCTTCCTAGGCCACACCGGCCCACCAAAGTGAGGGTTTGAACCTAGGTTGCCTTGCCTAGGAGCCCCATCCTCAACCGAGTTGTGCTAAAATTATATATAAAATCAAATATTTTAAATTATTTTTTTCTTATATTTTCAGTTACAATGTGAATGAGAATTGTAATTTATTCCATTATTAATATGGAGTTCATATATAATATTTAAAATATTAAGAACAAAAATTAATATTAATAATAATAATAAAAAATATTAAGAGAAAAAATTTATATTAATAATAACATATTAGAACAAAAAATTAACATTGATAATAATAATTTTTAATGTAGGTTAAAAGATTTTAATATCACATATGTGTTTATGATGATGATGGTTAATGCTCATTGAGACCAAACTTTGGTCTATCATACCTAAAGATATATAACATTTATAAAACATTTTTATTAGTGTGTTGTTCAAAAGTAGCATAGATCCATTTTAACTCCATATTTACCAAGTACTGAGAGGAATCAAATCTATTGAGGTGAAAACTTACCTTCAAGTTTTGAACTCAAAAAATGATTTGCATCTTTAAGAACTTGTGTTGAAAATATCGATGATCGGAAAAAATATCAGCGAGGGTCCATAAAACATCTTATCGGCAATATCGGCGAATAATATCGAAAAAATATCAATAAACATAAAAATGAATAATATATTCATACTTTATAGATCGATTTTTAGACATATAAAGACAATAACAACATGAAATAAACAAATTGGCACATAATATGAGGAAAGCAAGTTAATATATTATTATTATTATTATTATTATCATCAATTTTAAGGTCACAACCAAGCTAGACACCAAATTGATGTATGAGACCTCCTTGTTTGTGGGACAAGGGACCCACCTCCATGCATCAATTTGACTGCTAAGTCTACGAATGCATACATACTCTACCCCCCCTATAGTTTTTGAACATGTTACCTGCGAGGAGGAAACACATGCTCTTAACCATGTAGTGGGTGTAAAATAAAAATGATACATTAAAGGCGATACCAAATATGTTGAACCCTCATAATTGTCCAACAAAGGGCTCAAATGTGGAGAACCAATACAAAATAACATCACATATATAAAAGTATCTCATC
Source organism: Pinus albicaulis (assembly GCA_034641835.2). Taxonomy (NCBI): domain Eukaryota; kingdom Viridiplantae; phylum Streptophyta; class Pinopsida; order Pinales; family Pinaceae; genus Pinus; species Pinus albicaulis. Next base: position 960,882,928 of record CM076573.1, on the reverse strand, counting down.
ATCACGAGTTATATGTAGCAAACATAACAAAAAGTAGCAACTCCCTATGTGAAATCAATGCCCTCTCCCCTTTTTATGGGAAAACATGATGAGTTGTTTTGTCCAGGCTTGGCCATAGCGGTAGAAGGCCCTGCCCCTGCCGCCCCGCACCTAATGTCAAATAATGACTCTTGGGTATGGAGTTTTTTCTCTCCTATATCTATAGAAGATGGTGCTGACGATGATGCTTCCACAATCTCCTCCTCCTCCTCTTCCTCTTACTCCTCCTCCTCGTGTTGCTCCTCCCCTGAGTCCTCCTCCTCTTGCTGCCCCTCTTCTAATGGTTCCTCTGGATCTAACCATAAAGGTGAATCTTCCAATATGGGCACCTAAAACTCCACCCTCCACTGAGATAATACATCAATATTGTCTAATGAAATGACATTTTGTATCCATTGGTGCTTCTATTTGCTTCACTCGAAGCTAGATATTGTAATTCACATACACTAAATCATTGAGGCATGAGAACTCCAACTTGTAAGAGTGCCAAAAAAACTAATGAGTCTTGACTCTTGACACTTGAGGGTCATAACTTAAAATTAAAATTAAAATGACATGTAATTTGCTCAATTGAAGGGTTGAATCTCAAAGTTATAAATGTTTCCCTTTTTTTAGTGTATTTTATCAAATACACTCCAATTGTGCTCATACCCTCAAGAGCTACATGTTTAAATTAGGATTTTTATGGCCAATGGTGCCCTTACACCATATCTTCGCCACCAAATATCTAAAAAAAAATAAAAAAAAAATAAAAAGTAAAAAACTTAAAACATAATTAAACTTTAAAATAAAAGTTGCATAATTGAATTTTAATAATCTAGAATTATAAATAAGTAAATTAAAAATTAAAAATTATAATGAGTGATGACTTGTCACTTACGTGAAATGAACAAGGTCATTTCCATAATATCTTCATCAAATCAAAATAGAGCGAACAAGATCCCTATAAAATGGTATCTCACAATTGAATTTGCTACGAAGCTTAGGATCATACCATCCTCCGAATATAGGAATGGAGCCCTTCCATCACCTCACCATCAAAATCAAAGGCATATTTGTATGAAAATGTGGGGTTCGGGGAAGAGTGTTGTTGCATGAATGGGTCGATGAAGCATATCTTTCCACCGACTATCAATCACATCCCATAACATAATTTTGTCTATTAAGCCCAACAAAACACTTGTATGCATAGTAAGAACGATTGGCCTCCTTGGACCTATCCATGGCCTCATACAAATAATCCATTGCATGCTTGTCCCTCATATACCAATATCAGAACCTTTACTATAGGTTCTCTAACGAGCACACTTCTTCTACTCCCCGAAAAAAATGTGTCAATGTACAACATTTTTTGCAATGGATCTCCTGTATTATCTCTGTTGTATCTACAATCACAACACTCATCAGAAACATATTTTCTTCAACTCAAACTACGTTGAAGCAAAGGGATCGAAGAGTAATAAAATTGGTGTCAAAACATGTGATTGCAGGGACATCACAACTCCTTGTTTCTAGTGTATCTCCTCATGAGGCCAAAGAACAGAAAGCATGGTTATATATAAACTTGGGGGCGCTCCTAGCCATATCAATCACCTCCTTGATGAAGGAGAATTTCCCCGTATCCTCAAGCAACAAATCGATACAATGTGTTGCACATGGAGTCCAGAACAATGTGCGGTACCTCTCCATAAGCATGTCTGCCGGAAAACACATAATTATATACATTATCTTTTATGACTTGCACCACATTATGCACACCAATCTCATGAATTAACCCTATCTATCAACTCACATGCCATTGTTGCATCTTTTATATGTGTTGATGCATCCACTAATTTAATAAAAAATGGTACCTTTAGGATAATGTACCAAAGAAATTTAGAAAGGGTCCTACCCTTTCTATTCATCCAACCATCAGACATCATTGTGCATCCAAACACTTCCCATGTTTGTTTTCAACTCTCGCTAACTGGAGTTGATGTCCTACTTTTCTACTTAAAGGATTGGCCCCCAGTAACTCCTCATATGCTTTCAATTTTGTACCCTAGGCCCACAACAAAAAATAACATCACACAATGGCTACCAAAATAGATTGGTTTTGGTTATCTTTGAGAAGGTAAGTCGCTCCCAGGAAAAAGACACCTCCCCTATAACTCTAACTACTTTGTTTGTTTTCAGGTAAACTCGATTTTTATGGAAGGTCGTGCTCCATGTCCTATTCGTAGAACAAAAAATGCTAATCTCCCATTCCCGAGTAACATTAGCAACGGGAGGTGATGCCGTGGAGCCCCTCCCACTATCCTCGACCCTCTAAATCAAAAGAAGATATCCCGAAAGATCTACTCGCACGTTCAACCTTGTTTTTTTTCGGCCTCTTCCTTCTTTATGTCTTTTTTCATCAATTGCTTCAAGATATTTTTGTATAAGCTCCTCACTAGAAACCTTACAAAAGCACCAACGTGATGTCCAAGGAGTCTAGCTAGCCGGATGGTATTTTCAATCGCATAACCCCTCCTCGTCATCTTGGTCCCACACAATTTTCATGATAGATATGCATGATTTGTCCCACCATTAGACTCTCCTATACTCCCAAAATGGGTCCAAGGCTTTTTGTCATATTTGTAGTGAACTAATTCAAACCTAGGGCACCAAAAAAAACAAAAAAATTGGCATTAAACACCCATACGCAAAAAATAATAAGTAATAACCACCTCATTTAATTTTATTTTTTTTACTACATTATTTGCAATGTGAATGAAAAAATGACAATGAGAGGGTGCACAAGAAAGTTTACAAAAAAAATGAAGCTTGTTGTCCAAATATGGAGAAAACACTTGCATGTCTGGGCATGAACATTATAGCAAATGGAAAAAAATAGAAGAAGAAAAATGTTGGTAGGCAAAAGAGGTAGACAAACATAACCCCAAATCTATGAAAAAAATCATTAACGTAGGGGTTTTTTAAGAACATACGTGTTAATGGAAGAAATGAAGTTTGTATCATTGTTCTTCAATCTTGATCCACAAAAAATTCTTAGTTGGTTGTAATCTCTCCTTGAAAACCACCACAAAGCTCTTCTCCTTCCTTCTCCAAGAATTAGAAACCAAAATGAGCAAATGAAACAACAAAAAAAAATTTCTAGTCGTGACCTGACCGTGCTGATTTTTAAGGTCGTAGCATGATTTTTTGCTGAAATATCGACGATATTTTCAGTAAATATTGCGACATTTTGCCGAAATATCGCTGATATTTTCAGAATATTGTGATATTTTCGTATTAAAGTATTGTCGATATTTTCGCGATATTTCAAATTGCTGAAAATATCGCGATATTTTTTAATATTGCCAATATTATCAACTGTTAAGAATCCCTCTTTGTGTTGGTTCTTTAGCTCACCCATAAAAGTCCGTCAGTATCGATGATGGCTAAATAATGTTGGATAGCCTCCAAGAAACAATTTCCATGATTAAATTACGATACTTGAAGACTTTTGATAATGTCCTATCCTTGGTTAATATTCACTACCGTTTCAATTTCGTAACTCGAAATCCTACCGATTTCTAAAGCCAAAGTACCCGCCGCAAGGGACCCCTTTTCCCCCTCCCTTATCCAAATCTAATCTCTAGTTTATTTTCTCCATCTCCTCTGAAAAACATCAACTTCATGATTCCTCCTTTTCCTTCATTTAAATTCATTTCCTAAAGGTCTAAGACTCACTCTCGACCTTGCCCCTGAACCCTCATTTCCCCTTTAAAAACCATAGAAAAACGCACATTTTCTATGTGCCGGACTTAAGCCCCTCGTGCTAAGCCCCCGCCCCTCTCTCTCCATGTGCGCAAGCGCCCGAACCAAACGCCGTGATCATTGGGCACTTACTCATTTTTCTCCGCCCGAAACATCAAAAATCTTTGAAAATCAGGGTTTTATTTAAATCTCAAAGTTTTCCGTCCGCGAAAATTATGAAATACGACCGTCGATCCGCTCGTCAGACGCACGACGCGCACATGACTTATCGAGTGGACTCCGCCGTACGACGCTCAAATCCGCCGGGTTTTTCCACACACCGCTTTGTAGCGCAAAGGTGGTTTTAACCCGATAGCCGCCGATTCCATACGCCGGCTGTGCGGCCTGCGTCACTTTTCCAAACCACCGCATGAAAGCATATCCCGCACGTCATCCGTCGACCATGACCGCTCAGCCGAATCAACAATAGTCACTCCGATCCGGGCCCGCATCCAACGTTGTCGATGCCGTCCTGCTAGTCACCCGCCCTTTAATCAAGTTGCATACCGTTTCGCTCGGCTCGGCGCAACCGAGAATCCGCCTCGCTTCGTCGACCCCACAGATCGATCGATCCACCTTCAATTTCGATCTCCATTACTCGCACCACCTTTTTCTCCTCCGCGAGACCTTTCTCAAATCGCGATCGATCGTTGATCACAAAGCACGATCAATGGTTCCGATCGTCCCGCTTTCTCCGCACGCGCGCGCGATGCGGACGTGCTTCCCTATATAAACGCCAGATTTTATAATTCTGTTTGCACTGCAGTGTTTTGGCAAATTCTCTCGCCATTTCACGGAGAAGATCCGAAGGATGAGGGTGATGACTCGTTCTGTTCGATCTACTCGATGAAGTGAAATCAGTATCGATGCAGTGTAGAATCGTGCTTGTCAACAAGGTTTCACATGAGCCATGATCAAGAGATGTCCGTCATCGACATGGAAAGCTATGAAAAATCCTGGAAAAGAGTAATTTCGTAAAGAAGAAATGGATCGGATACAAGAGTTTAATGGACGTATTGGACGGATTATGGCTATAGTAGGCCATCAAACGAATTTCCCGTACTCTGCACAACACAAACTTTTAAAAGGAAAACTCTAAAAGTAAGTCTATCATACATAATGCCTCCACCACCATATCCGAGGCAAATTGATTCCCCAACCACTACGGTCGCCACCCGTGCCTCAAAGGGATTCAATCAGAGGCCGGATTTATCGATCAGATCATATTTTTTCCCTCGACACAAATCGAAAGAAGTCACTTTCCGCCGTGGCCTTTCAATGTGAAAGAATATTCCGCAGAAACATCGGACTACTCCGTGGCAAAAGGTCGTAAAATACTCCGCCCAGCCTTAAAATCATGAGTGAAAAATCAATCTAATATGGTGAACACCTCTCTTTGTTTCTTCATCGAGCATCCTACAAAGGGCCAATGGGCCATTTAAATCCCGTATTAACTGTAATGGAGATATTTTTTCTGGATCCCCACCTCCTCATCTGGTGCTATACACGACCGTCGCAGAGCTGGAGTGAAGTGTCGGTTCGCTTGGGTTGTTGTTTCGACCGCAAGCTCGTAACATTGAAACTCTTGGAAATAAATATACAAGTCTCAAGAAGCGAGAAAACAAATTGAAGCCCTGGATGACTTGATGATGTTGTTGCATGCTCCGTTGCTTCCCGTAGAAGGCTCTATCATCGATCTCGCGAGCTTGGTTGCTCCGTGAAGTATTCTAACTTATTTAATGTTTTCTCCTATTTTCATTATGTTTCATAATCTCTTGCTACACGCTAGGGCCGAAAGTTTCTAGGCTAAGAAATGACTCGGAAGCACCTCCACCTCGTTTCACCCCTTTCACTATTTTATATTTTCTTCGCTCGATGCTATTTTAGAGGCTTTAAACCTTCTCTTTAGTCTTCATGCTTTGTTTTTATTTCCTTAATAGCTCAAATAGTTGGTTTTCCAGTGATGATTTATGGTTCTCCCTACTTGTTCTGCCATCACTGGAAAGTTGGCATATTGAAGTCTTCCCTTGAAGTACCATTGTCTTAAGTTAATCAAAGAGGTTGGTTTTCGATCTTACCCTTTGCCCCTTCGCTTCAACAATTGTTTTGAAGGTCTTTATAGCTGCAAGAATAGATGTTATTTAGGTTTTCCCTCTTTTATGAATGCAAAACATTTACTGCTGAATCTTTTATGTTTTTCTAAAGTCCTTTAAAATAAAATCTTTGAGGAAATAGTGTGAGTTTCCCTCGAATCTTAGATTTCATTTTAAGAGAGTTGTCTTGGAAGTCATTATTTGCTTAAAGAATGTCTCGTGGAATTTATGGTTAGCCCCGTTCTATCAAACATTTCTTTTATTGTTAAGTTATGTTTTCAAGTTCCCCTTTGTTGAGAATTAAGTTTCTCTTTCCAAAACATTAATGTCCATCTCATTCCAAAACAAAGGATCATGTGGCCAAGTCAGATCGGCTCCTTTGATATCCCATATCCCTTTAAAGAGTTTTTCATGACCTTATTTTGACTCCATTGCCCAATGAACTAGATATTTCTTCTCTCGTCTATCTTTCCTAGACCTCTACATATTCCGCACGTATCAACTCAACCCAACCAAACAAACATCTCAAAGCACTTAATAACTAGCTTTAAAATCCATAATCAAAGCAAGCAAAACAAGATAAAACTCCCTTTGCAAACAAATATTTGAGAGATCCCTCTCCTCGAGAACAGGAGGACTAGATCCCTGGAACTCTAAAGATTGGTTCTCCATGTTGCCTTGTCTTTTGATTTGGCCACAACCTGTCAAAACACCGGAGACCTAACATTGACTAGATCCTGGAGTTAAGATAAATCTATGCTAGTTTATTAAAAGCTCAAAAATTTTTACTTAATCACATCATCTCGTTTATTAAAAGCTTATTTAAGTGTTCTTCATTCCAAGAATAATATTAATATTTAATGTTTATATTAATTTATAGTATCTAATACTTTAATATAGTATTTAATGTCAATTGAGTATATGAGGTAGTTTGGAGGGTTTGGTGATAACCTCTTTTCGCCTCTGCTCAAGCCTCATTATGACATGATGCTCCATTGAGTGCCTGACAGAGTTATCTTGACTATATAGTATGTTGACTATATAAATCTTCCTTGATTCTCGAGAATAACAAGAAATTAATATAATATTTAAAAAATATACTATTATATAATATCCAATTACAATATTTAAAAAATAATATTGAAAATTTTAAACCTTGTTGGTGATTGCACGAAGAGAAATGTGTAATGATTTTGGATGGTTACTCCAAGAATTGTGTAATGATTTTGGATTGTTACATCTATTCGAATGTTGGAGTCACTAAAGGCGCCACCGATAAAGCAATATTATATCACGTGCGTACCATATTGAGGTACTAAAAAATCCCAAAACATTACATCGACATATAACTATGGGTTAGAGGCTTTATTACATAGGAATATAAATATTTTAGGTGTCTATTATTTATTTATTTGGCCAAATGGTTGGTCATATGTGCATGTCAAAAATAAAAATAGCATGTCCTATAGTTCTGCCATTCGAACACATTTCATCGCACAGTGACCATTGCCATTTGCATTCAGTATTCAACCGCAGGTCACTGCGGCATTCGATTCTACCACATATTTAAGCATAGGTCGACCAACGAGTTTTGCACCGCAACACATTCGATTCAAAGACATTGCCAGCTCTGATTTCAGTAGAGACTTTAGATGGCACACACCATTTCCATTCGATTCAAAGAGAAGTGCGTGCATGGGCATTGTAGACATCGTAGGCGATGGTCACCATCGCGTACAAAGCCAGAGGTGGATGGACCAAAGGGTTTATAGAGGAGGCGGAAAAATTTGACATTTGCAAGCCAACCTGCCTTGCCTCTATCGTAGTTGTTGGTGTACATCCGCTCAGTGAGTCGAAGTTTTCGAAGCTATGCATGTAATTTAATTCATATAGGATATCTCTCTAATAATAAATGCAGTATTGCTATTTTCATATCCCCATCATAGGTATCTCTCTCATATAATAGGCATTGTTTTCTCTCAGCATTCGACCGGCTTCTTAGACCCTCAGCATGTGCAAGCTTAATAAATTCTTATATATGTGTTTATGTCACTACTAGTACCTAAATACTCATTTTCTAAGGTCCTTGTAGTTTTTTATTTTAACTTGATAAATTCTACCTAAAGAGCTTATAAGTTGAAAATACACGTTGCTGCCTGGACGCAAGGGAATGCACCGTAACCAACCTGCGAGTTGTATTCCTAGCTCTCTCTGCAATGGCTTACATGAGGGTCCCGTTGTATGAGTAGGGCTACCCTAACTAATGGTATGGCAGGCTTCCCTAACCGATCGCATTTACAACTCATCCCCTACTCCTTTTGTGGGGGAGTGCCAAGTATGATAGACATCACGAAGAACAAAATGGCTTTTACAACTCACCCCTAGCCTTTTGTGGGGAGTGCCAAGGATAATTGAGATCACTATGAACAAAAATGGCTGAAAGGTAACGTGCCTAGGCCTCCTCGCCCCAGGGAAAGGTGATATTTGCCATGTGAAACTCCCATGTAGGGATACACCCACCTTACCCTTTTGAGGCCTGGCAAGCTTTGGTTCCTAGTGGGTTTTAAACTTGTCGGCACTGAAGCATCAATGTATGTCCTTGTGGATTTTGAACTTCTGTGGCACAAATGTCCTCGGTAGCATTAGTTCATATAACCAGATGATCATAATCATAGTGCCTCTTAATACACAAAGAGACCGTTACCACCAAAGTGTTTAAGCCATAAGTTTGTGTAGCTCAATATCTATGTGCATGAGTGTTTCGACATTAGCATAACTCAAGGATTAGCATAGAGGATTGGTCCTAAAGGTTTTAGCGAAATTTCCTCATTTCCTCACATATTTTCTATATATACTCGGGTCCGTTTGAAGTTAAAAACTCCTAAGTATGTTAAGAACTACATGAATACTGGTTAGCGTGTAGTCAATATTTCTTTAAAATCCAGAGGTGAATATTATTAGGTCTCACACAAATGTTTCGAGGAATTTGACTTCTGTGGATTCATGGGGCTAGTTGTTTTGTAGGGGCTTTGTTTGGATTCTCGTCAACCTGAAAGTGGTGTGAGGTTGGCTTTATCACCTTCAACGAAGGTTGTGGATGCAAACAATCTGATAATCCCCTAGTTGTACAAGAGATTCTAGCTCGCGAGAGAAAAAACTACCGACATTGCGCTTCTTCGTTGAAAGGAAACATCACTAGTACAAGCTCGGAAAAGGCCATTGCCACACCATCAAAGCGCCTACAACATAGCGTACTACCGTAGTGGGAAGTGCCACATCAGCCGCAGTTGTCGTGTAGCCATCAACGGTATAGTTGATTCAAGGTTTCAGACCGCCCCGGATTATGCCTGGTGGACTCGAGGAGCAGATCGTGGACAAATCTACCAAGGAGGCTCTTGTTTTATTCCCTGAGCAAGTTGTCTCATGCTTCATATGCTTTTGTACACACATTGCCGAACCAGGAACCCGTGATTTTGCAAGTAATGCGTAATCACTACTTCCGCATCCAAGCAAGTGGCACTTTAACTATTGTCATCATTATTTTCTTTAGAATTTTATTCCCCGTAAGGGCAGGTATAATAGAAAAACTTCTTTTAAGTGGGTAGTGTTCTCGAAAATGGTATTTTCCAATGTGATTTTGAACCTTTGACCATGTCAATGGCTCTTTCTCGTGCCGAAAATCGTAATTAGGATCAAATTACAACATATGATAGCCCTAACCAATTTTTTAATAATGAAAAAGTAATCCCGTAATGCAATTTTAAAAACCAAGGTGGCAGTATGTTGCTAAGCATCGTTGAAAAATGCTCTCTACATGGTCTAGGAAGTTATTGATCTCACCACCTCGTATTCCATCCTCGTCGCAAGCATGAGTTAAGTTTTCTCTGAGTTGTTCCTTTTTTTCCACCTCTTGAGTGACTGCTAAACATACTAGTGTGGATTTCTATCTCCACCGCTCCCCTTCCTCAAGCCGCACTTTTTGTCCAACACCGCCCTCAACTCGATGGCTTCTCTACTATCGAGCTTATTTCCCTTATATGATGGGAACAATGTAGGCATATCTAGAAGTGTATGTTTCTGTCTCCACTCGCCCAGTTTAAAATCGAGCAAGATGTGGAACCTTCTTTAATTTGTATCATACTAACAAATCTCCTTCTTCTTATGTATGTAAAATAGTAGGGTTCCCTGTGGCAAGGAGTTCGCCTATAGACTAGATCTTATTATGCAAATAATTCACCTTCATATAAATTCATTGGAGTTGTCCTCAAGCATATGTGATGTATTTTTTGTGTGTTTGTGTGTGTGTATATAGAGATCTCGACAGAGCTATTTGAGGAAACCTTTCTGAAAATTTTAAGGTTGTGCTAAGGAAATTTCCTTCTGGCCTACTAGCATTTATAACGATGTGATGGTCTTCTTTTCACATGAACCATGACTTAAAAGAAAAATTCAAAGAAGTGTTACTCAAGATTTCTCGTGTACACCGCCATGGGTTAATTACAAGAGTGACGCAAGGTTACACCTCGTACAAAGTTCAAACAACCTTTTATGTTTCTTTTAGGACTGCTAAGTAAGGACTTTTGGGTTTCAGTGAGTTTAGTCAAGAAATCCAGTACAACCCTGCCGTGTAGTCGATTGTGCATGTACCTTCATGTGCATGGAGTTATAATCTACTTTACTCATGGGGTATCTCCTTATGGTGCCTGCTTTTGACCTATTCACTTCTCTCGCTCGCCAACTCAGACTTTAATGTTGTATTTGCATTGAGTGATTGAACATGCATAAAATTACTCCATGATATCTGAATTATTTGGTTTTTTTTGACTTTGTGCAATTTCTTGCTATTCATTCAGATGGAGACAAAGCCTAAGGGATTGATTAATACAAGTACATAGTAGGCTTCATTGTACTATTGCCACTGCATCTATCGGTCATTTCTTCCATTGATGCAGCCTTATATTCAATGTGTTATAAAGAAGGAGACTCTTTATATGTTGGTGTAGATGCAAATTTTCACATCCATAGTCAAGCACTAGGTATGCATGTTGATTTTTTTTTATTTGGGGAGTTTAGATATGAAAATGAGGATGATAAGTTCACAATGGGGACAGCTCATTATATGACACTCATATGGTCTGCAATAGTTGGTGTGCTTGAAAATTATTTAGAGAATGTAGTAGTAAGTACAAATGGGTTTGATATTTTTGGTTTCTTCCTTGTTGTCAAATGTGGATATAAATCCTGGCCCTCCATAATTAATCTAGCATTTGGGCTAACCTCTAAGTGAATTGCTCACATTAAATTAAATAAGATCAAAACAATAAAAATTAAATTAAATGATCAAGACATTTTTCCAGCTTAACAACCGGCCAAGTTCTCAAATTTCAAGACCTGATGTACCTAGGAAAGGACAAGCTAAAAAACAGAGTACGTAACAAGCATTTAGCTCTTTGACCATTCCATAGGTTGTTGCACCCACTTTACCTCTTGGTCCACTAGTAAGTTTGATGTCGCACAATAATTATTGAAGGTGACGATCCTTGTTCCCTTCAGTTGACTGTTTAAGATTTTTGCAGAGACAACTATTATGAAATCACTAGCTATACATCGTGATGTACCTAATATCTTCATTGGCCAAGCCTACAAAGAGTATATAAAACATAGATAAGCATCATTATAAATACCAGGTAAATCTAAAAAGTGAATGCATATAAAAGACATTTAAACAACTAATGGACTAGCTAAGGGAAAGAAAGATCTATGTAGAGAGATTCCACGTAGATTCACGTTTGCTAGATATTCGGGTATATGCTCAGAATGAATAGGAAAGATGGTTTTTTGTCTTGTTAGAACTTTGTAAGTTTAAAATATCCTAAATCTCACAAGTCATTCAAGGTGAGTGGAATCTGTTAGATTTGTCGCTTCTCTAATAAATTTTCCGATTGTTTTCATATTCTCATTCTTCATATTTGTATCTCAACTTAATTTTAAAGTCTTTTTATGAGCACCAGCTTACAAAAAAGTTCTGGGGTAAAAAAAGCAAAATCAATAAGGTAAGATAAATTAATGTGTTGATGGTAAAGATAAAGGTGTTTTTCGATCACTACCTTTACAAGTACAGTAGTGTTTTTTCACAAGAATGATGGGGAAGGATTTCTAGAATTTATGAAGATTTCAAATTTTAGATTTGTACCTTGGTCAAGTAATACTGAAATAACTCACATATATATGTAGAAAACTGGGTATTGAAAAAATGAGTGAAAATTTACATTTATATACTTAGTCATGCAATTTTTTTTTACAACTTTGTATTATTCTTTCATACTAATATATGTATTGTATGCCATCGATGTAGCAGTGTAACATCATCTGTTTTTTTTTCATGTCTTTCGAACATATATTAAAATGCATTTTGGTTTGGGTCAACTGGTGGATGTCAAAGATTTTTAGATCTTTGATGCTCATCAAATAATGGCTTAACATTCATGACAGAGAGGTTCATATGTAAAAAATGCTCGAAATGTGATTGATAATTGGTTATGTTTAAGAGAAATGAATACAATATTTAAAATTCATTTATATTTGCTCCACACATGCAGCCTTTAGGAAACTACACAATCTTCATCTCGAGAAACTAGATGTCAAATTTCGCATAATCTAAAAACATTGGAGGCCATGCACAGACAGAGGGCAGAAATTTGAGATTTGCAAGCCAACTCTCTTGTCCTATTGTACTGCATATCCACTAGTGAGTCGAAGGTTTGAAGCTATGCATGTAATTTACTTCATATAAGATATCTTCTAATAATAAATGCAACATTGTTATTTTCATACACCTATTACAGTATCTTCATATAATAGGCACTTTTTTCTCGCATCTCGCTCTATTCTCGACCTCATATGTGCAAGCTTAAGAAATTCCTATATATGTCGTTTTTACTAGACTTAAAATGCCAGCTCAAGGTCCCCAGCTTTTCTTAACTCAGATAATCTCTAACCAAAGAGCTTATAAGTTGAAAATACAATTGGGTTGTTGTCCCGACGGTGGAATTACTGACCCAACCTAGGCTTAGCTCCAGTTTTCCGTAATGGTCATATGAGGCTGTTACGAGCAGGTTCACCCTAATCCAATGGTATGGGTAGGGCTTCCGACCACGGAATTTACAACTCATCCCCCGCCCCTTTTTGTGGGGGAGTGCCAAGGATGACAAAGAGATCACTATGAACAAATGGCTTTTACAACTCACCTCACTGCTTGTAGTGCCAAAGATAACTAAGATCACTATGAACAAATGGCTAAAGGTAATGTTTCTTTAGGCCTTGGCTCCTAGGGAAATGAGATATTTTCCATCCTAAACCTCTTGTGATACGCCCACCTTACCTTTTGGGTTTTGCAAATGTTGGTTCTCATATTTTGGGGAGTATGCACTTCTCAAGCATTAGTATATCCTTGTGATTTAACCTGTGGCACAATCATAGAATTATTTACATAACCAGACTTATCATAATCTTCCGTAGCTCTTAACCTATAAAGAGAACGTGATCAAGTGTTTTGAGCCATAAGTTTATGTAGCTCAATATCTATGTGCATGAGTTTTTGACATCAAGACAATCAAGGATTATATTAGAGGATTGGTCCTTACATTTTAGTGAAATTTCCTCATTTCCTCACGTATTTTTCATATAACGTCCATTTGAAGTTAAAAATCATGAGAAACAAGAACTACATGAATACAATATGAGTTGTAGTCAATATTTATTTAAAAATCCAAAGGTAATATTAGTGAGGTCTACATGTTTGGAGAACTTAATGCTCCAGGATTCCGGGCCGCCGTTTATGGGCTTTGTTTGGATTCCCTACAACCGAAAGTTTGGAGGTTGGTTTACCGCCTAAATTTTAAGTTTATGAAAACAATAAGATAACTCTGCTCCACAGATTCTCTAGCTCGTGAGAAAAAACTACCGACATTTCTTCGCTTCCTTCCTTGAAAGTGGAAATATCACTAGTATGGCCGGAAAATACCACGCGGCACCACTGTAAGCGCTACAAATAAAAGTATAATCACAGGTGCCACATCGTGGGCTCGTAGTTGGTGGCATTACCTACCAGATAGTTGCTAATTCAAGGTTGTAGATCAGCTCGATTATGGCGACTTGGAGGAGAAGACTGAAAAAATCTAGCAAGGAGGCTCTTGTTTTATTCCTGTCAGTGTCTTTTCTCATGCTTCATATGATTTTAACAGTTACTACGAAAAGAATGGGATGGCGCCAGGAACCTGTGATTTTGCAAGTACTGCAGTAATCACTACTACAGTTCCAAGTAAGTGGCACTTTAACTATTGTCATCATTATTTTCTTTATAATTTTCATCCTGTAAGTAGGTAGCATTTTTTAGGGGAGAACTTTAAGTGTTTAGGTTCTGGAAATGGTATTTTCCAATGTGGTTTTGAACCTTTGACCATGTCAATGGCTCTTTCCTTGGTGTTGAAAAGCCCTATAATTAGGATCAAATACAGCATATGATAGCCCTAACCAATTTTTTTAATAATGAAAAAGTAATCCCTGAATGTGATTTTAAAAAACTCAAGTTGGAAAGGCAGTTAAGCATCAGTGAAAAATGCTCTCTACATAATATAGGAAGTTATTGATCTCACCCCCTCGTATTCCATCTGTCGCAATTATGAGTTGTGTTTTCTGGAGTTGTTCTCATTTTCCACCCTTATTATCAAGTTCAACATACTAGTGTGGATTGCTATCTCCACCGCTCCCTTCCTCAAGCTGCACTTTTTCCGACATTGCCTTCAACTGATGGCTTCTATACTATTGAGCTTATTTCCCTTGTATGATGGGCACCCTTAACAGGCATATCTAGAAGTGTATGTTTCTATCTCCATCAGCTAGTTGAAAACAGAGCAAGATGTGGAACCTTCTTTAATTTGTATCATACTAACAAATCTCCTTCTTCTTATGTATGTAAAATAGAGGGTTCCTCGGGGCAAGGATGTCAGACTATAGCATAGATCTTATTATGCAAATAATTCACCTTCATATAAATTCATTGGAGTTGTCCTGAAGCATATGTGAACTATACTTTGTGTGTTTGTGTATATATATATATATAGGATCTGACAGAGATATTTAGGAAACCTTCTTTTGAAATCTGAAGGCTGTGCTATGAAATTTCCTTCGGTCAACTAGCATTTATAATGATGTGATAGTCTCTCTTTCCCATGAAACATGACTTAAAAGAACAATTCAAAGAAGTGTTACTCAAGCTTTCTCAAGTACACCGCCATGGGTTAATTACAAGAGTGACACAAGGTTACACCTTGTACAAAGTTCAAACAACCTTATGTTTTTTTTAGACTGTTAAGTAGGGACTTTTGGATTTCAGTGAGTTTGTCCAGAATCCAGATAACCCGGGTCAGGTAGTTGATTGTGCATGTACCTTCATGTGCGTGGAGTTATAATTTTCTTTACTCATGGGGTATCTCTTATATGCTTGTTTCTACCTATTTACTTCTCTGTTCAAGCCAACTAGCCTTTAATGTTGTATTTGCATTGATATTGAACATGCAGAAAATTACTCCATATATCTTGAATTCTCTGGTTTTTCTGACTTTCGGTGCAAAATTCTTGTCGTTCATTCAGATAGTGAGGCTAACTTATTATCATTAGATGGACCCAAGTACACCATGTAAGACTATTTTTACCCTAAGTAAAACTGCTTTCACTATGTTAAAACAGGAAACCCCAAAAGGAAATATTAAACAAACCCATATTTGTTTGATTTTCCTCATGGAATAATTAATTAAACCATAATTTAATTATTATTCCCAGTCATGTTTAACCCAAAAACAAAGAAATTAATGAGATAAACCCTTAGTTATCTTGTTATTTTCTAGGAATAACTATTTAAATCTTGTTTAGATAATATTCCTTGTTAAATATGACCAAATCACCCACCATTAATCAAATAAATCATTATTTATTTGATTATATCCCAACCACTTCCTTAAAAAGATAAATAAATCATTTATTTATTTATTTTTCACTAATCAAGGGATTTGACCCAAGTCAAACACCCTTTCCCTCCAACAAATAATAATAAAATATTCCATAGAGGTGGATCTAGATTTAGTTAACATTATTTTAATCATGCACCAAGATCTAGAATGACCCAATATTTTGTTATAAATAGGAGGGTTTTCCCCATCATTCTTCACCTTTTGTTGCCTATTAGATCACTCTGGATCTATACACTTGGTCTCATTTTTCTACCATTTTCTCCCATTGAGCTCTACTTTCTGCATTGGGTTTTCTACATCTACAAGAGAGAGAAAGCTTAGATCTGAAGTGCTGAGGACTACAAAGAACCCATCCCATTGAGGAGATCAGGATACACCTTCTTGTTTCCTCCCAGGTGCCCTGTAATATAAAAATTCATTCAAAAATCGTGTTCTTGTCTTGTCTGTTGGATGCATGGAGCAAACTCTTTACTTTACTGCTTAATGTATTTCCATTTATAGATATGTTTGTTGCATCATTTTAACTACTAATCGCAAATCTGAAGATGTTTGGCAGCCTCTATTGTTGTTAGGGCTATTAGTTATGCGTAGCTAAAGTGGTTCTTTTTCGTACACTTCGACAAAGAATACATACTAACAAATGGCGACTCCACACGGGTTTTAAATTACGACCGCTGTCGTTTTTCATATTCCTGCATATCCAGCTACTTCAGGCCCTAGGGCTTCTTTTCAGTTGCTTAGTTTTCCTCTTTTTATGTCATTTTTCTCACATAAAACCCTAAAAACTTAAAATTTCTAACTTCCGTGTGTTTCTGGCCCTATTGCGCAGGTAAGCGACACCAGCCGCAACTGAGACGACAACTTTTCTGAAAATCTTCCGCCGAGACAACCGGAACAGGGGGGTCACACTTTTTGGCCCTAAACCTGCGACCTGGACCTCCAGGTCGCACTTTTCAGCCTGTTTTCTGCGACCTGCACTCAGATCAGGTCAGAAACTGCGACCTGACATTTTTTCAGCAATTTTTCTACAATTTTTCTGGGTTCTGCTGCAGCTTCTGCCAGGGTTTTCCAGCCTCTGTCTCAGCCCATCTTGACCAAGATCTGATCTGTTTTTACTCATCTAAGTGGGAACCCCGCCCCTTAGGGCTTTAGTACCCTCCACTTTTTGTGGAATAGTTTTAGCTGTTTCAGCCGTCGGTTTCAGAACTTCAGCCCCCTCTTTTCCCGATCTGTTACCTCACTTTCAGATCCATTGAAATCAGCCTCTTTTCTTTTCAAATCACCTCTTGTCGTTTTGTTTGGACCTCCTCTGAAGGCCTCCGCCTCGCCCCCCGGTTTTTGCTGATTTCCTTCCCTTTTTCCAGCCACCTTGCCTCTGTCTCTTGGCTGTGATCTGCACCTCTTGCCTGCAGCTTTATCCTTCAGATCTCTGTCCCTTTTGACCCTAGATCTGTTGAGCTCCCTTTATGTGTGTTTTACATAGTTTTTCCATTTCTTTTCAGCGTAGTTGTGAGAGACCCACCTTCTTGGGTTAGATAGATGCATACGTAGCTGTTATTTTTCTGTCTTGACCCTAGATCTGTTGAGCTCCCTTTATGTGTGTTTTACATAGTTTTTCCCTTTCTTTTTAGCATAGTTGTGAGAGACCCACCTTTTTGGGTTAGATAGATGCATACGTAGCTGTTATTTTTCTGTTATTTCAGCTTTATACTCTGTTCTCTGTAGGTTTATTTTCAGCTACGCAGCACACTTTTTCTTGCTCTCAACAACGGAAAGGGTTTAAAAATTAAAATTAACGCACACCACACATTGACTCTAAGTGAAGAAGCGCCTGGTTAACACCGCTTGGCAAAGACTCTAAAATCAATTGTCACTGCACCTTATCTGCCCTTGACCCTTCTTGATTCTGTCCCTTTCTGCCCTTGTCGGTTTCCTTCTTCCTGTCATCATTGCGCCCCCAAGGCTCCTTTCCCGGAGACTTCTTGGCCTTCACCCTCAGTTTCCGGTTGATCGACCTGCTCCGCACCGCCGCCGTCGAGCCAGTCCACCTTCGAGTCCGCACTCCGACTCCTCTCCTGATTCATCGGGTCCTCCTTCTCCTTCCGGTTCTCCCCCTGTTACCTTCACTATGTCTGGTCTAGGGCCTAATGCTAGCGGTTCTCCCGGCCCCAATGCCGGCCCTACTTCTAGCGGAACCGCCACAAACACTACCCCGGCCACCCATGTGCTGCCGTACATTGCAGGCCTCAGCCTCCCCGATTTTCATCAGTTGATTAATGACCCCATTCACCACAATGCTACCTGGCCCGCTATGCCCACCAAGCTGCCCTCTGATATCCCTAAGTTCGAGGGCCTTAATGGAGAAGATCCAACCAATCACGTCCGGTCTTTCCACATGTGGTGTTCTTCCAATTCCATTACCGATGACTCCATCCGTCTTCGTTTGTTCCAACGCACGCTTACCGGCGAAGCTTCTAAATGGTATGTCGAACAAGCCACCTCTACCCATACCACCTTTGAGACTCTTGCCCAAGCCTTTTTGTCGTACTTCCAGCTCCCCCTCCGATACGATACTGGCACGGAGCTCTTGACTTCCTTTAAGCAAGCCTCTTCAACACGCCTTTCCGCCCATGTTCAGAAATGGCGACGAAGACGGAGCTTATGTCGAGCCCCTCCCTTCGAAGATCGGGTTTACATGGACTGGTTCCTGCGCACCCTTCCCGCTCCCATCGGCAAAGATGTCGCCTCCCACTTTCCTCAAACTGAAGAAGCCGCCCTCCAAATAGCTTTGAAATATGACATGATCTATGCTCAGTCTGGTTATGTTTATACCGTCCTTCCTGACATCCCCAGGCCCGGTGGCGCTAACGCCCCGGGGGCATCTCATTCCGCCGACGGTATCATTGGAGCCCTTTCCCATCCATACGCCCAACCTCCTATGGGCTATGGTCTCCCTCAGGGAGGGGCCAGCTCCTCCAGCACTTTTCCCCCTCCCGGTAACATGTATCCTGGATACGGCATGCCTCCTCCTTTTGCCCAACCTCCTGTTTACCCTAATGTTACCCACCCTACCCATTACCCTTATCCGCAGCCTGGTGCGCCAGCTCCCCTAGCATATGCGCTTCCTCCTCCCTTGCCTCCTCAACCCCAGCAACAACACCTACAGCCCCCTCCAGGGCAAGTATTTGCATAGCAGGGCGCGACTAATCCCCCTTCTTCTCAAAGAAGGCGGAGAGGCAACCAAAACCAATCTGCCCCTGGTACCCGAGGACCCAATTCCGGTGTCGACCCTAGCACCGGCAACCAGCAACCGGGCAGTCAGCCCAAGCCGGACAGGCCGCTTCGCACCAACAAGCCCTGTTCATGTTGCGGTGTTTATGGTCATTACACCCACGATTGTCCCCTCTTACCCCAGATGCGGCAGATGTGGGAGTCTCAAGCCACATTGCGCGGACAACACGCCTCCCCTCATGCTCCGCCTAATGTGGCCACTACCCAGCCAGCTGTGTTTACCGATCCTTTCCCTCAGCAAGGATTCGTGGCTACCCACCCACCTGACAACCAGGTAGCTGCCCCCCCCTCCCTTTCTGGTTCCTCTGATTACCAGATCCTTATGATGAATTCTGATCCCAACCCCTCCGTCGATCTTCACCTTCAAACTCGGTCTCGCCAGTACCCCAAGCCTCCTGCTCCGTCTGCCCCCGAGCCTCCCTCTTCAGGTTCTACAGAGCCTCTTTCGACATCCAGTGGCCCCTTACACATCCCTCAACCCAAAGTTGAGGTTCATCCAAAGATTCCAAATGGACCATTACGCCGAAATGCTGCTTCCAGCCGAGCCGCTCAGTCGTATAGCATAGTAGATGATTTGGCGCAGTCACCCGCGGCCATTTCCACACTGGAACTCCTCCAGTCGTGCCCTTCCCAAAAGAAGGCTCTACTATCTGCCGTGGGCGCTGTAGATCCTGCTGACGACCAAATGATTGTTTTCGATGCCACCCAATCGGATCACCCTCCCCTCCCTCCTTCCGTCGCCTTCCAAATCCCAGTCAAGATACGGAACGCCATCGTTTCCCGGTGTATCATTGACGAGGGGGCATCCACCTGCGTGATGTCCGCTTCGGTTTGGAAGCAACTCGGATCCCCTGAGCTGGCCCCTTCCACGATCACCCTTAGAGCGTGGGACGGTCATGCCTCCCAGCCCATTGGCTTGTTTCGTAATTGCCCTATCACCCTCGCCGGTAAGACTGTTTGCGTTGACGTCGAAGTCATTGACGCCTCACTCGACTACAACATTCTTTTGGGGCGGAGCTACACCTATGCTATGTCTGCTGTCCCATCCGTGGTATTTCGCAAGATGTCTTTCCCCCATAATGGAAAGATAGTCACCATTGACCAGTTGACATATCATGAGCCTCCCTCTCAGACCTCCTCTGAGACCACCATCTCTTCTGTAGCCAACAAGAAAACCGTCGATTCCCTGACCAGTGTCTCCCCCGGCGTTTACAAGGACTCCTCCCTACTTGGAACTTTTCCTTGTCTTCCCCCTCCTCCTATCCCTGATCCCAGCTTGTCAAATGTTTGCATGATGCAATCGTCTCAGGCCGCCCTCAAAAGGCCTACTTCGGCTAGTCCGCAACCGCCCCTTCGCCCTCCGCAACCCGCTCCTAGCCATACTTCTATGCCAACCGGACCTCCTCCTTCTGGCCTTCCTCCTACAGCTGGTATCCCTGAACCCCTTTACCCCCCTGGCTCGGTTCCCCCTGGCCTTAACCATCTCGGAGCCGTCCCTCCCGGCCATTACCCTGCTGGACAAATCCCCTTCCTGGCTCCCCCTCCCGGAGTGTATTCTGTCCCCGTCATGGCCACCCTCTCCCTTCCTAACCTGACCTTGGGCATTCCGGTCTGGTACCTTGATCCCCCAGCCGCCACCCCTCCTGGTCACCCCAAACCCTACATGGATTTGACACCGGTCCAACCGGTCCCCCTCGCTTCTTCCGTTGCCACTGTGCCTCCAGCACCTCCGCAGGATCCCTCTCCTGTCGTGGCAGCTCCTGAGAAGAAACGCAAAGCCCGTAAGGGGGCACCAAAAGATAAGACCACCACGACTGACCCGACCCCTCCCCAACCTGCCAAGCCCTGCGCCTTGTGCGATGTCACCGGTCATGCCACCCATGCTTGTCCCGAGTTGCCCCGTATCCAACCCATGGTTAAAGTCGCGTTCCCCGAATCTACGGCCCCTGAAGCCTCCTCTTCGTCCGTAACCAAGAACCCCAAGACTCTCCGCACCAACAAACCGTGCGCATTGTGCGGTGTCCATGGCCACTACTCCCACCGCTGTCCTCACCTGACGCATTATCGCGCCTCTTTAGAGGTCATTCGAGAGTACGAGGTTGAACATAATCAATCTGCCTCTCCCATCCTCGCGCAGTATGCTTCAGGCCAACCCGAGGATCCTCCCGCTTCCATTGTCATCCCTCCCCCCGATGTTCAGATGACGGAGTCTACGGTAACCATCCTTTACCTATCCTCCTCTGTGCGACACTCGGAGCCTAGCCCGCCTGCATCCTCCCCTGTTGTGACCCTTGATCACTCGATTCCCCCTCATACTCGAGATCACTCCACTGGTGTCTCTGTTGACCTCCGCAGCCCGAGTCCTCACCATGTTTCTGATAGCTCTCATACACCACCTTGTTTGAGTCTTGATCATCCTGCCACTTCCCCCTCCTCCCGTCGTTGCCGCCCGATGACTTCTGTACCCTCACGCTGCCGTCATTTCCTTTCATCCCCTCATTTATTGTCTTGTCACACCATTCTGCAGGACCCCCCGTCCACACCCTTTATCGGTTACACCGATGGTGCAAGTCGCTACTCCAGGAATCTTGCCTCGGCAGGTTGGGCCATCTTCACCCCCTTGCATGACCTTGTTCTTTCTAACGGGGTATGCAGTGGTTCTGCCACCAACAATCAGGCCGAATATGATGCAGTGCGTGGCCTATTAGCTGATGCCCTCTTTCATCGCATCCTCCATCCGCACGTTCGTTTGGATTCCCTGCTTCTTGTCATGCAACTAAATGGTGTTTATCGTGTGCATAACCCTGTGCTGTTTAGACGCTATTTACGAGTGAAAGTCTTAATACGTGCGTTTGAAACCATAACTTTCAACCATGTACCCCGAGACCAGAATCATTATGTAGATAGTATTGCAAACCATGTTCTAGATTGGCATTTATCACACACATTTCATACAAGACAATAACATTAAATCAACCATCAAAAGACGATACATATCCATAATATGTGTCGCAAAACATATAGTTAGAGTCCATCTACTCTGATACATCCGACATGCCCATAACATGTTACAAACCAAAATCCAAAAACTGGGGGCACCACCTGCCCCTACATACATCATAGGGGACACCACATGTCCCTACATACATCATAGGGGGCACCACCTGCCCCTACATACATCAGAAGGGGCACCACATGCCCCCACCCCTAATCACTATCTGGAGGATCCCGAGCCAACGACTCTGCCCCTGCAACCTGTAGATCGCGCATCGCCTGACCGGCTATCGCCATGCGCCGCATGACACCTCGCCACTCCGAGGGTACACCAACACACGGCTCTATGAACTGGTCGTCCAAATCCTGCCACCCGCGCTCTGATACTCCGGTCAACAACCGTTCGCATCTACATTGGATGTCCTCCAGCAGGGCGGCTGCATCCTCATTCTGCGCTGCTCTCGACCCACTCGGACCTGTAGCTCCAGACGCTGCCGGTCGTCCCATATACCCGGCCGGTTTTACCAGTGCTATATCTGCATACCAAAAGTACATGAATCAGTATCATTAATTACTATTCAAAAACTTCAACATGCCCACACAATAATAGAAATTTGTCACTTACCATCGGGCCCCCAGACTCGACCAGGCGGAAGTGGCAGATCCGGATCCCCACAGTAGCTCATCCCACTATAAGGGTAGTCGTCTATGTACAGCGGCATCTGATCCCAATGGGCAAAAAACTCTGGTCGAAACACTCGCCCGACCGCCCCTCCTCCTCCCCTGCAGAGTAGTCGTCCCCAACGGCGCATCCTGGGCTCTCTCGGGCCCCCATCTGGAAGCTGCACACGAGGCCTCAAGGTCGGGATCTTCTCAAAGAAGAAGGCGCACAATAAAGTCCCATATGAGCAATCATGATTCACCCGCCGCCTACATAGCGACAACTGTCGCTTTAGCGACACCAACATCATTTGGGCCCACCCAAAGTAGGTCCCACCCAACACACTCTCCACTATCATCATCTGCCCACCGGTGATGTGATGGAACGCTTGGCTGCCCAGGATTCGCAGCACAGCTGCGGCCACTGCACGGGTTTCTAGCCTCTCTAGATCCCCGATCAATATCCGAGTCCCCTTGACTTGGAGACCCGGTCGACAATGGTGTTCCACGAACTCCATGATATGCCGCCCCCGCGGCAGCACTGGCTGTGTGTTTCCCACCATCCCCAGTGGTGGGAGGCCGGTCAGAAAGTACACATCCTGGACCATCAGTTCGATCCTGTGCCCCTGCACTACAAAGATCTCCTGATCTGGATCCCAATAACTGATAATCCGGGCCAGTAACGGTTCCCCTGCTCTCATCAACGGGTTCTCCAAAAACTTGAGAACCCCAAATCTGGCCAATACACGACGGACGCCCTGATCCGCCTGGATCTCTGTTCGAAGCGTTCCCAGATCTCTCTCTCTCCAGCTGACCCGCAACTCTGCCATACCTATACAAACATATCATCTTTGTCAGGGTACAGATCGGGAAAACCATAACCAAACACTAAAATCCAGCTCCCAGCCATAAAACAGCACCAAACCTCCCTCACCTCCCAGGTCGCAGTTTTCTGCCATTTTCTGGACCAGGTCGCACTTTTTGCCCTGATACCTGCGTCCTGGGTCGCACTTTTTGCCCCAAAAAGTGCGAACCGACCGTAGAGGTGAAGGAGGGGCTGTTTCTGGGATTCTGGGCCCTAAACTGCAAATGTAATCCATCAAAATGCAAGAGCAAGGTTAGGCCTCTTACCTCCAACTGACAGATCTCGATTCCAACGGTCGGTTTGTCCGCTACGTTCATCGCAAGATTTAGGGCCTTCCCTCCTCTCCACATTCACCACAGCAACAATAGCAAATGAATGATTTTGGAGGGAAAACTGCCTTATTAAAAGAGAACCCCTGTTTCTTCTTTCGACTGCTGCGACCACACCATAGCCCCGTTCGACGAACCGTCAGCACCGCTAGAAAGATCTCACCAAGCTCTCAAATGGGTTTCTATTAGTTTTTGGTGATTTGATACTTCACCTGAACACATTTTGTCCAAGAAGGGTCACTTTACCGCTCCTTAAAATCGAATTTCCTCACTTACGACACTTGTACTTGGGGCACCATAATGCCCCCTTACTTGTCCTTGTTCGTGTCGATTTTCGTCATGAGCACCCACCTTGTACTCATGTTTCCATGGTCCCCCATTGGGGCCTTTACTGTGTGGCAGCACTATCGTGTCGCCCTTGTTTAGAGCATCCGAGTTGAGTCATCATCGCATTCATGGAGTCTATCCTGCGTACCTTTGTACCCCACCATCACCCTCCTTCCGTTATTGCTTGGTTCCTCTCTTGTGTCGCATATCATGACCTTCAGCCTCACTGTCCCCTATCCCTTCTGATATTGTGTCAGTCACTGCCATGTCATTCATGCCCTTTATTCTCTAACAAAGGAAGTCGTCCATTCGCCACCCCATCCTTTCCATTCCGCCATCATCATTAGTGTCAGTCTATCCGTCACTCTACTATTTTCTCTCGTGCCTTAGTTGAGGATCTCTCATTGCCTCACCTATGGCGGACCTCCTTCTGTCGACATCAGCTCATTCATTCCAGAAGCCAGGTCTAGAGGGTGGTGTACCTTGGTTCCAGCTTCCACTATTGTTCGGTGCCTCGGATCAGGCAAAGGGATCTCTTCTTCCCCTTTGACTTGATTGTTTCTCCAGCTCCTTTCAGCATGATTGAGATCCGTATACTCGATGGTTCAGTGATCCAGCAGCAGCTCTTGATGATTCCCGGGTGTGTGTGAGATGTCTCAGCCCTCATGAGGGGGTGGCCCTGCAGGTAACCCCCCACATGCCCGGATGACCTCTTCTTTGCAGCCTTCGATGCCGCTCCAGATTTTGATGATGTTGGCCTTAGCCACTTGCAGCACCTCTTTGATTTGCATGTATCAGTCAGATTTTGTGAGCCCTTCCCCATTTACAGGGGGCATTTGGGTTGTATTTATCTCATGTACTCAGACATTATTGTACTAGTCCTGGCTGTTATCCCAGGCACAGCATGTATGTGAGACTCTTCATTGTATTTTTATCTGGCCCTTGATTATGCCAGCTGTACTCTATGGTTCGGTCCCTTGTTTACTGGACACACTATTCTTTTGTACTTTGTCACGGCCGGCATAGGTATGCCTCCCCCGCCGCCTTCAGCACAGGTACCCTCTCATAACAGAGACTTGTTGCACCTGCGAGTCTCGTCTCCTCAGGGTCTAGTCCTTCAGCACACTATCTACCTCATATTTCTCTCTCTGACATACCCTTTTTGTTGTCTAGTGATTGTATTCTTACAACGTACTTCGGTCATACGATTTGCTCCTGACACTCGCACGCTGGGGGGCAATCTGTTACACCATTTTTTGGTCATCTAACCTATTATCATTAGATGGACCCAAGTACACCATGTAAGACCAGCTTTACCCTAAGTAAAACTGCTTTCACTATGTTAAAATAGGAAACCCCAAAAGGAAATATTAAACAAACCCATATTTGTTTGATTTTCCTCATGGAATAATTAATTAAACCATAATTTAATTATTATTCCCAGTCATGTTTAACCCAAAAACAAAGAAATTAATGAGATAAACCTTTAGTTATCTTATTATTTTCTAGGAATAATTATTTAAATCTTATTTAGATAATATTCCTTGTTAAATATGACCAAATCACCCACCATTAATCAAATAAATCATTATTTATTTGATTATCTTCCAACCACTTCCTTAAAAAGATAAATAAATCATTTATTTATTTATTTTTCACTAATCAAGGGATTTGACCCAAGTCAACCACCCTTTCCCTCCAACAAATAATAATAAAATATTCCATAGAGGTGGATCTAGATTTGATTAACATTATTTTAATCATGCACCAAGATCTAGAATGACCCAATATTTTGTTATAAATAGGAGGGTTTTCCCCATCATTCTTCACCTTTTGTTGCCTATTAGATCACTCTTGATCTATACACTTGGTCTCATTTCTACCATTTTGCTCCCATTGAGCTCTACTTTCTGCATTGGGTTTTCTACATCTACAAGAGAGAGAAAGCTTAGATCTGAAGTGATGAGGACTACAAAGAACCCATCCCATTGAGGAGATCTAGATACACCTTCTTGTTTCCTCCCAGGTGCCCTGTAATATAAAAATTCATTCAAAAATCGTGTTCTTGTCTTGTCTGTTGGATGCATGGAGCAAACTCTTTACTTTACTGCTTAATGTCTTTCCATTTATAGATCCGTTTGTTGCAGCATTTTAACTACTAATCGCAGATCTGAAGATGTTTGGCAGCCTCTATTGTTGTTAGGGCTATTAGTTATGCGTAGCTAAAGTGGTTCTTTTTCGTACACTTCGACGAAGAATTCATACTAACACTTCCTATCATTGATCTGTATTCTGGTTGATTCACCGTGGGAGAATCATCATGAGAACTGAGATTGCATCCGGTTATCATTGGTGTACTCACAGGTTTGCATTCTTCCATGCCATACTTCTTCAGAATTTGCTTAAGATATTTTGCTTGTGATAGGAATATACCATCTGCAGTTTGATGCACTTGTAAGCCAAGAAAGAATGTTAGTTCCCCAAGTAAGGACATTTCAAATTCTTGCTGCATGACAGAAGCAAATTTTTAACTCATAGATTCTTCATTACTCCCAAAAATGATATCATCAACATATACTACCACAATCAATAGTTTATCATTTTCAATTTTTGTGTATAAGTTGCTATCAGCAGACCCTTTTGAAAATCCTTGTTGATGAAGATATTTGTCAAGACGATAATACCATGCCCTTGGAGCTTGTTTGAGACCATATAGAGCCTTTTAAGTCTACAAACAATATTTTCATCATTTCCCAAAATGAATCCTTCCGGTTGTTCTATATATACTTCTTCTTCTAGATCACCATTAAGAAACGCAGATTTAACATCCATTTGATAAACTTTGATTTGTTGATAACTTGAAAAAGCAAGAAACATTCTTATGGCTTCAAGTCTAGCTACAAGAGAAAAAGTTTCTTCAAAGTCTATACCTTCTTGTTGAGTATACCCTTTGCAAACCAGTCTAGCTTTGTTTCTTACAACATCCCCATTCTCATTTAACTTGTTCTTGAAAATCCATTTAGTTCCAATGACATTTTTATCATGTGGTCTTGGTACCAATTCCCAAGTGTCATTATTTTCAATTTGATCGAGCTCTTCATCCATGGCTTGCTTCCAAAATTAATCTTTGCTAGCTTGATTGACATTGTGTGGTTCAATTGTGGATAGAAGTGCCAGATGACTAAAAGATCCCACCAGAGTTCTCCTCGTTCGTACACCCGATTCCTTGTCTCCCAAAATTTGAGATTCAGGATGATTCTTTTGAACATATCTGGATGGAGCTTTTTCAGATAGATCATTTTCAGGTTCTTCATTGGATCCACTGTTTATATCATTTCTATTTGATGTAGAAGGCCATAAGTCACCATCATCTTCTTTTGTTGTTTGTTTTTCTTCTTTAGGAGCTGCAAGAGACTCATCAATAACAACATCAATACATTCAACAATATTTCGAAGCCTTTTATTGTAACATGTGTATGCTTTTCTTGAAGATGAGTAACCAAGAAATATCCCTTCATCTGATCTAGGTTCAAACTTGCCAAGCTTTTCATCATTATTTTTGATAAAGCATTTACTTCCAAAAACTTTAAAATGCTTCACAGTGGGAGAATTACCATACCAAAGTTCATATGGAGTTTTGTCACTATTTACCCGAACATGAGCCTTGTTGAGAATGTTAGTCGTCAGAGGTGTCGCTTCACTCCAACACGTCGGAGTTCCAGAATCATCAAGCATAGCTCTAGCCATTTGAACAATTTTTCTATTCATTCTTTCTCGTTACATTTTGTTGTGGAGTCGTTGGCTGCAGGAACGTTCTTTATGCCATGTTGTTCACAAAATTCAAAGAATTCATTTGATGAATATTCTCCTCCTCGATCGAATGCATTAATTTGGATTTTTAGATCTAAATTCATTTTCTACCAATGCTTTGAAGATCTGAAATTTTTCAAATGCTTCATCTTTGTGTTTAATGAACCCGATCCAACACATTCTAGAGTAGTCATCATATTGGAAGCAGATATAGTATTCTTCCCCACGTAGTGAATTTTTCATCATAGGTCCACAGATGTCAGTATGAATGAGTTCAAGAGGCTTACTTGAAGATCCTTCTTTGGCATTGAATCGTACTTTGGTTTGCTTACCGTATTGACAAGATTTGCATATGATACTTTCTGGTAGATTAATATTCGGAAGATCATGAACAGCTTGAAGTCTGCTTGCTTTGTTGATTTGAGAGAAGCTTAGATGCCCCAGCCTTCTATGCCATAGCCAATTTTTTGAAGACTTTCTCAAGTAACATTGATCTTTGCAGTTTAGAACATACAGGTTGCTTGGATTTCTTTTCCCTTTTATAATAATTTTACCTGTATCAAGATCACGAACCACACATTCTTTTGAACTAAAGACAACTTCAGTTCCTTGATCACACATTTGACTTACACTCAACAGATTATGCCTTAATCCATCCACATACATGACATCCTTAGCCTTCACCTTTTCTTTTAGAAACACTGACCCTTTTCCTTTAATTACAACAGGAGAATCATTTCCAAAAGTTACTTTCTTTTCCTTTTCTAGAGCATTATCTGTAAGGAGTTTGCTTTTGTCACCTGTCATGTGTCTTGAGCATCCACTATCAATGTACCATTGATTTTCTTCACCTTCTGCAAATAATTCTATCCCACAGTTTTCAACCTGTAATTCCTTCTTTTTCCATACTTTGGAACTTGAGGGAAAGTGCTGTTTTGGCTGGACTTTGCTCCTGCATTCAGATTCTTCATGACCAAAGTTGTTGCAATAAGCACATTCAACTTCATTTTGAAGAGGAGAAAATGTGTTATAGGTATTCTTCTTTGGTTCAGTATCCAACCTTTTCTTTCTTGCTTCTCTTGTCATGATAGTTTTGTAAGCAACACATTGAGCAGCTTTATGACCAAAATTGTGACATGTAAAACATTGTCCATTGAAATAGACATTTTTGTAATTATGAAATTTTCTATTTGGATTTACCTGTTGGTTGGACCTTCTTTGAAAGTTATTCCAGTCAGTGTTCCTTGAAGAGAGATGATCCTGCTTTACCTGAAAAGAATCCTTTCTTCCTTGTTGAAAGGCAGAATATTGTAAACCAATAGTTGTTGCCTTTAGATAGTTCGGTGCTGAAGCCTGAGAGGATTCCCCAATATATCCAAGACCTGTTTTTATGAGAGGAGACCATTGTGCCTTGATAATTTCATCTAAGGTATCTGATCCTTTAGCAAATCTGAGATTCAGAGTCTGAACTTTCTCTAATTCTTTTCTTAGACTTACCACTTCACATTCTGCTTTCTCCCTGTGCTTCTTTTCTTCTTCAATCTGATTTTTCAGTGATTCTATGATGATCTTATTTTCTTCTAGGTATACTTTAAGTTGATTTTTTTCTTCAAGAAAATCATTTTCCTCCAGAGCATCCAAAAAAGTATCCTTTTCTTCTCTAGATTCTTTTTCCATGAGCAGTTTAATATCAAGGTCAAAATCTTCTTCATCTTCACTAGACACTTCATCATCATCTTCATTTGCATAATAACTCTTCCTCTTTTCAAATTGTTTCCCTTTACCACGTTTTTCTCTATAAGGACATTTAGCAGCATAGTGACCAACTTTTCCACACTCAAAACATTTGAAAGGAAGCTTACCTTTGAATCTTCCAGTTCCTAGTTGGAGTTTTCTCACGAAATTCGCTTCTTCTTCATCGGATATATAGCTGGATTCTTTGACAACTTCCTTTTCTTTTCCTCTTGCAGATACCTTAAAGGCAGCTTCTCTGATTTGAGAAGGACCTCCTTGTCTCATTTCAAAAGCAGTCAGAATACCATGTAATTGAACAATAGTAAGAGTTTGCAGATCTTGCCTTTCTTCAATAGATGAGACTTTAGAGTCAAATTTTGAAGTCAAGGATCTTAAGACTTTTTCCACCAGAGTAGTATCAGTTATGGTTTCACCCAAATTTCTCATTCGATTTACAATATCGTCCAGACGTAAGAAGAAATGGGCAATGCTCTCATCACTATGCATCTTCAAATTTTCATATTCAATTCTAAGAGTTTGGAGTTTTGCACTTTTTACCTTTGTGTCTCCTTCATAGCTCAGAATGATTTTGTCCCATATTTCTTTTGCTAAATGTAGCTACATCACTTTAGCAAATTCTGATTCAGACATGCTTCCTAATAAGACATTCACTGCTTTGGCATTGATTTCATACTTCTTCCTTTCAGCTGCATCAGTAGGAATACTTGTCGGATATTGATAGCCTTCTTCCACGATTGCCCATACATCCGCACCAAGACTTTGCAAATATGCTTTTGTTCGTACCTTCCAGAATATCAGATTGCTTCTATTGAATAGAGGTGGCTTTATAGACATTACTCCTTCTTGACTTCCCATTGCGACGGATCTCCTTCAAGCGATCAAGCTTCTGCAGAAGGACCTGCTCTGATACCAATTGTTGGGAAAAATACTGAGAGGGGGGGGTGAATCAATATTTACTGCATATTCAAAACTTTTTACTTTTTCACTCTCTAAAACCCATACGCTACTTTCCTTTAGTAAACTCGCGTATACACGTGGATATCCTTCATACAACTCGCGTATTAGCAGAGATCTAAATATGCAGATATTTATTAACTTAGTTCTTTTCAATATTCATTCATCTGATGTTAAGTAGATTCAGACATGCTTCCCAATAAGACATTCACTGCTTTGGCATTGATTTCATACTTCTTTCTTTCAGCTGCATCAGTAGGAATACTTGCCGGGTATTGATAACCTTCTTCCACGATTGCCCATATATCTGCACCAAGACTTTGCAGATATGCTTTTGTTCGTACCTTCCAGAATATCAGATTGCTTCCATTGAATAGAGGTGGCTTTATAGACATTACTCCTTCTTGACTTCCCATTGCGACGGATCTCCTTCAAGCGATCAAGCTTCTGCAGAAGGACCTCCTCTGATACCAATTGTTGGGAAAAATACTGAGAGGGGGGGGGTGACTCAGTATTTACTGCATATTCAAAACTTTATACTTTTTTCACTCTCTAAAACCCATACGCTACTTTCCTTTATTAAACTCGCGTATACACGCGGATATCCTTCATACAACTCGCGTATTAGCAGAGATCTAAATATGCAGATATTTATTAACTTAGTTCTTTGCAATATTCATTCATCTGATGTTAAGTAAACAATAAACATGTGTAGTAACAACAGAATAAACCATCACACAAAGCATCACACATGAACACCAGGATTTTTAGGTGGAAACCCAAGTCGGGAGAAAACCACCGCTGCAGTTGCTCGGCCTTCAATATTTTATTATAGAGAAAACATATTACAACATATGTGCTGGCGCAGAATTGACCAGCACGCAGGCACCCACCTGCGCTCGTTTACCAGCCTCTCCTGGAAGGGAGCTCCAACCCCCTGACTCGTTTACCAGCCTCTCCTGGAAGGGAGCTACGACCCCCTGATCTCGTTTACCAGCCTCACCTGGAAGGGAGCTACAACCCCGTGACTGAAGGCTACAACCCTCAGCACCTCTATGGACCACGTTTCATCAATTTTCACACTGGATCCAAAGCATCCTTTGGGGAGATTCTTGCGGGCCATGTTATCATTTATTCCTTCAGACCTTTCCCATATTTTTAAGCACATTCAACCATGGTAGATACATATAAATCAGCGACGATATGATAAGCAAATGAACGGATGGAACATTTCTTGCCACAAACTTCAGCGAGCCCTAGTTTGCATACGCGCTTTCCTTTCATTGTTGTCCCGCGTATATACGCGCTCACATTCACATAAACCGACGTATGCTTACGTACATATTATAGATCTAAATTCATTGCGCATACGCGCTTTCTCTTCAGCGAAGCCGCGTATATACGCGCTTCCTCTTCGGCGAACTAGCGTATGTTTCTTCAGACTTTTATGTCATTGCAATTCTTCACAACAGATACATCACTTCAGATTTTACCCTTTACCTCAGACAGATGTTCGCCTCATCACCAATCTAATCATTCCATAAACAGATCTAGCAAATACAAGTACATTTCAGATCTAGATCCCCTTCTTCATCATTAGTGCATCATACATTCAGATCTATCATTAAATTGTAACCCTTTCCATTCAGATCTACTTCAGAGAGAAGTATTCATTCAAGCTCAGACATCTTGCACCCCCACTCATGATTTGCACAATGAATTTCTTCTCTTTATATAGGTTTACCCTTTTTCAATACTATGAGTCAAAACCACATTACATCCGATGGTATTCCTGGACGGGGTCATTTAGATGAATCATTACCCAATACAATGGGTCAATACCATGGTGGTTACCCCTGGTTTTGCACTTTTTTGAGTGCTTTTGCCCATACGCGACTTGGCACGTACTTTACCGCGTGCATACGCGACTTCTCCTAGACAAATCCGCGTATTCCTTGAAACATACTCTTTTCATCATGGATCTAGCACATATTGAATTAATTTCTTCATTACCTTCTGTACTCTCTGTAGATACATCAGATTTACATCTTTAAACAAGTTCATCAAGTCAAGAATAACTTCATCAGGTGGATTGCCATCAAGGACAACACAAGTCAACAATCTCATGTCTTCATCTTCATTCAGTGGGTTGCCATCAAGGACAACACTCTGCATCATATTGCCAACAGGCTGACCCCCCAGATGAGGGGTCCAGGGGCCAGCGGTCCACCAGCGAGGGTTTTGGGGGCAGCGCCCCCGAAGCTAAAAACAGATGTAAAATTGCCTTGTAAAAGTATATTAATTTCTAGTCAATCTGGGTCGTTCATTAGGCAGATGATATGACGGTAGAAGTTATGTTTAGTTTAGGGTTTTTTTGCCTTAGAAGGCAACCCCTCTCTTTGTATGAGGGTATTGTATTGCGGCTGTGTAATATATGTGTATTCTCTGAGTGGGAAATAGAGAAGGAGACTGTGAGAGAGAACATAGGATATTATAGTGGATCTGCTGTAGGTTTTGTCTCTTCATTTTGCTGGATAATAGAATGGAAGGACTGGCTGTTCGGGGTGGACATAGCCCAAAATGGGTGAACCACGTATATCTGTGTCTCTCTGGTTTTATGTGTTTTGTGTTCTTGTATTTTCTGCATATTTTATGTGTTGCATTGCTCCATAATATATATAATTTTATAACATTAGGAACACAAAAGACACACTTCAATGGGTTGAGGTGGATATTATACTTGCGACATCAGATAAAAATGGTACGCAAATAATAAATTTGTTGCACCCGTAGCCTAGAACGAATAGTGAGGTCATTAAGGTAAGCAAGGATAATATGATCCAATTCATGGATGCAGTTTGACATGTCCTGCTGGAAGGTGGATCCGACATCCTTTAAACTGAAAGGCATGACCCTATAAGAAAAATTTCCCCATGGACTAATGAACACAGTATTTATCTAATGGTCACGATGGATATTAATATGGTTATACCCGAAGAATCCATCCATAAATGATAGAACCTCATGCCCCACACACTCATCAATGATTTGGTTAATAAATGGTGTGGGTAAGTTGTCTTTGGACAAGCTTTATTCAAGTCACAAAAGTTAGTGTAGACACAAATGGTGCCTTGTTTCTTGAGAATGAGAACTGGGTTCGAAACCCATGTGGTGTATTCAATGGGATAGATAAAACCAACCTGCTTAAGCTTATCAATTTCATATTTGATAACCTCACATCTAGAAGGATTGATGGGTCTCAAATTTTGATGGAAAATATTGGCATCGGGCCATGTATTGATATGGTGTTAAAAAATGGCGGGATCAAGTTCGGGCATCTCCGTATAATACCAGGCAAAAACATCATGGAATTCCTTGAATAGCTTGGTCTAAGCCTCAATTTATTTCGAGATGCAATGTGCCCCCAAGATAATATTTTCTTCAACCCCTAGTTTATTGGAAATGTTTATTTTAATGGTAGGAGAGATATTGGCCATGTTTCCTTCTTCGAAAGCATCTGGTGTAGGAATTGGATTTCTAAACCAATCAACCTCGTCATGAATGAAATATTTAGACTCGACAACATACTGGTCATGGGAATTTTGTGGAAGTACGCATGATGGTGCATTTCATCCTAGGGAAAATCATGGGTGGTCATGGCTTCCATAATGTCTTGATCATAATGGAATATGGGGGGACTCGCAAAAGAGAGACCACATGATGCGGCAGGGCTACCTGGTGCATCTTTATGAGAAATATGGTTCACATAGGCATCGCTACAAAGGGTAGACAAAGAGAAAGTAGATGAAACATCTACGGATGTTGAGACCAAGGTGTTCGATGAGGGAGGTTCAACCGAAACAGAATGGGAAGCCCCAGAGGGGCCTGCCTCCGTGGATCTCATGGATGACGAGAGATAGATAATAGCAACCGAAGAGTCTGTCATCTCGACATTGGGATGAGGTATTTTACTTGGGCTATATAATTCATTTTTAAATGACTAAACATCACACATTAATTATCAATCCAAGCACATCTGTTTATTCCAATGAAAGTTGCACTGTCTATGCCGATACACCAACCAGAAGAAATTTCAAAGAAAATAAATCGTTGTTGAACTAAATACTGGAAGTAAATCACTCATGCAAAATTAAAAGGATCTACAAGACTGGAATCACACTTCAATTAATATATTCGAGCGTGCCACACAATAAGTAACCAACTGGTGTCTCTAATATCATATGTGTAACAACATACAAAGTATTGAATTTTAAGCGGATATATACACAGCTGGATAGTAGTAACAACAATCTATTGATACATGAACTGAAATACAATTAAATACACACAACTAATTTAATCACTACAATCCCTGCTAAGAAGGAGGGCCCTTCCTCCATAGCAGGGTGTAGGTAAAGGAAGAAATTAATGAAAACTAAATTGAATAACGCATGTAACAACAATAACAGGATAATATTTATTAATCTGAACACAATTATAGAGCCAAAATAATGTTCTTCTCCGCTAACCCCTTCGACCTCTAGGGCCGAGAAATATATAGTAGTTACATCAGAAAATCAAGGGATAGATCAGTCATGAGAATCATGCTGATCAAAATAGAACACATATAGTTATAACCACTTCCTAATAAATTTTTTACAAGAAAATAAAATTTTACAATAAAAACTGCCCTTAGGTTGTTACCCCAAAAATACAATGCTAAACAACTTCTACAGTATCATAATAGAATCATAGCTATAGTGTAATAGCCAGAGGAAAAATCTACAACAAGTGTTGATGAAATCAGTCAACAGTACAATTGTATTAGTAGTTCGCCAGCGGGTCTGTAACAACAGAGTGTAACAACAGTTTTTCGGGGGGTCTATAACTGCAAGGTGTAACAACATCACTTTGTTGTAACAACACCCTCTTAATTGCTCCTGTTAACTTCATGCTCGGGATATTTGGTGCTATAAATAACATCTAAAAATACAACACAAAGACCATCGATCTTCTCCAAACATCCACCATCAATTATTCATAAAAATTTATGATATATCATGATAATTGGTGAATTGGAAAAGTAATAAAAACAAGATGAAACAACACTAGTTAGGGTAGAAAGGTAGGAGAAAGAGGAAAATATACACCCATTGGTTATAGTTAAGAAGAAAAATAGGGAAAAAAAGGTAGGAAAAGTGTACAAAACTGGCACCCAACATCTCCCCCCAATTGAAATACTTGCATGTCCTCATGCAAACTCATCTCTCATGGGAATATCTCCAGTGCAGGTCGATAAGATCATAAGCACTATTTGTATCTTCGTCTGTAGACATGTATCCCTGATTGGCCATCAATTTCCATACCCAAGATTCTGACTCATACTTACTCAATTCATAATCGATCTAGTAATCCTCAATCAGCAACCAGATCAAAGGAAATTTTAATCTCAATCCTAGCCACAAAACACCAAGGGATTGTACAATCTGTGCATAAGTGGGTACATTTGTAATAGTCACCATGAAATTCTGGAATGAGAATGGATCCCCTTTCAATAGCTCAACACTGCTGGCTTCCGTGCATTTCAAGCACCCTGTCAAAGCTCATATCTTCATCATTGATAACTGATTGAGGCAGAAGTTCACAATTCTTCTTCTAAAAGTGGCAGCCAGTTCTTTAATGCCATGGGTACTCAACATTCTCCTAAATTCTCGTCTCAAATCGGTAGCCCATCCTCATTCTGCCTGAACCCACAATGTCATCTTCTCCTCATTAGTATCCATAGATTTAATGGCCAGAGGCCATTAAATATAATTATTCATGAAGGACACAAAAGCTCTCAATTGAAGATCTCCCATATAGGAGAATACTGCCACAACCATATGCATACTCACATGTTCACAAATAATAGTGTGCAAGAATAACTCACACCGCAATCTTTGCTCATCAAAATTGGAGGCACAGAAAACATCTAGAAATGTACAAGTGGACGAACATAAATAAGGTCTATCCTCCATAATAGCTTTCATTTGAAACAAGAAGTAACATTCCCACAAAAAAATAGGATAAGATAGAGAAGGATGCATACAGCCTAGTAAATCAAGGGCGAGGTCACGAAGTTTTTGCTTGTCTAAGGTGAGGTCTTGAACCTGCTACTGTAACAGTAGTAGTTGTTCTTCCTGTTTCTTCAGAGCTTCCTTCTTCTTGTAATTCTCCCATCCTTTATTCAACTCTGATTTCATCCATCTTTCATGTAAAGTGTCTATTTATCTCTGATTTTCCTTTAGCAAACTCATCCCCTCCCGAAGGGATATTGCTTCATGTTTCCACTTTTGTAACTCATAAATTAACAATATTTTCTCAGAACTCCATCCCAAAATGGGACTTGGAGTTCTTCTGCATTCAATATCCACATCAACAATGGGTGTACCAGCCTTTGCTACGTGGGTTTATTCCACCTCTGCTGCTAGTTCTTGTGTAACAACAGCTTCCTCAGTGGGTTCTTGTGTATCAGCCCCTTTGTTTCCACCTAGAGTAGCCTATTTGTCCATTATTGTTTCTTCTACAATAGGAGTGGCCTCCATAGGTTCTTGTGGGTCAGCTTCTAGGTCAATTATTATAGGAGGCTCTGCTTTAACTGTTGGTTCTTCTGTAACAACAGTATCATCAGCAGGTTCTTGTGTAATAGCCTCCTATTGTTCTATTTCTATTTCCATTGGGCTGATATTTTCTTTACGGACCTTATATCCTGTTGCTATTAAGTCTTGAAAACATGTCATGCATACAAACACTGGTATTTCCTTTCCCTCATATAATTTCCA
Organism: Pinus albicaulis; assembly: GCA_034641835.2. Lineage (NCBI taxonomy): Eukaryota > Viridiplantae > Streptophyta > Pinopsida > Pinales > Pinaceae > Pinus > Pinus albicaulis. The sequence continues at coordinate 960,845,179 of CM076573.1, read as the reverse complement.
CTTTAATTCTTCGTTTTTCTTTCTTAGACTTTCGAGTTCTAAAAACAAGGCATTGGTTTCGTCCTTACCTGATGAGGAGGGTTTCCTTTCTTCTTCTAAAACTTTTTCTTTCGTCTTCTTTTTGGCCGTAGGGAGAGGTTCTGTAGGTATGATTACTTTCACTCTTTGTTTTGGTCTTCTATCCCTAATTGGTTCATCAATAGGCTTTTCCCAATCCTAACTTCAGTAGGCTAAGTCTAGGTTTCCACCTCTGACTGACTTTCTCCTGAAGTCGTGGTCTGTTTCCCCCGGCCCCTTTCGCTTGAATTCTTCCCAAGTTTTTCCTTGCTGGCTTAGGGAATCCATCACAATTAGCTTAATGAGTATGTGATTAGTCACACATGCCTCTGGGTATGTTGTTGTTTTTTCTATTGCCGCCATATGCTTGATATTACCTAAAAAATAGAATGGAATATTAATTCTTTGATGGTGTCGAATCTGATTAAGCTGAGGAAATTGATATTTGAACACTATCGTGGATCTTCCCTCACAATTGATATATTTAATTAAACCCAGGGAAACATATTCCCAAGGATGAGGAAGTGACAATCTGTCAATTCCTCTCCCTTTCTTCTCCATTTTTTCTTCCCCTACTAGGAAGTCTTCTTTCAAGAAGGATTCATTTATTTTTCTGTTAAACCACCTTCACCCCTCTACTAGAAATGAATTTACCTAGGATATTACCTCTTCATTCACCACCAATTTCATGCCCCTTACTCGATTTTGATTATTGTTCAAGTTCTGAGCAAATTCAATTACCACCGCCTCGTCTGAGCCTTCAAGCTTCTGGAAAAACTCAATCCATCCGGCATCTCTGAATATATGGTAGACTTCTGGACAATTATGAAATGTGTCCATAGAATCTAGGTCGTGCTTGAACACTTCTCCACCCATCTTTGTTGTTTGTTTCTAAATTTTCTTCTTGTTGTTTCAGCCCCACCATAATATCACTGCGTTTTTTAATTCACTTCTTTGTTGTTCAGCCCCACTGTAACATCACTGTGTTTCTGAATTTGCTGCTTCTTGGCGTCTCTGCTTATCCCGATTGATGAGTTTACAATGAGGATGCAAGGTTTCAGTTGACGAGGTTGATGGGAGGTGACGACTTTTATGGATTGACCGAAACGTACCTCACACTAATATTCATAAATGGCTCATTATGGAAAGTAATGGGATTTCGTACACACCCTCTTTTCCAACAGGATTCGGTCATCATTGGAAATTTTTCTATTAATTAGGTGCATGCATATTTAATATATATTTATTATTACGACTTTTTTAAATGATTTCAAGACATATCCCCTCCCCCACCTTAATGGTGACAGTCTCCCATGGCCATCACAGGAATATCATTACTTTTCCAATTAATCACTGAATCATCAATGACAACATTTACCTTTTCAATGACATACCTAAGGTGACGTGGAGGAATATTTTGAATTGGCATCGTCCTACTTGCAGTGCTCATTTTGTTGCATTTAGCCAGCATGATTATTGTTGTTTATGGAATAAAGAAAAAAAAAGAGTATTCGTGGCTGCCGGCTATTACATGTGTAACAACCAAGACAACCCTTAGATTATTCTCAAAAAAACATAATAATCAGGAGAAATTGGTACAGAAAAGGAAATTACATGAATACCATCATCCTATAAAATAGATCAAAAAGGGAAGATGATGATTCAGGAAGAAAAACATGGGTGTAACAGCCGCCAAAAGAGTGGTTTTCAGCTGTTACTGACTATCTGACTCCGCCCCGGAAAGGGGTTTTCACAGTTAGATTTATTTTTTATTTTTATTTTTATTTTGTTATTTATTATATATATATATATATTTAAACAGGTGTAGCAACTGCCACAAAGGTGGTTTTCAACTGCTGCACTTATTGGAATTTCATTTTTTAAGGCTGCACAAGACAGTGTTCCCCTGCTGTTGTAACATGAAGATCAGAGTCTGCGACAATGTTGAAAAATGATTCCTTCGAAGCGGGTTGATGATATAACCTTATACGGTGCTCGTTAACCAGTAACAAAGTCTTAGCACTGTCAATTGTGACCAATTGTATAGTGCCATTCTCAAAGATTGTATCCACTTCGTAAGGACCTAGCCATCTGGTGCAGAGCTTGCCTTTGAAATCTTTGAACCTTGAATCATACAAAAGAGCCCAGTCTCCTTTCTGGAAATTTTATTTCTTAGTAAACCCATCATGCCATCTAGCTCTTTGCTGCTGAATTATCTCTATTTTTTGAATGGCAGCCAACCGTTTCCCTTCCAAATCATTGAGCTAGTTCAGTCTTTGAGTCTGTGTTGTACTCAAATCTAGATCGACATGCAAAGTTGTTCTTAATTTATTTATTTCAAATTCTATGGGTAATAATTGATTCTTACCATACACCAATTCATATGGTGAGAAGCTTGTAGTATTCCTCCATGTTGTCTTGTAAGCCCATAGTACCTCTGGAAGTTTCTCAGCGCAGTTTCTTTGGTGGGTTGCTACTGTCTTTGTTAAGATTCCCTCAATGAATTTATTGGTGCTTTCTACTTGACCATTTTCTTGTGGGTGATATGGTGCAGTGATTTTGTGATGAATTCCATACTTTTCAACCAACTTCTTAATAAAATGAGATGTGAACTGAGGCCCCCCATCTGTCACTATCTATTTGGGTATCCCAAAGTGAACACAAATATCTTGAAACAGGAAGTCTGAAACATCTTGTTCTGTTGGTCTAGTTAGTGCCTTTTCTTCAACCCATTTTGTGACATGATCGGTGCAGACCAATATGAATGATTTTTTTTGTGATGAAGGATTAATTGACCCCACAAAGTCTAGGGCCCATTTCTCAAATGGTTCTATTAGTATCTGAGGCTATAATGACATCTCATCTGATTTCAGAGGCTGGCCCATCCTTTGACAGCTATCACATCCTTTCACAAAATTCTTGGAATCCTAGAATATAGTTGGCCAATAATACCCTATTGAGAGTAATTTATGTCATGTTCTCTTATCTGCGAAGTGTCCTCCACAGTGTTCCTCATGACAATCCTTCAAGGTCTCAAATACTTCATCTTCTCTAACACATCGCCTAAACTGAAAATGTGGCCCATTGTGATAGATATTTCCTTCTATCCATGAGGAGGTATCACTCTATTATATAATCTTCCTTCTTTCCTTGGAAGACAATTGGTGTGGAAATTCTCCTGCAGCAAGGTAATTGGATATATCTGCATACCATGGTGAGTGAGTAGAGATGGAAAAAAGATATTCATCTAAAAAATAATCCTCAGTGACAGTGCAGTCATCACTTATAGTTAATCTAGAAAGGAAATCAACAACTACATTATCTTTCCCGGGTTTATCTAAAATAGAAATATCAAATTCTTGTAACAACAATAACCATCATGTAACTCTACCATTAGTAACAGGATTTTTATTAAAAATTAAATTGCAGCATGGTCAGTGTGTACAAATACCTAATACCCAATGATGTAGTGTTAGAATTTGTTGATAGCATGCATTACTGCTAGGAATTCCTTCTTAGTAACAGTGTAGTTTAGTTTTGTTGGAGTTAAGTTCTTGCTGATGTAATAAATGGCATAAGTTTTATTCTCCTCAAGATACCCCAAAAAAACACCCACAATCATATCAGATGCGTCTATAGCAATATGAAATGGAAATTCCCATTTTATTCCTCGTAAAACAGGTGTTGTTGTTACACAATTCTTCAACCTTAAAAAGGCCTTCTCACACTTACCTGTCCACACAAATTCCGCATCTTTCATGAGGAATGAAAATAGAGGAGATGCAATCTTTGAAAAAATCTCTATAAATCTCCTATAGTATCCTGCATGTCCCAAAAAACTACGTACCTCTTTCGGAGTCTTAGGAGTCGAGATTTTCGGGATTACCTCAATTGTTGTAGGATCTACCTTGATTCCATCTGCTGAAATGAAATTTCCCAGCACAATTCCCTCAGTCATCATCATGTGGAATTTTTCCGTGCTCAGAGCAACATTCGTTTGTTCACAACGTTCCATCACTTTTTCCAAGTTAGCTAATGATGTCTCAAAGGAATCCTCGTAGGGTGTAAAATCATCCGTAAATATTTCAAGACAGTCATTCAAAAGATCGGAAAAAATATCCAATATTTCCCTTTGAAAGGTTTTTGGTGCATTACAGAGGCCAAACGGAAGAACTCTGTACACAAAAGTACCCCATGGGTAAGTAAAGGTTTTCCTGTCTTGGTCTTCTAGGGCAATATGTATTTGATTATAGCCATTAAACCCATCCAGGAATGGAAAGATTTTTTTTCGAGAAAGAGTGTCCAAGACCTGATCAATGAATGGTAAAGGAAAATGGTCCTTTTGGGTGGCCTTGTTAAGTTCTCTATAGTCAACACAGACTCTCCATTTTCCATTCTTCTTCAGAACTATGACAAGAAAAGACATCCACTAACTGTCAGAAATGGGGTAGATGAAATTAGCATTAAGGAGTTTCTACAATTCTTCTTTCACTATCTCCTTAAGTGCGGGGTTCATTTGGCGCTGAGGTTGTCTAACTAGTTTTCAATCCTCTTTAAGGTAAATGCGGTGAGTGCATAGAACAAGATGGGTTCCTTTCATATCCTTATAGTCCCATGCAAATTTTTTTGTATTTGTGTAACATCTGTATCAGAAATCTGTTTTGTTCAGCAATCAGGGTAGGATTGATGTTTAAACATTTTCCAGGTTCTATTTCAACGGGACTACTAATAGTAAGTGGAGTTATTTTCAAATGTTCAATAATTGCATCATATTCCTCATATTCTTCTCCCAAATCTCTAATAGAGGCAACAAGGAGTGAATTACTAATAAAACCATTAATGATATCGTCCTCTATTTCATCCTTAAAGTATTGTTCTTTTCCAAGCGCGATAAGAGGTAGGGAAAGATCATATTTAAGTGAAAATTCGTCCCACCAGGGACTACTCTAGTCCATATGAGTTTTTATGGGGGATAAAGGTTCAGGTTCTCAGTGGCCTGCCCATCTGAGATCACCATAGATCCGGACCTACATCTGATATATGCGTCTGTAGTGGTTAGCCACAGTCTTCCAAAAATCAAAGGATGACCCCCAAGTTGGATTTGGTTTGTAGAATGAGAAAGTCATCCGAATAATTCCAGGAAGCCGCAGTGATAACCACATCTTCAATCATTCCCTCGAGCTTAACACAGGACTTATCTGCTAATTCAAGCACTCTAGGTGTAGTTCTAAGTCCATGGAGTCCTAGAGAGATTAAGAGGTCTTTAGTCATGACATTAATAGTTTCCCCTAGATCAATCACAGTATTTGTTATGGGATGATTTTCAATATGGACAGTCACTATAGGGTTCCCTGGGTCATTATATTTAGTCAACAAAGGCTGATCAATCATAAGATCAGACAATTTCCCCATGACATGGATAGTAGCAAGGTCTTTAGGTTTCCTTAAAAGTCTTTTGACACATAGATCCCTCACTATTTTAGCATAGATAGGAACTAATTCTTTAAGAGCTTGTAACAGTGGAATCCGCACATACAAATTTTGCAGCTCCTTGAGGAATTCATATTTAGGTTGTGAGGCCAACCCAATTTTAGTTAATCGTTGAGGGTATGGAGGGTTATGAATGCTAACAGCTGGGTCAACTATCACAGATGTACCAGCCTTACTCGGATTGGATGTTGTAAAAATAACAGACCCTCCCGATTTAAATGTTACAAATGTAACAATAGGTGTTGTAGCTGTTAAATGTGTAACACCTGCCTCAGAATCATCCATATCCTTCCTGGGTGATTCATTTGCTTTGGTAATAATGGGGGTAGGTTTAGATCTAATTACTTTCCCTGATCAAAGCCAAACCTCATTAAGTCTGATAGGAGTAATAAGATAAGTCTGGAGGGTAACCGGAGCATCCATGCTATGGGTTGCCTTACTATTTGGATTGTGGTTAGGTTGCACAGGTAATTGGGGTCGGATAGAAGGTGTAGGATTTTTAATAGAAGGCAGTTGTAACTTCTACTATTGCATTGGTATTGGAGGGGTTACTGGACCTTGGCCATTTCCTCTCTAGTTCTGACCCCAAGGATTGGGTTGTGATGGAGGATATTACATTGGTGGAGGAGATGCCCATTGGTTCCATGGTGGAGGAAATTGTGTTGAGAAAGGAGTAGGATACTGCCATGGGTATTTTTGACTATTATAAACATTATTCCAATGACAAAAAGAGGAAAAATATGAAGGCATACATGTAGGTCATGGCTGCCATGGTCTCTTTGATTCGATTAAATAAGAACATTGAACATCCTCGCTTGATTCTTGAAGTACTGCCTTCAGTCTGGGAAACTTAGGAGGCTGATTCGTAGAGTGCGAAAACTCACAGATGTTGCATAGGATGACACTATTCAGTCCACATTCTCTTTTCAAAATTTTATTTTTTCATTGGGGACCGAATATTGCTAAGGCTGCTTCAACTTCTACTTGTGCTTTCTTGAATTGTATCGTAGTGATTTGGGCAAAGAGAGTGCTAAGGACGTCGGTTTTAAAATCCTCAAATAAGTTCTTGATATCTACTCTGGTTACTCCTACATTTGTGGAATTATGTATCCGAAGTGAAGGGTCCCAAACTAAAACTCTCCCCTTGACCGATCCTCTTGAGCTACGTAGGCAAAGCTTCATTATCTCAACAAATGTTTCTTGCGATATGTCTCATTTTCCTATTATGTTCAGATGCTCTAGAAAATCATCTCTTAAACCTCTTAATAATATTTGCTTTAGAATTTCTGGATCTAAGTTATTGAACTTAGACCTCTGTAAATTGTGGTGAAATCGCTCCAAATAGTCTTCCAGGCTTTCCTCCTCCTTCTGTGAAATTCTGAAAATCTCGTCCTTCAAATCCCTGGTTCGGAAGTAGTCCTAATACTTAAAGAGGAAGGCCTCTCTCATGTAATTCTTGGTTTGAATCGTGCCAACACCCAATCTCATGAACCATCTTAATGATGCTCCTTTTAGAGTAGTAGGGAATAATTTCAGCTTTCGAGCATCTAAAGTGTGGTCATAACCTCTACACATCACATCGAATTTGAACAGAAAGGTATCAGGATCTTCAACAGCCATCCCCTGAAAGGATGGTAGGGATGATAAAGGGATATTCTTCATAGGAGCCTCATCCCGTGTTACTAATAATGGGAATTCAAAAGTAACAGATCTATTCGTCTTGACATTCTCGTCTACCATGGTTGATTCTTCCTGATGGGATGAACTGACCTCAAAGTGTACTGGAGATTGAAAAATAGAAGGATCAGGTTGCTCCAGAACAAAAATTTTAACATCACTATCAGCATCCAATTGATGATCAACTAAATATTGTTCCTCAGGTCCTTGATGCTTTCCACTGGTCTCTCTGTGCTCGTCAATTCTCAGATCTTGATCAATGATTTTCCACCCTTGTTTTGAATATGGAGTTTTGATATCATGAGTCGATATGTTGTTCGAAGGATAATGAGGTCTAGACACGAAATACACTGATGGTCCAAGCCTTGATATGGTAGCTTCTTTGTGGTCCTGTCTTCCTATTATCTCTGTATGACGTGGACTATTCCTTTTCTGCCCTTGAAATCAGATCTCCAAAGAATGTTTTCCTTCCCAAATCTGTGCTCTTCTTTTCCTTCTTATGACCTGTCTTTCCTGTAGTTAGTAGAGTGGGGGGTGTTTGTAGATGTTAATGTTGTCCTACCGATACACATGGGCCCTATGTGTATCAATTCATCCTACAAGTGCTTCAGTTCCTACAACAGTGAGCCCACCCAAGTTTCTTAGAGAGATGTGTAGGTTCTTACCTCTCGTCTTACCGCCCAACGACTGTATAGCTGAAGGCACCCTAACAAAACACCCGAAATTCAACTCCTAAGTGTCCCAACAAGACATTGGTGAGACCACTCAAGTTTGTTAAAGTGATGCGTAGGTTCTTACTTGTCTTACCGCCCAACAATTGTGTCACTGGAGACAATAAAAAAAACAAAATGCTCAGAAATTCAACCTCCTAAGTGTCCCAACAAGACATTGGTGAGCCCACTCAAGTTTGTTAGAGCGCTACGCAGGTTCTTACCTCTCGTCTTACTACCTGGAAATTGTGTCACTGGAGACACTCTACGAAAACATACAGAAATTGCACTTCTAAGAAATAACTCTGATTGATTGGATCATCACTATCATCCCCGAAAATGGCGCCAAAATGTTTGTCTATATAAATCACTATTAAATGACTGAAAAACACACATTAATTATCAATCCAGGGACGTCTATTTATTCCAATGACAGTTGCACTGTCTATGTTGATACACCAACCAGAATCAATTTCAAAGAAAAGAAATCGTTGTTGAAGTAAATGCTAGAAGTAAATCACTCATGCAAAATTAAAAGGATCTACAAGACTGGAATCACACTTCAATTAATATGTTCGAGTGCACCACACAATTAGTAACCAATTGGTTTCTCTAATATCATATATGTAACAGCATACAAAGTATTGAATTTGAAGCGGGTATATACATAGCTGAACAACAACAACAACACTCTATTGATACATGAACTAAAATACAATTACATACACACAACTACTTTAATCACTACAATCCCTACTAAGAAGGAGGGCCATTCCTCCCTAGCAAGGCACAACTAAAGGAAGAACTTAACAGAACCTAAATTTAATAACGCATGTAATAGCAATAACAGGATAATCTGTATTAATCTAAACACAATTACAGAGCCAAAATAACATTCTTCTCTGCTAACCCCTTCAACCTCTAGGGCCGAGAACTATATAGTGGTTACATAAGAAAATGAAGGGATAGATCAGTCATGAGAATATTATGATTCTCATGCTGATCAAAATAGAATACATATAGTTATAACCACTTCATAATAAAGTTCTGACTAGAAAATAAAATATTACAATCAAAACTTCCCTTAGGCTGTTACCCCAAAAATACAATGCTAAACAACTTCTACAACTATCCTAATAAAATAATAGCTATAGTGTAACAACCAGAGGACATACCAGCAACAAGTGTTGATGAGATCAGTCAATGGTACAAATGTACAGTAGTTTTCCAGTGGATCTGTAACAACAGTTTGTCGGCGGGTCTGTAACGGCAGGGCGTAACAACATCGCTTTGTTGTAACAACACTCTCTTAACTTCTCCTGTGAACTTCATTCAATGACATATGAAAATACAACACAAAGACCATCAAAATTATCCAAACAACCACCATCAATTAGTCATAAAAAACTATAATATATCATGATAATTGGTGAATTGGAAAAATAATAAAAAAAAGGTGAAATAAGACAAGTTAAGGTAGAAAGGTAGGAGAAATAAGCAAAGATACTCCCATTGGTTATATTTAAGAGGAAAAATAAGGAAAAAAAAGGTAGGAAAAGTGTACAAAACTGGCACCCAAAAGGTATCACAATGGGTGTAGAATTATCCTCCAATGCTCGTGAAGAAGAACTCACAAGTAGATGAGTACATGATCCACTACGAGCGGCCTCTATTTCACAAATTTCCTCAATGGTATTGAAAAATTCATCGAGATGGGGACAATGATGAGAATAGTGGCCATAAAGGTCACACAAAGAACAATGGTGGTTCGTGCACAACGATTTGAGTTTCTTAGCTGGATTAGGTAAGGTAACATGGAACTCTGGGATGTCATATTCAGGAAAAATTTATTTGACCATAGGTTTGAGATGATGAAATTTAGGACAGTTATGGGTGGCATACCCAACAACATCACACAGAGCGCAGGGAGGTGTCGAAATTGGAGGCTTAGGTGGAGTTGGAGTTGTTTGGGGATCCTTTTCCTTAAGTTCCTTATTTTTGGATTCGACCCCCTCACCAGATGTTGTCACAATAGGAGCAGGTTCCTGTTGAGGTGCCTGTGGCACTGAAGCAAAGGGAGGGATCATGGTGACCAGTTGAACCGGGGTCAAAGCAGTATATGGTTTAATTTAACCAGGTGGAGTGTTTGTTAGGGGATCAATTTACCAGACTGGGATCCCTAGGGTTAAATTTGGTAGACTCAACGTAGCCATAACAGGCATAGAAAAGACTCTAGATGTGGGAGCTAAAAACGGTATATGACCAGAAGGGTAATGGCTTGGCAGAATTGCTCCCAAATGGTTAAGGCTTCAGGGAACCATTCCTGGTTGAAAAATATTGGGAGAGATAACAACAAAAGGAGAAGTTTCTTGAGGAGATGTCTCGATGGTTGTGTCGAGTGAACAATAGTAGGTTGCGAAGGTGTTGGCTATTGGCTAGTTGTACCAGACTGATTTGGCTAGCCCGAGACACTTGTAACATGAAAACACTCGATGAGCTGGGCTCATTGATAAGAGGAGGGGGACTAGGGAATGAACCAAGTATGGGTGGAATCTTTATAGAATCCTTATGAAACATTGGTGAGGGTTGCGACTAATTGGTTATCGGCCACCGAAGAGATGATGGACTTGGGGGAGGTTTGAGACTTCGTTCATAATATGTAAACTAATCGATGGTGACTATCTTTTCATTGTGGGGGAAGCACATCTTACGGTGAACCGCATATGCGACAACTGACATCGCATAGGTGTAGCTATGACCCAAGAGGATATTAAATCCAAGGGGGAATCAATGACTTCTATGTCAATACAAATAGTCTTTCCCACAAGTGTGACTCAAAAATTGTAGAACATGCCAAGGGGTTGAGAAGGGTGATTATCCCAAGCACGTAAAGTGATGGTGGATTGGGATAGATCGTGGGATCCAAGTTTCTTTCAAACATAGGCGTACATCACACAGGTGGATGCATCTTCGTCAATGGTACATGGGCATTACATATCTTGATTACTATTAGGAAGGAAACGAATGAAGGCAAAAGGGGATGTTCTGATTTTTCAACATCAAAGACGATCAAAAAATCCACAACACCCAAAGCAGATAATAGAGATTTTCGTTGAGATGGGAACATCTGAAGGACTTCCAGCGTTGACATGGCAAAAGGGGATTGTGCCAAGTCATATACTATGTTGTAGGTGTGGGGATCTTGTGAATGACCTTTATCTTGGGCTAAGGGATCTGTAAGGGAACATTTGGTGTCGAAATGGACTCTGTGGGTACTTTTTTTTGGGACTTTGTTGAAGACAGAGCGGGTTTCTTGTCATATTGGTGTGACTGGGTCTTGTTAGCCATTAGTAAATTTTGTCACAGCAAATGATGGATAAAACAGGTCTTGAGCCTTCAAGAGATTATTTTCATAGAAAATTACTCATTCTTGAAGCCTTATGGTGTTTTCTAAAAAATGAAATCTTCACTGTTGTTCCTTCGCTGTTGTTCCTTCGTTGTTGTTCCTTCACTGTTGTTCCTTCACTGTTGTTCCCTCATTGTTGTTCCTTCATTGTTGTTCCTTCACTGTTGTTCCTTCGTTTTTGTTCCTTCACTGATGTTCCTTCACTGTTGTTCCTTCATGCTCATCCATGACCGTTGATCTTCGGCCCGAAGATCTAACGGTCCCAAACACATTTCACGTTAATTTCACCAATAAAACCAATCTCTCGTTTTTTACAAAAAATACGCTGTTTTTTTCCTGGACACGTGTCAATCAAAGACTTGTATCGTGTTCATTCCCAGCTAAACTGCTTGCCACTCATTTCATGTACGAAAACCATTTGTGGTTTTTCGAAACCGCCTATCCACTATTTCACTCCAATATTCAAATTAAACCCTATTTTCGCAGGTTTTGTCTGCAGAAAGTCCTCTGCATGCAATTTCTCCTCCTCACTGCTCCTTACGCCCTCATAAACCTCTCAAAAGTAGTAAACCACAAAAAGCACAGGGTTTCATTAATTGTTTTGTTTACTTTGCAGGTTTTATGGCGACAGTAATGCAAAAGCCATCCCACAATCATATTCGGTGACTGAGGCCTCAAGATGATAATCTGAGGGCCCAAAATGAAAAGGGATCGGTTTTTCTTCAATTCGAAGGTTTTTATCAGGGTCTCATGACCACTGAATGATTTATAAAACCCTTCAGTGCACCACAGGTAACCATGCACACAAGAAGACAAAGCAATTAAGTAAAGAAGTGAAAAAGAAAAGGACTGAAGACTTAATCACAGTTTTAGGATAAAAGACAAATTTAGAAGAAAAAATATTTAAAGGTTTAATTGGCATATTAAAGGAGAAAACACAGTTAAAATAGATGTTTTAACAGAAACATAGAAAGGAGACCGAAAAACTAAAACAGTGTTTAAAGTAATAAAAATCAAAGGAAGAAGATGAATAGATAAAGGCTCGAATCAATAAAAAAGGAGATAAAGACAACGATGACACATTATGAAGGCCAAAAATCATCATCAGGCCTTAAATCACAGTTTAATGATAAAATAAAGGAAAATTAGGCCTAAAGCAGCCTCAGATACAACAAAAGGGGCAGTTATTCCCTTAACGTATCAAATTGACACCTTTCCCCTACTTTCTGTCTCAAAAGGCAAATAAACAGTTATTTCACAAAAGAAGATATTTTAACTGTCAGAAAACTTAATGTAAAGATAAAGATAAGGCCTCAAAGTCAATCTTTTCAACTATTTTATCCTCAGGAAGTAAAGACAGATTTATTACACATTGAAGTAGTTGAGAGACATTCCTACCTTATGCCTTGCATGGTTTTTAAGGCTAAGAGTGTATTTACTACGTCATTTATAACATTTTGAACACTAGATAGTTCCACCTCCTCAATTACAGTATAAATACTACTGTGGAACTCATTGGTAAGGGTTGGTTGCTACCATTCGAACTCTTTTCAGTTGTACATAGTCTGGCTAAGGATTAAAGAAGAAATTGAAGTTCTGGAAGATAGATGATGTTTTGACATGTTTTTTTAATGAGAAGGCTCTATCATTGGATGCTTGAGCATGGCTGCAGGTGAAGTATTCTAATCTGTTATTTTTATTTCATGTTTTCCACTTTGTTCCATCATTCTATACTTATAGTAGAGTGAAAAGTTTAGGCTAAGAAATGTCTCCTAGAAGCACCTTAGACCTATTTGCTCTTCACTGTCTTTATGTTTTCATCTGCTGAAGGTTTTATTGAGTAGTTTGACTGCTTTTCAAACCCTTAAGCTTGCTTATTTCAGAAATATTTCAAATAGTTGGTCGCAAGCTGATTTATGGTTTTCCCTGCTTACTTGCTACCTCTTGAAAATTGTTTCTGAAATTTCCCTTTAAAGCACCATTATTTACAGTCTGCCAGAGAGGTCTGTTTTGATCTTACCCTCTGTTCTTGCAGAGATAATTGTTTTGAAGGTATTCATAATTGTATTCTTAGATGTTAGGAGTTCCCTCTTCCATGAATGCAATTATTGTGAATCTTATATTTTTTCTAATTCTTTTAAATATTTGGATGAAATAGAGCGTTCCTCGACTCCTAGATTTCATTGGAATAGTTTGTCTTGATATTTTTATTTTCTAAAGTGTGGTTTCTAGAATTTATGCTTAGCCCTATCTATGAAATGCCTCTTCATGTGCATATAATGTTTTAAGTCCCTTTGTTGAGAGGTATATATAATTAAGGATTATTAATTGACCTTAGTTCTACTTCTCCTTCTAAATCCTTAATGTCCATTTCATTTTATCCACCAAACCCGAGATCCACTGGCCAAGTTAGATTTTCCCTTTGATATCCCATATCCATTGATTGAGTTTGTTATAACTTCTTCTTGAATCCATTTCCCAATGGTTCCAATATTTCCCCTTTCTATCTATGCTTCCTAGATCATTCATGTTCAACCAACCAAACCAAACAAACAAACAAACTTGTACTTAATAACTAGCCTAAAATCAACCTTTTACAAGAAATAAAGCTATATCCTTACAAACATATTGAGAGATCCCTATCTGAGACTAGGAGGGCTAGATCCTATAGCTCTAAATATTGGTTTATATGTTGCCTTGTCATTTGGTTTGCCAATCAGCCAAATCACAGGACCCCAACATTCTGGCGATCATGGTGGGACCTTTTTGAGTAAAAGTCCCTAAAACAAGACACTCAATATTCATTCAAGTGAACTATAGCTTCTTCAAGCACTACTAGCATAATGGTAATCATGATAGGATCTGTCTGAATCAGTTGAAATCTAAAAGTAACCCCTAGGATTCTAAGAAACCCTTATCAAACCTTGAAGAAATCAGCTGATAAGCCATAGAGTAGACTCTGTTTGTTTCATCACCTTAGATAAGTGTTGAATCAGGTATAGGACACTCTCACAACCATAGAAGCATATAAAAACTCAGAAAAACCCAAAAAAAAAACACATTTAGATTGGTTTCATAATAAACCTTGGTGGAAGACCATAGAATATTTTACCTCCAAAAGAGCTAAAAATTTTCACTTGGCAACTCCACTAGCTTCCAATAAGCCTATTACTTCACTAGTCCTTGCAAACTCCCCTAGGAATTCTTTGAGCAAACCAAATCATGCTGTTGGTGGACAGCAAAGTTCAAATCTTCCACCTGGCGACTCCACAACCTCCAAAGGACTTAATGACTCCACTGGTAGGAGGCCCTGAACTGGTTGAAAAGATATAGTGACCTCTTTTTTAAAAATATGGATCTAAGTATAGATAGAGAATCAAAACTAAATGCTTTATTGGAAAGAATGACAAAAATTATGTACATACTTAGTAAAATATTGGATAGGCATGAGGCTGATACAGATATTGATTATCCAGAACAACCCATGCTTTCTCCTAATCAAACACAAACTCAACCACTACAAGACATATACAACAAACACAATCTGTATGATGAGCAAGATTATGGAGAAAACAATGAAGAAGATTGTCAGGAAAGTCTTGACAGCTTACCTTTATCTTGTATTATGCTGTTAAGAGAACTTTACGACCAAGCTGCAAACCTAAACAAGGAACGGTGCCCTGAGGAAACAATAGGCCATCTTGAACTCACAAAATATGAAATAAGAGAAGAGACAACAAAACTAGAGTCTTTGCCTTTATGTTATAACTCATTTCAGATTATTAAAGAAGAATGGCATCCTGACAATATATTAGAAACAACTCATGAATCCCATGTTCAAAATGACTATTACAAAGATCAAGAGGAGTTGTTTGAGAGTGAAAAATAGCAGGAAATAGAAGAAAATCCTCAAGAGCCAACTGAAAACACAAGTATTCATTCAACTTTCCTTCTAGGTGAGGCTCAAGAAGACATCCAGTCTCAAAATCATCCTTCGCAAGAGAAAAAGGACTGTTGTACTTCTGCCCAAGGCCAAATAAAAATTCCTCCTATTTTGACAGACAAATAAATTGATCAAATATTAAGTAAACAGCTAGCCCTCCAAAATTCCTCTGAACAAAACACTTTTTCTCATCTACTTACTAAACCTTGCTGTCTTGAACCAGAAAATAAACTTGTAAATCATAATAAAGAAAGACCTACTGATAACCCAGTATGTTTGATTGGTGACATTACTTACATTAATGATTTTCATAATTTTGATCTGTCTAATGATGATGTTCTCCAAACAGAAGTTGATCTTGCAGGACCGTCATTGGTAGATTTGTGGGAGGAAGATCAGTTCCACCAACTCCGAGAAAGTAATGAGCCAAAGCATGCTATTTACAATACTGATGAAGAATGCTTTAAAAATGAAAAAGAGGGAAAAGAATCTCTAAATCTTTGCTATGCTCCATTATCACTCATTAGTAATAGTTTTCATGTGATTGGAAGCTAGCAGTCTTTTAGCTCAAATTTTGAGGAGGAAAACAATGAAGAATTTCTTGAGCATGATGAATATAAGGAACCTTCTCCTGAAAGGGTTTAGGTAATAAAAGATACCCCTGCTCAAGAATATTATGATCTCTTCATAGAGCACAGTCCACTAAATCAGATCTTACCAGGACTACAAGAGGACAACACTGTAATATATGATGAGTCCTCCAGTTCAGATAATAATTAAGATGAGGAAGATTTTCTTTCTCTGAAAAATCTTGATCTTGATCCAGCGGAGAAAAAGGTAATCCTGGTTGAAAACTATCTTTCAAATACTCACAACCAGGTATTATTTCAAGATCCCTATGCTAATTTCTTGAAGACATTTGAAGAAGGGATAGAGATTGTTAGGAGCAATGTATCACCAAATGCAACAAAAAATTTTAGCATTGCTGCTAAAAAACAAGGGAAATGGGAATGACCTTGTTTGTCCAACATGCTCAAAGAGATGAGCAAAGACCAGTCATGGAACCATCTGATTGACTGGATGTATTGGAAAAGAGAATTGGTCAGCTAAACATGTAAATATTCCAAGTTAGATTAGGTTAGATAGGAAAGCAAATAAGATCATCCTATGAGCATTTAGTTAGTTTTTATTTTTTCTTTGAAAAAGAAAAATTGAAAAAATACAAAAACAATAGAAAAGAGAAAAGAGGGCAGATAAAAAGAAAAAGGTACAGCCCCATACCCAAAAAGAGAATTTTTCTGAAAGTGAGAAAATATAAGTGCCATTACTGATTAAAAAATGATATATTGTTCAGTCATCTAGCCTAATCATGGTTGAACATACTTTAAATTTATGTTGATAAGTTAGTAGAAACACAGATTGATAAGATTTTTTCAGACTTGGCTTATCAGTAGAATATATTAGGATAGAAATGAAATGGTTCTAACAAGCTCAAAATCTGAACCAAGAAATGGAAAAAGATAGCTCTAAAAATAGATCAAAACCAGAGCTGGAAAAAGAATAGAAGGATGTTTATAATTTTCAGATCTTAAGCCTTCACAATTTTATTTTATTTTTCTGCAAATAAATTCTATGTGCAGCATGTACATACAGCCATAGACACCATAGCAAATTAGATAGTCCAATCTTGATTTGACTATGTTTAAATTTCCTATTGTAGAAATAGAGAATAAAATTTGTCAAGAATCTTAATCCTGACAGATAGTAGCTTAGGTAGAGAATTTATGAGTTCAACAGTTTAATCTAAACTCATGGAAGAAATAAGGGTAGATTTATATTAGTTTTTCCTGTTTTCAAAAGAACAAAATGTTGATGTCAAATTTTTGCAAGTCCAACTGCACCTTATGAAGAAAAAATGTTAGGAAAAGTAGGCTGTGTAGGTAGTTGTTTGGGAAATAAATCATTATGTTTGATGTAAGTACTGATCATCTTTTAAAGCAGCATGATCAAAGAAGAAGCTGGTTTTCAATGGATACGGCACAGTTCTACATCCCAGAGATAAAATTCTAAAGTTCTTGACACCTCCAAGGAGCTGCCATCCCCGAGTGGAGCCACTGTTAGTCATCAGTAAATTTTGTCACAGCAAATGATGGCTAAAACAGGTCTTGAGCCTTCAAGAGATTATTTTCATACAAAATTACTCATTCTTGAATCCTTATGGTGTTTTCTAAAAAAGACAATCTTCACTGTTGTTCCTTCGTTGTTGTTCCTTCACTGTTGTTCCTTTGCTGTTGTTCCTTCACTGCTGTTCCTTCACTGCTATTCCTTCGCTGTTGTTCCTTCACTATTGTTCCTTCGCTATTGTTCCTTATCTGTTGTTCCTTTGCTGCTATTCCTTCATTGTTGTTCCTTCGCTGTTGTTCCTTCCCTATTGTTCCTTCGTTGTTGTTCTTTCACGCTCATCCATGATCGTTGATCTTCGACCTGAAGATCTAACGGTCCCAAACACATTTCGCGTTCATTTCACCAATAAAACCAATCGCTCGTTTTTTATGTGAAATAGGCGGTTTTTTGCTTGGACACATGTCTATCAAAGACCTGTATCACGTTCATTCCCAGCTAAACCGCTTACCACTCATTTCGTGCATGAAAACCATTCATGGTTTTCCAAAACGGCCTATCCACTATTTCGCTCCAATATTCAAATTAAACCTTGTTTTCGCAGGTTTTTTCCGCGGAACCTCCTCCGCATGCAATTTATCCTCCTCACTGCTTCTTACGCCCTCATAAACCTCTGAAAAGCAGTAAAACACAAAAAGTGCAGGATTTCATTAATTGTTTTGTTTATTTTGCAGGTTTTATGGTGACAGTAATGAAATAGCCATCCCACGGTCATATTAGGTGACTGAGGCCTCAGGATGATAATCCGAGGGCCCGAAACAAAAAGGGATGGGTTTTTCTTCGATTCGAAGGTTTTTATCAGGGTCTCATGACCACTGACCGATTTATAAAACCCTTTAGCACACCATAGGGAACCCTACACACAAGAATACAAAGCAAGTCAGTAAATAAGTGAAAAAGCAAAGGACCGAAGACTTAATCACAGTTTTAGGATAAAAAACAAAGTTATAAGACAAAATATTTAAAGTTTTAAATGGAAGATTAAAGGAGAAAACATAGTTAAAATAGACGTTTTAATGGAAACAGAGAAAGGAGACCGAAAAACTAAAACAATGTTTAAAGTAATAAAAATCAAAGGAAGAAGATGAACAGATAAAGGCTCAAATCAATCAGAAAGGAGATAAAGACAACAATGACACATTATGAAGGCCAAAAAGCATCATCAGACCTTAAAGCACAATTTAATGATAAAATATATGCAAATTAGGCCTAAAGCAGCCTTGGATACATCAAAAGGAGCAGTTATTCCCTTAACATATCAAATTGACACCTTTCCCCTAGTTTCTGTCTCAAAAGGAAAGTAAACAGTTATTTCACAAAAGAATATATTTTAACTGTCAGAACACTTAATGTAAAGATAAAGATAAGGCCTCAAAGTCAATATTTTCAACTATTTTATCCTCAGGAAGTAAAGACATATTTATTACACAAAGAAGTAGTTGAGAGACATTCCTACCTTATGCCTTGCATGGTTTTTAAGGCTAGGAGTGCATTTACTATGTCATTTATAACATTTTGAACCCTAGATAGTTCCACCTCCTCAATTACAGTATAAATACTATTGTGGAACTCATTTGTAAGGGTTGGTTGCTGCCATTCGAAATCTTTGCAGTTGTACATAGTCTGGCTGAGGATTAAAGAAGAAATTGAAGTTCTAGAAGATAGATGATTTTTTGACATGTTTTTTTAACGAGAAGGCTCTATCATTGGATCCCTGAGCATGGCTGTTGGTGATGTATTCTAATCTGTTATTGTTATTTCCTTTTTTCCACTTTGTTCCATCATTCTATACTTATAGTAGAGTGAAAAGTTTAGGCTAAGAAATGTCTCCTAGAAGCACCTTAAACCTTTTTGCTCTTCACTGTCTTTATGTTTTCATCTGTTGAAGGTTTTATTGAGTAGTTTGACTGCTTTTCAAACCCTTAAGATTTTTTATTTCAGAAATAGTTCAAATAGTTGGTCTCAAGATGATTTATGGTTTTCCCTGCTTAATTTCTTCCTCTTGATTTTTTTTTTCTGAAATCTCCCTTTAAAGTACCATTGTTTACAGTCTGCCAAAGAGGTCTGTTTTGATCTTACCCTATGTTCTTGCTGAGATAATTATTTTGAAGGTCTTTATAATTGTAGTCTTAGATTTTTAGGAGTTCCCTCTTCCATGAATGCAATTATTGTGAATCTTATATGTTTTCTAAGTCTTTGAAATCTTTGGATGAAATAGAGTGTTCCTTGACTCCTAGATTTCATTGGAACAGTTTGTCTTGATATTGTTATTTGATGAAGTGTGGTTTCTAGAATTTATGGTTAACCCTGTCTATGAAATGCCTCTTCATGTTCAGATAATGTTTTAAGTCCCTTTGTTGAGAGGTATATATAATTAAGGATTCTTAATTGACCTTAGTTCTACTTCTCCTTCTAAATCCTTAATGTCCATTTCATTTTATCCACCAAACCCAAGATCCACTGGCCAAGTTAGATTTTCTCTTTGATATCCCATATCCATTGATTGAGTTTGTTATAACTTCTTCTTGACTCCATTTCCCAATGGTTCTGATATTTCCCCTTTCTATCTATGCTTCCTAGATCATTCATATTCAACCAACCAAACCAAACAAACAAACAAACTTGTACTTAATAACTAGCCTAAAATTAACCTTTTACAAGCAATAAAGCTATATCCTTACAAACATATTGAGAGATCCCTCTCTGAGACTAGGAGGGATAGATCCTAGAGCTCTAAAGATTGGTTTATATGTTTCCTTGTCATTTGGTTTTCCAATTAGCCAAATCACAAGACCCTAACAGGTCTGAAGGTTGAAATCAGTGGTGTTGACCTCTTCAAAATTCATCATGAGAATCTGGTAATCAGGGGTACCAGACTGTGGGGGTTGAGGAGTGGCCTAACCTTGAGGTGGTTGGGCAACAACATATCCTTTTTGAGGGAAAGGATTAGTGAACACATTCAGTTGAGCTGGCGCAATGTTTGGAGGAAGTGAAGCGGTGGGTTGTTGTCCTCTAGACGCTGCTTTGGCTTCCCACAACTAGCACATCTATGGTAAAAGGGGATAATCATGAGTATAATGGCCATGGACACCACAACATGAACCAGGTTTATTCATATGAAGGGTCTTGTTCTACTTGGGTTGATCGCCCTGTTGCTGGTTTGTGGTGTTAAGCTAGTTCCCTTGGGTTGTGTTCGTTTGATTACCTTGGTGACCCTGGTTACCCTGTGCTGGTTGGTTATGTTTTCCTTTCCCCTTATTATTTTTCTTCAACTTAGGAAGATTATTCACGCTCTTCTAAGCATACACTTGACCTTGAGGAGGCGATGACTATTATGGCAGAGGGTGAGGAGGCACGGGAGGCAATGGCATTGATGCCGGAAGGGCTAGAGAATCGGGTTGTACATAAGGATAGAAAGGAGATGGGGAAACATTTTAGTAACTAGGTTGAGCAACAACTTGCCCTAGCATGTACTGATGCAGTTGGGAAAATTTGTAAGGCGTGCTTTGACCGAGATACAAGTTTCCTGGAGGGAGATAGGTGTTGGAGGAACTGGACCCCCCTTGGGGTAACCATAAATCATGTGAGGATGAACATATGGATGTGAGAGGGATCCAACGATACCACAAATGACATGATATTTCCCCAGTGCGTTGGGACCACTAGGCCAAGGAAGATCTGGTAAAAATGTATAAAAATAACTAGACTGGGCGTAGATCATGTCATATTTTTATGCGACCTAGAGAGCTTCTTCCTATGATTGAGGAAAATGAGATGAGAAATCTTTACTGATAGGGGCTAAGAGCATTATGAGAAACCAATCCATATAGACACAATGTTAAAATGTAGGAGCTCTACACAAGCTCCCTCTTCTACGCCAATCTTGGACATGGTCAGAAAGGCGGGTGGCAGAAGATTGATGGAATGCAGTAAAAAACTCAGTACTGGTATCACAACAGAGGGGTAACTAAAATATCACAGAAACTCTTTAGCAAGAGTAAAAAAGGTGGTATAAGATATAGAAGATTGATTGACAGATCACTTTGCCGCTTCTCCAGTGAGCGTACGTTGGAATAACCAAATCCAGTGAGCGTACGTACGTTGGAGTCATCGATGATGGAATTATATGAACACCACATATGAAAGGAGAGGACATAATTGGTGGGGTAATCTCCAATGTTTCATTCAAACTTAGGAATGTCTGAAGGAAGCTTAGTTGGCATAGTTAGCCAACCTGCATCGTCGAGTATGGGGTCATTGATTAACTGGCTAAAATTGGGAAGGCTTAAACCCACCATAAAAGGTAGCAAAGGAGTAGCTGGAATGGTTTCTGTAGCGGTTCTACTAGTAGTAGCTCTAGCATTAGATCTAGGGCCACCACCAGCTTAAGGACCTGCACCTGTATTGGCACCTGACATGGTGACGGTATGAGGATGAGGAGAAATGAGGTCGGAATTAGAGGAAAAACCTGATGAACCAGAATCAGAGTCCATACCAGGACTCGAGGGAGAACTAACTCAGACCCTAGTAGGTGGAGTACGATGTCCTAACAGAAACTGAGGGTGAATATCTCGGAGTCTCCACGATAAACACCTGGGGGGTGCAATGATGTCAAGTCACAGATGACACAAAAAGGTTGAAGAGTCATAAACAAAGGATCTGTGAGGAAGATTAATTAATTATGATGTTTATGTCTGGGGTTGGCCATGTAAACCAAGCACTCTTCGCTTTAGGTGTGAGTGTGTGCAAGCCGTGTGTTAATTTTAATTAAGCCTGGACAAATATTTAAAGAAAAATAAAAAAATGTTCAAAAATTGTAAATGAAACAAAAATGACAGTAAAATAAAAAGATAAGCATGCATAAATTCCAACCCAAAGAATGATCTAAAACAACCAGAAGACAAGGGGTAAAAACTAAATTAGAACACACTAAAATGGCCAAGAGATCGAATGTCGAAGGGACAGGGATATAATGAATATATACTGTTGGAAATGACGTAGTAAACAACAAGAAACGTGAGGGGAAAAGTGTTGCAAACAATAAGGTTAAAGGTTAAAAACCTAGGGAAAACAAAGAGACCTTAAATCAAAGGAAAAAAAAAATCAAGAGAGATTTTTGGATGTAACAATAACCTATCAGAAAGGATCTGTAATGAGGAAGGATCAAACCCTGAAAAAATGGCTGAAAGTGTTGCAAATCTCAGACTACCTACTCAGATTAACCCCTCCTGAAAAGTTTTAAGTGTACTAAAACCCTAGGGGGCTTGGTTCTACTTAAAGGAGACAAACTGAGCATATCCAAGCCTACGACGAGCTGAGACAGAGGTCAGAAAACCCAAAAAAGTGCTCTCAAAAAATCGTGACAGTTGCAGAAAAATTTAGAAAAAGATTCCAGATCATAGTTTCTGATTTGTGGACAGATGAAATTGTAGTTTATGGACATAAAAGTATGAATTCAAGGGGAACTCGCACTATTTGAGCTTAAAAGTTTGATTTTCTGCTCCTTGGTTCTTGAGTGGTAGGATGTGGAAAATTTGTTGTATCTTGTGCGGTTGATACCAGTTACCTAAGGAAAAAACCAAAAAAAATCCGGAAGTCAGAATTTTTATTGAATTAGGGCATGAAAGTTGAAAAACAACATCAAGAGACTAAAAATAGCTAAATAAAAACCTTGCTTCTGAAGCTGATGGTCATACAGGAATCTGAATTACAACAGTGGAGTCGCCATTTGTTAGCGTAAATTCTTAACACAAGTGTATGAAAATATCCTACTTTAGTTGTGTATGACAAAAAACCCTAACAACAGAAATAGTTGCTTAACTCTTTAGATCTGCAAGGAATAGTTAGAACAAATGCCGCAAAAAACCAGATCTATGCAGTAAAAGTAGTTAAACACTGAAAAGAAATAGTAATTACTCCATGCATCCAACAGACAAGACAATATTTAAAGAATGATTTCATATATTATTACACTTGATGAAGGGAACAAATAAATTTTTCTAGTCCCCCTCAATGGGATGGGTTCTTGGTTGTCCTCAATGCTTCAGTTCCAGAATTTTATCTCTCTCAATGGTGTAGAAAACCCAAAATGTTTGTTGAACTCAAGTGGGAGATGAAGAGGCAAAAGAAAATAGTAGAAACAATGAGAATGATCAAAGTGCGACAATGAAAAGGATCAAAGTGAAGAATGAATGGGAAAACCCTCCTATTTATAACAAAATATTGTGTTATCCTCTATAATGGTGAATAATAAAATATTATTAACCAAGATCTAGATCTAAGTGCTTGGAATATTTTATTATATTTTGTTGGAGGGAAAAAGTATTTAAATTGGTTAAATACCTTTATTTATAAATCATAAACAAATAAATGATTTATTTATCTTTTCAAGAATGTGTTTAAAGAATAATAAATTGATGATGATTTGTTAATTATTCCTAGATGATTTAGTCAAATTTAACTAGGAATAATAACTAAATAATGATTTAATTAATTATTCCTAAAGAAAAGTAAGAAAAATAATGATTTATCTAATTATTTCTCATAATTGGGTCAAATATGACCAGTAATATTATCTAAACAAAGGTTTAACTAATTATTCCTAGAGGAAAATCAAATAAATAAGGATATATTTAATTATTCCTAATGGGGTTTCTTGTTTAAATGAGAATTAACTTTATAAAATATGGCTTATTAAATTATTTCGTATAGTGAAAGAAATTTTACTATGGTAAAATTAGTCCTACATGATGTACTTCAATCCATCTAATTAGAAATGGTTAGATGACCACTTTTTGGTGATAACACCTATCAATTCAAAGCTTGGGTGTCGGTTTTAACCGAGAATGCACCCGTACAACTCAACTCAAAATCAATTTGATTATAAGTTAACTTACAAATTATGATTTGCAAGTTACAATTTTGTTTGGAGTGGACTTTAAAAAAAAAAATTGAAAGAAAAGTGTCCGAAAGTTTATGTAGTTGTTTTTTGATGTAGATGGCAGCTTCATAACTTTATTGCCTTGAGTGAATGATATTGAATTGCATGTTGATGTATAATCGTGTTTTTTTTAATGTTGATGTTGGCAACTTGATATCTTTGGTTATGTGTTGCAACTTCTTGATTGCTTATAGTTTTCTTGATTACATGAGCTTGAATGTAATTGATTATGTGCATGCATTTGTTTAATTTTTTTGTACCATATTACAAAGAGAGTGTCAAAAACTATACACAATTCATGCACAATAATTCACTACACAAGGTGTACCTAAGATCCCCTTATTCAATTTCGAGCGGATCTAGGACACTTTAACACCACACAAAAGATTTGTGTCTTTATTAAATATTGAGGTACATCATATTTCACCATGATAATATCTTCATGGAATCTTCTCAAAGTTCCAGAACTCCTTGGAAGAAAATTGTCTTCAAAATTGACTCAATCGCCTAGAAGTAAAAAAAAAATTCAACAAAATATTGAAATGGCCTCCTTAAAAAAACTACACCTTATCACTCCATTAGAATAAAATAAACCTTCACTTTATAAAAATCCCACTTTTCACTCCAAAATAAACCTTATCTCTTCAAAAGAAAAAATTTAATACACCTAGTACAAAATTAATCCCAATTTTCACCCTTATGACTCTCGATTAAAGAATATTTTATCCACTCCTTATCTCTCCCAAAAATAAATACAAAATTTTTCCCACTTATCATCCCCCCAAAAAAATAATTACTAAGATAAAATATCACTTTGTGTTCAAATTTAGAAAGCATTAACCATACTGGAATTAAAATTATAAAGAATGCACCACTATTACGAAATATTTTGGAAAAATTTTGGGCGTAGTGGAGGAAAAATTCAAGGTAAATGGATGTTGGCTCCTCCAATGGTTCAACGGTGGTCATGTATCAAAATTTTCACTCACCATTCATATGAAGAACTCTCCAGATTTTTTGTCACAAAATGTTTTGCGCACATCTCAATGATCTCAAGCTTCCATGCAATTCTTCCAAGCTGCTATACAACACAGAAAACGTGCTTCCATTAACACATAGGCTTCGTATCATTCCACACATGACTTCAGGCTTTCACCCTACACCATACTTTTAATTCAAAAATCCATGCTGGCACAGGCGATGAAGCTTTTTTTGTCAGCCATGGCAGAGAAGCTTTTCTATAAACAATTATCTAGGCAGCCCCAAAAAATACCAAAAATCTTCTATTGATGGATTTTGTAGGGTGGATCTGAATAGATTTCAAATCACCTGAGCCTCCATGATGTGCCCAACAACCAAATTGCACTATGAAGTTCCTTAAGAATTGGTCTCTTTTCACTGCTAAGATCACAAGCTTCATATATGTCTATAATAATAATCCTTGAAGAAAATTAATCTCGTTACATTTTAAAGCAAGCACACATTTAGAATTGGCACTGCTCATTCTGTAGGTGAGTAGATTTGGTAGAGAGAAATTTTAAGGAGAAAGTATCCTCTCCTCCTACACAAGATATGCCTATGGTTGCACACTAATAAATTTTTGTATGCAAAATGGAAGGAGCTCCACCAGTAGTCGCACGCACCAGAAAAACACCGGAAAAATGGAATTAGTTCATCTCTTCATTAATCAACAAATTACAAACATGATTTTTCTCTAAAATTCATCTTACAACGTCTTTTTGGAAAATGGATAATACTGCATCTTCTGGTGTAAAATATATTTTCATAATTTCACATAGAGTTGGAGATCCTTTCACCGGAGGCACTTGAGAATCAACAAAACCTACAATTGACCTTGGATCCAAAAGAAGTCTATGAATGGAACCATATTTTATTGAAGCACAAATGATTAATCGATAATTAAAATTGAATTTATGCCCCCCTACCCCCTGGTACATGAGAATCCATGCATTAAGCATGCAGTTAAATTTATGTATAGCTTGCATCGAACTAAAGCAATGAACTGAACCAACTTGGAGGAGAAATATTGCCCACACGCAACAGTTGAACCATTGGCCTAAAATATTGCATGGTTACAGTCATCCCGCGTGCTTCAGAATATGTTCTTTGATTTCCTTCTCTAGAATTTGCAGATGCGCATCAATGATAAGCCTTCAACTCCAACCTCCTTTTTATAAATAAATTCAATACTTTTTCTCTGGAAAATATTGGCCACTAATTCACACAAATGTACAAATGCAAATTTATTAAAAATATTGATTGTGAAATGGCTCTGCCACGCGACTATTACAACTATTGAATATTAAGAGAACCAATGCATACAAACTCTTCCAGAGTCTTGAGAAAAGAGGCACACAATTTCATAACTCAACAGAGATGTGTTTCTAACACTCGCTTTCCCATTTTGGGCCTAGGAGAGACTACAACTCGATTCTTGGAAGTTGATGAAATAGAACCTGACTTTAGGGTTCAAATATAAAGAAATGTTCCACAAGTCTTCATGTGATACAACACATGAGTCTCCAAAAAAATGTATTGCAATCATTTCCTTTGCAATGATGAATGATTCAACATAGTTCTTCAATATGATTCACTATTTCTCCAACAGAGAGACCACAAATCACCACACTACGCTTCCCACTCTTCTTCACACTTTCCATTTCATCCTATAGGACTAAAGGACTAAATCTGCATCATGCTCCCATAAATATCACCGTAGATCTAATACCACATGAAGGATATTAATAGAATTCACATAATTTACCAGAGACAGAGAAGTGGCGGAAAAGGCCTCAGCCTCAATGTATTCCTCTCATAATGTAATGTAATGTACAAATAATGAAAATGTCACAAATATAATAAATACATGAGGAAGTTTGTATCAAGATAGTTTGTATATCTTGAACAACTTTGTTGAGAAAATATCTCAAACACACACTAATCTAGGAGCTTAACTAGTTAGAAAGAATCTCTCAACCAACTAGACCTAAACTGACTCCTAACAATGAGGAAAAATATCAATCTAGAAAAGTAGGAATAAATCCTAACTTTAATGATTTAATTAATTTAATTATTTTGGACTTAGAATTGTTTTACTCACATGAGAGTGAGGCTAGCAGATAAAAATCAACTCATGCGAATAGATGAGAGGAAGTCGAGCAATGGTAGAAACTGTACCATTACCAGCCAATGTGGTAAACGAGTAATATAAGCGAGGGAATCCACCAATGAGGAAAAATGGATCCAAAACCTAGTACAATACACTAAGTGTGAATAGATGAGCTGATGTCAAACACCATTGAACTCGATCAATCAAGAGACAATGATGTAAACCCACTGTTGATCATGAGGAATCCTTCTACTGAGGTTTGCAAGCTCCAAGGTACTACTGGTTCCTAGATCAAGCTCATGGATAATGAACTGAAGTCGACATGAGAATATCCGTCGAAGGAGGGGCTTAATGTATCCCCTGTCAATCGACACGGAAAAAACCAGGATGATGTGATGAATGGATGAAGTGATGAAGTACAACTAAAACAGGGATGGACAACTCAAAAAGGTCAACATGCTACTGCATATGGCCACACAAGCTTAGACTTCCCTTGAACCCATAACAGCATGACACAAGAGTGAATTGGAAACATGACTAAGTGAGCACCATGTGATATCATCCAATGACACAAGAGGCATCGAGGCATGCTCCATATGACTGGAAGAGTAACCAAACAGAGGATTAAAGAGACTCATATGGATGGTACAACTCTTAGGTAAAATAAAACCCAAATGTAAGATAACGAGACAGATAGGTGAGGCTCTGGACGAATGACGCTCTGAGCTAGGGTTTCAGGCTCCCCTTCGACGACGCCGCTCTTGTTCTAGGGCTCTCAATAGCACTCTTTGTTTCTGCCGGATTACACTTCCTCACAGCCGTTGATCCCCTGCCAATGGATCCCCCTCAGGGGGGGCTGGTGTGCCCTCCCCATTAGGCCCTCATATCACTTTCAACTGTGCTACGACTCCATTTTTTGACTCAACGCAGAAGTCCTCTGCCTCTGCGCAGAAGCCCTCTCAAGCCACAGGACTGACTTCTACAGCCATTAATAATCAAACCCTGTAAATGCTTCGGAGGCGCAACAAGAAAAAACTACAGATTCTCTCGACAAAACGACTCTATCCAAAACGACCTCTTCCACATGCAGGCCCATAGCTGCTGAACGTCCTAAGATTGACCTTCCAAGCCATCGCATCAATTCTCAGATTCATTACATGAAGGACCATGCACTCATTGGA
The DNA here is from genome assembly GCA_034641835.2 of Pinus albicaulis. Lineage (NCBI taxonomy): Eukaryota > Viridiplantae > Streptophyta > Pinopsida > Pinales > Pinaceae > Pinus > Pinus albicaulis. Next base: position 960,816,464 of record CM076573.1, on the reverse strand, counting down.
AAATTTGTAGGCTTTTGGCCTACAGAAAAAGCCCTGCATGGGTGGATCAGCTCCAAATAGAAACCAAAAGGTCATGTCATGCTTCAACTAGGGCCTAAAGGCTTCTTCAATGCCATCTTTAACTGCATTGAAGACAGAAATTGCATCTTAGATGGAGTTCCATACCTTTTCAACTCGTCTGGAATCTACCTCCGCGACTGGGTTGAATGATTCAATCTAGACAAAGAGGATTTTAGCTGGGCACCGGTCTAGATCAAGCTATATTCCTTACCCTTGGAATATTGGGATGAAGAATCCTTATGGGACATCGGCAACGGACTGGGAGAGTTCATAAAGATAGAAGAGGAGACCAAGCTCAGGTGATACACCTCATATGCCATAATATCCATCCACATGCATCTCGCAAAAGCACTCTCGGACTCGGTGAGTCTTTTTCATGATGACTTTGAATGGCTACAATATATTGATTATGAGCATGTACCTTTCCACTACCGCAAATTCCATGCTCATGGCCACTTATTCTGAGACTTCCCTCTCAATCCCCCCCCTCTAAACCAAATGTGTCCTCTTCCAACTCCGATGAAGATGGTTTCACAAAAGTCCAAACCCGTAAATGCCATCTCAAGAAAGCCCCTGCTACTACACCCAAACATTCCCCCCTGCTTCAAATATCCCCTCCACCAGCAATAGCTTTGATGCCCTTGCAAAGCTCTCTCAGCCTGATTCTGAGAACCCCAGCAAGTCTTCTATCCCCCGGAACCCCTCGCCCTCAACACCTAACTTGGAATCTCCCATTCCCCCCTCGTTCTCGATACCTCCACCTGAGTCTCTCCTTCTTCCACCTAAAACCAACACAGTCGTGAATCTAGTTCTCAGGCAACATAACAACATGGATGTCGACGGCTCAGGGGCTGAAGGCAGCTAGGACAGTCACATGGAAGAGGAATCAGAAAATATTGACATTGGAGAGCTAGACATTTTGGTACTGGAACAGACTCGCAGGAAAAAAATAATATGACAAAATATCGGACAAACAAATTGAAAGTCTAGAGGTAGCCCTCTCACGTGTTCAACAGCACCAAAAATCCTTGGGTATCCAACTCAGCAGCCAATGGGAAGGGAAAAAACTCTTCAAGGACTCCAAAAAGAGAGGCAGAAAAACAGATCTGCAAAGGACCATCCTAACTAGGGAAATTCTTGTGGAATCTGGTAGGTACCCCAAACTTACCAAGTTCTATCATCCACTTGAAAATTGTTCTCAATGAAGCTCACATCTTAGAATATAAGGGGATTAAATATCCCCTCCAAGTACAGAATGATAAAAAAAATGATACAAATGGAAAGACCACAGGTTTTCTTCATACAAGAGACAAAATGTAACAGTAATACCCCGGGCTCCATCCTCTCCAAAGCCTAGCCAGGCTGCCACTCCATTGCAGTGGATGCTTCTGGAGCCTCAGGGGGATTGGCCATTGCATGGGATCTGCAGGTGGTCTCAATCTCGAATGCTCATGCAGCACATAATTTGATCCAAGCTACATTCCACATCATAGGGACCGACATACATGGTTACCTTACCAATGTCTACTTTCCTCAAGACCCCATGAGGAAAATAGCCCTGCTTAACATGATGGAAGTGCTTAACTACAACAGGACTCATCCTCTTTGGATCACATGAGGGGAATTCAACATGATCACTAATTCTGAGGAGAAAAGAGGAGGGCATGTCAAATTAGATCCGAATTGCATCTACTTTAAAAACTACATCGAAAATAATTGGTTGATAGATCTACCTTTCTTCAATGGCATTCATACTTGGAACAACAGGTACTCTGGCTCACAGCAAATTTCCTCTAAGTTGGATCGCTTCCTCCTGTCAGATAATTCCATTCACGCCAGAGGATACATTCAAGCCTCTATCCTACCTCTCTCAGGATCATATCACTGGCCTATATCTCTCCAATGGACGAAGCCTGGCGATACCACCAAAAGACCCTTACATTTTGAAGCCTTCTGGCTTACCCACCCAGACTTCAAGGAGATGGTTACCAAGGCCTGGCATGCTTTCACTCCACCAAAAGGATCCAAGATGTTTAAATTCCAACAACACCTCAAGGATCTCAAAACCCACATCAAAAGATGGAATCATTCCACCTTTGGGAACATATTCCAACAACAAAAGGTCCTCGAGTGTAACATGGTGGAGATTCAACAACGCATCATCAAAGAGGTTCGTACTGAGACTCTAGCTTTCCAGGAACAGACTCTACTCAAACAACTTGATGAAAGACGACAACAAGAAGAGATACTCTGGAAGCATAAATCTAGAATAAGATGGCTAAAATAAGGGGAAAGGAACACCAAGTTCTTCCATCACTCCACCATACAGTGAAGAATGCACAACAAGATTAGCCTACTCCAAGGCCAAAATGGAAAAATATTGGAAGAGCATCAAGATATCGAAAAAGAACTCTTAAACCACTTCAAATTGGTGCTCCAGGAGAACCAAGCAAACAGACATCCAGAAATTACCAAAGTTCTGCAACACATCCCCAAACTAATCGATGAAGATCATAATCAAATGTTACTTTTCCCTATCTCTCTTCAAGAAGTAGAACAAGCTGTTGCCCAATGTAAAGAAGGCAAGGCACTAGGTCCAGACGGCTTCACCTCCAATTTCTTTCATCACTTCTGGGATCTTATATGGCAACTTGTCGAAGAATCCTGCACCATGCATTGGATTCTGCCCTCTCTCAATGCCACTTTCATTGCGCTCATACCCCAAGAAGATCAAGCTGCCACTCCAGAAAAATTCAGGCCAATATCTCTCTATAACGTCATCTACAAAATAATATCCAAGGTGATAGCCAACAGACTTAAGTCGCTGCTACCGTTTCTCATCTCGCCGGAACAAATGGGATATGTGGAAGGCCGCTAGATCCTTGATGGAATCATTCTAACGCATGAGATCATCCACTCCCTGAAACAAACCAAAAAGGTAGGTATGCTTCTGAAAATTGATTTATCCAAAGCATTTGACAAACTTAGTTGGAGCTATATACAACGAATTCTTGCAGCCTATGGCTTCAGTCATACTTGGATCAGATGGGTTATGAGTCTAATCTCCTCCTCCTTCTTCTCCATCTTGGTAAATGGTATCCCTTCTCTCCCCTTCTCCCCTTCCCGAGGTATTCGCCAAGGTGATCCTCTTTCCCCCTTTCTCTTTGTTCTCATGGCGGAAGGTCTGAGTCATCTTATTAAGCATACTATCCAATCCTAGCAACTGAGGGGCATTTCTATTCACGGCCTGCCAGCCACCACCCATCAACAGTTTGTTGACAAAAACATGATTTTTGGCCACCCCTCGGTCCAAGAGGCCTCCACCTTCAAATCCATCCTAGACACTTTCACGGATGCTTATGGCACCTCTGTCAATGCGTCCAAATCTCAAATCTTCTTTTTTAATACTTCTATCTTCACCCAAAATAAAATTTCCAGAATCCTTGGATATACCATTGCTCATCTCCCTGCCAAGTATCTGGGCACCCCTCTGATCGTTTCAGAATTCAAGCATTCCTCATGGCATTCTCTACTTGAAAAACTGGAAGCTAGGCTCTCCTCCTGGACCTTTCTCTCCCTCAACCTAGCCAGTCGTCTTATTCTTATCAAGTCCGTTCTTCAATCCATGCCTCTCTATTTATTCTCAGTCATTGCCACCCCAAAGTGGGTCCTCAAGAAAATCAAAGTTCTTCAACAAAAATTTCTATCGGGATCCTTCGAGAAGAAGAGGAAATGGGAATTGGTAAAGTGGACAACAGTCTGTCAGCCTAAAAAATCTAGAGTGCTTGGTCTCCATGATACTTATCATAACAATGCAGTTATGGGAGCCAAAATATGGTGGTAGTGGTTATCAGCTCCACACACTCCTTGGGTGCTTCTCTGGACTGCTAAATACACCAAAAACAGACCAACAGAAGATCTCATCTGCCTAACAACTGTAGAAGCAGGTTCTCAGATCTGGAATGTAGCTAAATAGCACCACCTTTTAATCCAAGAACACAGTTTTTGGGAAATCTGCAATGGTCAAAATACCCGCTTCTGGAGGGACTCGTTGCAACAAAGGCCCAGGCTTATCAGCACTATTACACCACAACTTCAACCGGAGGTGATCAATGAACTTGCTGCCAAAATTCATCACTATTGGAATGCTTCCAATCAGGAGTTCAGGCAATGGAAACTGGCCGCTCTCTACCTAAATCAGCACCAGGATAATTCCCACACTGCCCTTGACACTAAGCTCAACTGCCAGAAAATCAGACATTCGGAGGATAAGGATCTCATAAAATGGGGTTATACGTCGCGGGGCAAATTCAGCACCCAAGAAGCATACACTCTCCTAACCCACAGCCTTGATATGATCGATTCCATCTGGAACAACCTCTAGTCGTCTAACCTCTGGCCCAAAGTTTCAACCTTCATGTGGCTACTATTTCATAAGAGAATTCTCACTTGGGACAATCTCATCAAAAGGGGTTTTACAGGTCCCTCAAGATGCCCCAACTATCATAATCATGAAGAAACAATCCAGAATTTAATGGTTACCTACCCAATGGCAACTTTCCTCTGGGAGAAAATCAGCTTCAGATGTAGAAGAGAAAGAAGAGGACTAGGAGACTTGAATTCCACCATTTGCAACTGGCCCTCCGCTCCTTATAGCAGCAACCTTCTCAATTCCTTATGGAGGCTCATCCCAGGTCTCACACTTTGGATTCTCTGGAAGGAAAGGAACAAGCGGATCTTCAAAAATCAAAGCACTCCTCAGGATATTCTTTGGAATAAGCTCTATGGAAACATACAGGAAACTCTATCTCTCCAACACTGGTAGCAATAAGATCTCCCCACGCAAACCTTGGAAATAATCGTTTGGGATAATTGGCAACTTGTGCTCCCACCCAGTCTTATGCCAGCTCCCTCACATAAACCTCAGGTTGTAGCTCCGAACAGCTGGATCCCACCACCCGCCGGTCTATTGAAGCTGAACTTTGACGGAGCCTCAAAGGGTAATCCAGGTGATGCAGGATACGGGGGAATCTTCAGAGATCATCAAGGTAATCCTCTGCTAATATTTTTTGGATCTATAGGGTGGGATTCCAACAACTCGGCAGAACTAGAAGGCTTATGGCAAGGGATGCGTCTAGCTCAACTTCACAATTTCTTCCCCATAGAAATAGAAGGCGACTCCCAAATTCTCATCAACATGGCTAATCAACTTCTAATGGGTGCCTCTCCTTCGAAAGTTGCAGACAGCTAGAGACTTATGGAAAGGTTGGATCTCATAGAAAATTGGCTGCAACACCATCGGGCCATAGCCTTCAAACACATCAAGAGATCGGGGAAAAAAGTAGCAGATCTATTGGCAAACAAAGGTGTGATCAGTTCTCAAATCCTAACAGTAGGATCCCTCTCCATTCTCAATGACAACAAAATTATACAGGAATGCACTAATCTGGTGCAAAAAGACAACAAGCCCTTGGATGCGGGTGTTTATGACTGATTATATGGCGTATAGTTTGTGGGATGGCGCATGGCAAGGCCACATGGCCACCCACAAGCCAAACCTTTGGAGCCCAAATGCATTTTAGTCTCCTTGTTGTCACCTTGCACAGCATTTACTCCGCTGTATTCTACGAGGCGACCTCAATTGTTTCAAAATTCTGCTCTTGGGTCACCCACCTCGGCTCTATGGTTATGTATTCCGTCCGTCTGTAACACCCCTCCTCCCTTCTGCTGGTTCTATGTCGCGCCAAATCCCTCCTCTGCGTAGTGGATGCTCCCCCGTGGCTGCGGAGCCAATCTCTTACATGTCGATTAGGAAGTGTTGTAGTCTCAGTAGTTGCATTGAATTTCTCCCTAGCTTCCATCACTTTCAGACCCCCCTTTGCCAGCTGCATCTCTCGGCCTCTTTCAGCCATATCCCTTCCTCCGCTTCCCTGCTATACCCCTCCATCTCTGCCACTTCCGCTACTCAAGACTGCCTTCACCCCCACTGTGCCAACATGCCACGCTTAAGACATCACATACGACGCTGGAGGGGTAGTAGTAGGGGTCGAACGTCGCGCCCTTTACCCTCCTCTATGTCCAGCTCCTCATCTTCCTCCCTTGAGCACTCCTGGGGTAGATACCTTGACACTCACAGTGGTCTTGGCTGTCTCTTCAATTCCTTCATTTGACATCCCACTTCTTTTCCTCCACTGCTTCCTCCGTCTGCCTCTTCGCAACCCCCTGCCATTTCCCACTTTCATTTTCAGTGCTCCACCAACCGTCCCCTCGTTGTGGCTACCACTTTTGTCTCCTTCCATGAGGTATCAGGCGATGGCCCTAGCCTGAGCCAACCCACTCAGCCTCAGTGTTCGCGTAGCGACCTCGGCCCCTCTGAAGATGTGAAATCTCAACAGGTCCCTATAGGGCACATTTTTGGTTCGAAAAGTGGCAGCAGCTTGGGCTATTACAAGGAGCAGTGCACACAGGATGAAGGAACAAGTGTTGATGTCGTCGCGCCCCACCAAGATGAAATTGGGCTCCAGTTAGCAAAAGATGATGAATACAGATGTCTGATTGTTGAAGAACCACCCCCAGGTTCTCATGATGCATAGAATCTCAGGTCTCTTTAGATTTCAGGCTCCTAGCTCTATAGTTTTTGTTATCTGTGTATTTCCATGTTGTTTACAATTACGTATGTCTTTTTGGTCACTGGTTTCCTCACTCGAGGCAGCGCTTCAACTCTACAAGGTCTGGTTTCCCCTCGTGGGCAGCTCAATTTTTGCTGTTTTTGATGAAATTATGGCACTGACACAGGCCAGCACTGCTGAGGCCCGAGCCTACTTGTAACATATGTTTCATTATTAATAGATATTACTCTTACTTAGAAAAAAAATGAGACAGATATGTATCATGTTCAAGGGTGATGCAACTGACGCTGCCAATGGATGAAAAATGAAGATAGATGTTCCCTCCCTTCTCTTTTTATAAGTTCCTTTTTCATAAATTTGTCCTCTAATCCCGAAAAAGAGATAAAATTATACAAGGGAGAACCTCCTAGCCATAATAGACTAGGGTATTCCTTTTTCGTAACTAGTCTATCCCAGTCCGGAAAAGGGTTAAAATTATATTGGGTAGGCGACCCTTCAGGTACTTTAATGAGCGTGATGTAGAGAAGTTCACTCGAAAATATTTTCTAAGTTAAGGAGTCTAAAAAGAGCTTAGAGAAAAATCCTCCTAGAGGAACGAGTGGTATAAATGGTAGCAACTAGTTCTGGTAATGGTGGAAATGCTCATGACATAAAGTGGATGTGAGGTTGGATATGAGGACCACTCATTGCAGTGATATCTCCAAGAAATGGTAAAACACCAAGTGAGTGTGGACAGTAGGCCAATTAGGTGATGACGATGAATAAGAGAGATAAAGACTCAAACCATAGAAGCAAACTAATAAAAGTGGAAATCACAAGGGATAGAGTGTGGAATCCTCCTGGGATAAGGCCAGAAATAAAATGAATAAGAGAACATGATGCTCAAATTTGAAGTCGTGGCGGGTCATAAGGCGAGATTCTGAGAGATGATAGAAAATGAATGCATGTAAACCAATATGGTAAGAGGGTGTTAACTATGGTATCCATGATCAGGTAAGCTCTTCTGCCAAGCTTAAGGCATAAATAGTGTTGACGGTCAAAATGAAAAATCGAAGAAAGTGACCTACCCCTATATGCCAGTCAAAATATCATACCTCAGGCTCGATGTAATAAAAGGTAACCTCTCAGTACATAAGAAAAAACTGACTCCTAAGTCCTCTTGCAAAAGGTAGACTGAAAAACAAACCATAAAGCTCAAAAAACCCACTTTAACCCAAAAATTAGAGAAGGACTATTCCTCAAGATGTCAAAAGATTCCAAAAAAAGCTATAAAAGGATCTCATACCTCTCTATTTTATCATTGTGAAGTTTGTGAAGAAAGGAGAAGGGAGCTTCCAAGGGTTTGAGAGCAAGAGCCATTAGGAGAAAGCGGCCATATTCACGCAAGTAAGTAGTGAACCACCTCTCTCTCAGTCATTTCTGCACTTAAATGTCGAGCCACTATGTTTGCAAGTCGATGGTTTCAATTTGTTGAGGAAAACTTCCCTTGGACATGAGCTTGCTATGGGAATTTTCCAGCCAGAGTGTATGTTTTAACCTTGTACAAGAATTATCTACAAATGAATCTTAAAAACAAAAAATAAACAATAGCGAGAGCGTAAAACATAAAACAAATATACACAGATATTTTCCCTTGGATCCCAAATCAGGATGACCAGCTTGATTTGTCATTCTATTCCTTTTAGTGTTACAACACATATATATACATGCCGAAGCATACATAAACCCCAATCCATTTTCCCTAGATTAGAACATAACCGTAGTTCCCTTGACCGGATCTACAAATTACCAGGGGCCGAAAACCATCATGCCCCAAAAACATGTGCAAACCCATGCACAAAACCATGGGTGGGTCGGCCCACCGAAAAATAGGGTCCAAAAAAATTTCTGGGGCGCTGTCGCCCCCCCTCTCACCCCCTTGCTGCTCCCGCCGCAACGTACAGGAGTCGTTATCTCCCCCCTGCGTGTAACTAGTATTAGAAAGAATATAACACATACCCAACATAGAGAGGCCCAGTTGCCAGGGTTGTGAGCTTCCAGTGTCAAGGCCAAAGTGAGGGGGTGAAATGGGCAATTGTAAATCATTTTCCTTTAGATTTTTTTTACTGTATTTTTCCTAAGTTTTACAGTGACTGATACGCGTAATGTGGGTGTAGGAGAAACCATGGTGTATGAATGGAGATAAAGGAAACATAGAGAGAACTAAGTCCAAGACATGGCCCATGGGCTGACCATCAATGTGTTAAGGAACTTTGGTTTACTCGAATTCATTATAATCCCAAGCATGTCCAGTCAAGACTATCTCTTGACATACATTATACGGTGGTGGGATGTGGACACTCAACACTTCATTGTTGATCCAGAGATATTTACCATAGAAGCCTTAGACATATATTTTCTCACCTTTTTATCAAGGCGGGGGGCTCTAGTTGTGTTAACAGGGGTTCAAAGAAATACAGGGGTAACAATCAGAATTATGAGGGTTTCCCATTGTAGGCAAGTGGAAGGGGCGGAAAAAAGCAAGATACTCATAGAGGAGATAACGGACTTGACCCTTCGGATGATAGCCTAAAGGGTGACCCAAGTAGCAGGGTCAGTAGCACCCCATGCAGTGAAAATCCCATAGTTGGATTTTAGTATATGATGTTTGGAACCCACCTTCTTCAACTGGTGTGATGGGATGGTGGCCAGCGTGAAGGCTCAACATACAAATCTGAAGAGGGGAAAGAGTGACACTTGCGGTTATGGGAGCATAATAGTAAGCTTCTTCTTTGAGAGGATTGTAGTGATGAGGCCCTAAACATTGGATTATGTAACCTCTCCATTGGCAAGACAACCCCGTATGGCTAGATGGTGTAGCACTTTACCACAGGATGACAGAGTGCATACTATTTGCAGGCACATAGACAAATATTTGAAATGGATGAGAGTAGTTGCATTACTAGTGGATGATTACCCATATGATGAGGTAGACTTCATGGGAGATCCTAACATAATCTTTCTCCCTTGTGAAGGTTTTGATTGGAGAGGTAATAAAATTGTGGATTTTGAATGTTTTGTAATTTTTTTGGATTTTTGAAATATTTGATGTTTTTGGTTTTTTAATTAATATTCACTAATGATTTGTTTTTTGACATGCATATGTGGCCCCTGCACACTCATTCAGATATTCTCCACTAAGGATATATGTACCACAAGCCCCAACCCCAACTCCGACATAAGAGATAAAAGATGAGGATGAGGAGCTACGAGAGTTCACTCAAAATGTTGAGGGACTGAAATTGGGGGTTCCTTTGAGGAGGCTGGATGAGACTCCTCGACACATTTAGAGGCACACCGTAGGAGTGGCCTCATCTCATCATCGTGGTCAACTCCGCCATATCCTGAATGCGGTTCTATATTATCATGAGCACCATTGAGTGGGGTCAGTGGCACAGGGTTTTACAGTTTTAATGTATTAGCATGTCTATGGAATATCATCTAAGGCCTTAGTTGCCTAATTTTGAACTTATGTACACAATTTTTTGATATAATTAAATATTGGCTTCTATTTGTTGTTTCTACTGTGTATTTACAATAGATATTTAATTGTTCATGCAAATGGTTTAAAATGTTATAAATGTGACAAATGCCAATATATCACATAATTAGCCAATGAATTAGCCAATCTATTTTGGTCTCGAGGAATATGTATATAAGTAATGTAATCAAATGAATGTTCCAAGAGACGTACCCTCAAAAAATAACAAATAAAAGTCAGATTCCTTACAAAGTAAATACTATGAGCTAAGACACTATGCATTGAGAGTCAAGTTGAAAAACGAGATGATGTATGCCAAGACTACTAGCCATAGTTAAAATCACAATGACAACACTATACTCATCCATGTTGTTGGTGACAGGGCGAAGACAATGTCACCCATAACTCACAAGCTCATTAGTGGGTGAAAAGAGGACCCAAGCGGCGGAAGCATCATTCCGAGTGTAACGACTTGCACCATCTATGAAGCCTCTATAAGGGAGTGAGGGTGTTGACATTTGTACAACAAAGACTAGACACATGAATTACACACAGAAACTAGGAAAATGCTAATGAGAAGAAAAAAAAATTGAACACACACACACATATATACATAATATACAAGCGACCATGCGAAGAAACTAAGCATAGTAGCATTTCTGATAGAGCCCATTATGTGGCTCCAACAATGGATTCCCTTCATAATAAACTAACTCATAGGCCCCTTTATTGAGAACATGTTTAACAATATAAGGCTCATGCCATATGGGTTTGAGTTTACCATCCCCTAACTTATCATGGTCTTCGACATAAACCAAAACGATATCACACTCAGAAAAGACACAATCTCTTATCAATTTCATTATTGACCAGGGCAAGAAGGTGTTTTTCATCAATATGGTTAAGTTGTAACAAGCGTACTTCGTCGACTGAGGTGTCAAGGAGTAACGCAACAACTAGTTTAAGATAATACATTTTGCACTGGATAGGAAAAACTGACTCAACCCCATATGTAATATCCCAAAAGGGAGAATGCAGTAATACTAAAACACAATAGATGAACTACAACAAAGTAAACAAGTAATCTAAATACACCATCAAAATGTATAAAATAGCTGAGCCATTTTATTATATAGGAGGTTGATAAACAGTACAACAGTTCTCAAAATATGAGACACTCAAACCAAAGAGATGGCCTAGAATGACCCTGAAATGATCCCACAAGAGGGACTACATAACTGTTGTACTATTGGAAGGAAAACTGTGTTGTCCCTACTACAAATGTCGACAAAGATAAAAGTGTATATCTAGCAGTTCAAGAGCTCCAATGATGCTAAAACTTTAGATTCAGGCTCTATGATGGATACCGAAGATAACCTAGAAAGGATTTTACAGATCTATCAATCTAAGAAAATCACCCTCTTAGGGCTTGCAGATATAACTGTTGGGTATGCAGATCTGAAGCAAGATCTGACAAAAGGATGGCTACAATATGACACAAAATCATATCTATGCTTGAAGGGTTGATCCCTTCACTATATCCTTAAGCTAGAAGCTCAAGATCTAGATCCTCTATCCTTCTCCATTGATTGCAGCTACTTCTACACAATTTCTGCCTAAAACTACATTGTCAAGGATGGAGGATCTCTAGCCTGCTTCTAAATATGTCAAATCATCTCAAAAATGGTGGAAACAGTGAATGCAAAGTGAGGAGATGGCCCCTCACAGGATTTCCAGCTAAAATACTGGAAACTTCCTTCCTCCAATAGATATACAGGACTAAATTGCGCAATCCTTGAGAGGATTGATGCTGCATGGGGGCATGAAATGTTGGCATGAATTTCAGATATAGATCTACTGCTCCTGAAAGGCTGAACATGAAGCACAAGGTGAAAGGATGAATCCTCCATCAGTTTCCTAGCTGTAGAGCTAGAAACAACCACCACCTCTCAAACCCTTGAGCAGGAATTGTGTTATTCCTGTAGTAGGAAATGCATATGAGTGTGGTTGAATGTGGCACCAATGCCTGATGATGAATGGAGCTCAATAGAAACCTTCCCAGAGTAGGCACTCGAAGTTCCTCATGGGTAAGGGTGGCATTTCCGCTTATAAAAACCCGTGTTCTAAACAAAACTGCAGACTTAGATAAATAGCATAAGCATGCATAGAAATGTAAACTGAAAAATCTAGATCTAAAGAAATCATAAATAATAATCTAAAGCATTCCTTCTATTTTTCCTTCATCTTCATTATACAAATTGTGAGCCTTCCATAGCCCTGGCCCACCTCATAACTGCGTTGTACATGAGGCTACTATCCTCCAAGAAGACTACATTGTCTCTCCATGATCTCCATCATGTCTACATTTAATTCCCACTCTCTCCATCATGTGTGCATTAGATGCACCACTTCCTCCACTATCTCATCATAAGTGATTTATGATCTTACTTTGAATGCACTATGATCTTAGTTTACCTCCTCCAAGATCTCTGTGATTTTGCATTAATGATCCATGATCTCCACTCTTCCTACATTTAAGAAGCTACTCCACTACTCCATAATGTATATATAAATCTAAAATATCCACATACACACATCAAAAGTGGATTTTATTCATCTATGGGGTTTGTGGGTCCCTCCAACCTCTTATTTACTTAATTAATTATGAAAATTAAGAACTCTAATATTCCAATTATTTGATGAAAATTTGGGAATATTACAGTCCTCCCCACCAAAATGTTGCTTGTCCTCAAGCAACTGTAAAAGTGGATACTGCAGCAAACATCCTCCCTCCAAATGGCATCCTCATATGGAAGGCCTCCCCATCTGCCACAATGTGTAATGCATGCCCAACTCCAAATCTGCCTCTCTAGAATGTCTAGAATGGCCTCCAACTGAAAAGTTAGATGCCTCTCCACATCAATGAATCTCCAAGTGGCAACCATATGATGTCTAAAGATCTCCTCTATACATGAGATACATGAAATGAAGTGGTTTCTTCCCAAAGTGGAAAGTCCCAACTCATGAACTATCTCTCCAACCCATGATACATAGAGTAGATTGAATCTATCAATGCTCTCATCATTAGCCATGTTGGCCATGTAGGATCCAAACATAAAATCAACATAGTGCAAAATAAGAAGTAGATACATATGGATAAACATGTACAATGTTAACCCATATTCTCCCAATAACAACCACCGCAGTAAAGCCTTCTGTTTCCATGCTAGATCATCATGAAACCAAGTAAAAGAGCCATACTCTCTCAATAGAAGCCACTGTAGCAATGCTTCTTGCTACCATGCCAAATCAGCATCAATATGAATATGAGAGCCGTACTCTCTCAAAAGAATCCACCACAACAATGCCTCTTGCTACCACATCACATCATCATTGTACCAAATGTAGTGGCCATATTCTCCCAAGAGAAGCCACCGCAACAATGCCTCTTGTTGCCCCATCACATCATCATTGTACCAAGTACAATAACCATAATCCCCCAATAGAATCCAACGTAGTAAGGCCTCTTGTTTCCATCCTCCATCAATGTCATGCAATGTATGGGAAGAAATCAGCCCATACTCTCCTAGTAGTAGCCAAAGCAACAAGGATTCTTGTTGCCTTCTTACATCATCATGATGCAAGTCATGGGGAAACAAAATACTAATGGACATGTGGAATTTCACATAAGAAAAATAAAAACAATCTCCCCAGTGCCACATCATGTGAGAGCTATGCCTTGACCTAAACCCAAGTACATACAAGAACATGAGATATATCCCAAAAAGAAATACATGTAAAGACATGAGACATATCCCAAACAAAAGAAAATATATAGACATAAGATACATCATGAGGTTTCCAAACTCTGTCATCAATAACTAGCACAACCATGCCTCTTTCTGTTGTATTTCATCGATGATATACCTGGCATGGACCACACAAAAGTGAGTTGTTAGGTAGTATTAATACTCACCCAAAAGCAACCAGCGCAACCATGTTTCTTACTGCCCAGTGTCATAGATCTGCAAGAAGGTAGGAAACCTCTTGTTCCTCATCTGAATCCATTCATCCCAATTTGGATGATGAATCATTCCAAGCTCAATCTTGGTATCCACCCATTGTTGAATACCAACATCCTTCAACTGAATAGCTTCTCACTCCATGAAATGTTGAAGTGCACCACCATTGAGGTCTCTCCATGAGATCCTCTCATTAATGGCCCATTGGAACCCATAAGGCTCCATAAATGTTGTAGGTAGAGATCCCTCTTTGAGTTATGAGATGATCATCAAGGAAACTTCATCTTGGCAATGGAAAGTGCTCTCCATCACAAGATGTCTACCATCTATCATTTGTCCATCCAGTGCTTCATCTGTGAAGCTACCTTCATAATACTCCAAGAATAATGGGGCCCTCTCATCATCATTGCTGCTAAGTGACATCGTTGTAGATATTCATGGTGATACCGGTGTTGTCTCATGGCCATATACAATGCTAAACTCATGGTCTGACATTGTACTAAATAGGACTATGCTCCTCCCATCTTCTGAAACTCCCCACTTCAACACAAAGTTTTGAGTGTAGCTCAACCATTAAAAACTGGGATAGCAATACATCTTCTCCTTGATCAAGTCAAAGGTCCTCTATGCAACGATAATTCTACTCCAAATCAGCAAGGTGCTCTAATCCTTGGTTATGCACTTGCCTTGATGGCATGGTCTCACAAATCTCAATATGAGGTGTTGAGATAATATGAGATGAAAGTATATGAAAACCTTGGATAAGCTAAATCTCAAGAACATCTTGCACGTCTACAAGAGTTCCTCCAACCGGTGTAATGGTCTCTCCAACTACTGGTACTGATGATGGCTAATTTTCTATTGTACCAGCGCTGGTATCTACCTCCTTCTCCTCATGCATCTCATGGATCATGCATGGGGCTCAAAATTTCAAGAGCTTAAGACCATCTTGTAAAGATGCAAGTAATCCTCCTCCTGATGTAAGTACATCTGCAGCTGGTGGTGGTGGTAGAGGCTCCTCCTCCTGAGTGGTAATGAGGACATATTCCTTGGGATCTTCATGTACTATATCATCAATGATGGGAGATTTCTCTATGTGAGATGTCTCTGGTTTCTTTCTACCAAACTTCTTCTTCGGACTCTTAATGAAATCTTCATAAGCAGACACTTTCATGTGTGACAAGTGACTGAACCACCAATCTCCTGCTTCACCCTCAGGGTGCAGCACTACAATATCCACAACCTCTCTTTCTGCTACAGGGTATTGTAGAAATAATGTATCTAAATCTTCCCTCCAAAACCTCAATGTGCTTGTGGAAGATCCATCAAATTTAGGCAAGAAGAATCTATGCCTCTTTCTTCTATTGTTGTTGCGGGATCTTCTCTCCTCTTTGAGTTGAAAAAAATGTTGGAGATTTATATTCTCCTTGAGAGCTCTAGGCTATGCTTTGTACTAAAAAATATATTTAATTAGGGTCACATGCCCCACATATCCTTCATATTCATACCATTCACCTTCCTTCTCAAAGAAAGGGGATCTAGTAGAATGATGTGAAGCTCTTTGCTTCTTTGGTTGCTTCTTTTGTTGATAGGAAGTGCTGGGACCTTCCTCTTCTTGAAATATTCTTTGATCCTTCTTTTTCCTTTCTCCCTTCATTTGATTGACCTCCTTGGAGAGATATTGCATGGATCTAAAGAGAAGAGATGCAAAACTGAAATCCTCCTTCATGATAGATCTCTACTAACTACTACTTCTTTTGATGAAAAACATGAAGTGCCCACAAGATGAGCCAAAGATCATGCTCTAATACCACTGTAATATCCCAAAAGGGAGAATGTACTAATATTAAAACACAATATATGAACTGCAACAAAGTAAACAAGTAATCTAAATACACCATCAAAATGTACAAAATAGCTGAGCCATTTTATTATATAGGAGGTGCATAAATAGTACAATAGTGCTCAAAATATGAGACACTCAAACCAAAGAGATGGACTAGAATGACCCTGAAATGATCCCACAAGAGGGACTGCATAAATACTGGACTACTGGAAGGAAAACTGTGATGTTCCTACTACAAATGTCGGGATTGCAACTGCCAGCAAAAGATAAAAGTGTAGATCTTGCATTTCTGGAGCTCCGATGATACTAAAACTTTAGATCCAGGCTCTATGATGGATACCCAAAATAACCCAAAAAGGATTTTCTAGATCTATCAATCTAAGAAAATCACCCTCTTAGGGCTTGCACATATAACTGCTAGGTATGCAAATATGAAGCAAGATCTGACAAAAGGATGGCTACAATATGATACAAAATCATATCTATGCTTGAAGGGTTGATCCCTTTACGAGATCCTTAAGCTAGAAGCTCCATATCTAGCTCCTCTATCCTTCTCCACTGATTTCAGCTGTTTCTACACAACTGCTACCAAAAAATGCGCTGTCAAGGATGGAGGCTCTCTAGCAGGGGGGGTTTTAAGGATGGAAGTTTATCTTAAAGTTTAGAAACCTTGGAAAATTTTACTAGTCCCCAATATGTATATTATAAAAAAATTTATGGTATTTTTGTAAAAATAGTTAGGTTTATAATTATTTATATTAATATATATAATTTTTTGGTGATTTTCAGGGTAAAATAATTTTATACTATAAAATTTGGGCGAATCAATTTTCAAAAAAATGGAAATTGGCCAATCTTTTTTTCTTCTGAAAAAGCATTAAAAATTAGCCCACCTGAAAATATTAGCCCCTAAAATTTTTCGTGCTCTCTAGCCTGCTACTAAATATGTCAAATCAGCTCAAAAATGGTGGAAAAAGTGAATGAAAAGTGAAGAGATGGTCCCTCACAGGATTTCCAGCTGAAATATTAGAAACTTCCTTCCTCTAATAGATCTACAGGACTGAATTGTTTAATCCTTGAGGGGACTGCTGCTGCATGGAGGTATGAAATGTTGGCCTGAATGCCAGATATAGATCTACTGCTCCTGAAAGGCTAAACATGAAGCACAAGGTGAAAGGATTAATCCTCTAGCGGTTTCCTAGCTGAAGTGATAGAAAGAACCACCACCTCTCAAACCCTTGAGTAGGAATTGCGTTATTCCTGTAGCACGAAATGCATATGAGTGTGGTTGAATGTGGTACCAATGAATGATGATAAATGTAGATCAATATAGACCTTCCCAGAGTATGCACTCGAAGTCTCTCGTGGGTAAGGGTGGCATTTCCTCTCAAAAACACCTGTGTGCTAAACAACACTGCAGACTTATCTAAACAACATAAGCGTGCATAAAAATTTCAACCGAAAAATCTAGATATAAATAGATCAGAAGTAATAATCTAAAGGCTTCCTTCTATTGTGTCTTCATGTTCATTACATATATTGTGAGCCTTCCATAGCCCTGGCCCACCTCATAATTGTGGTGTGCATGTGGCCACTAGCCTCCATGAAGATTGTGCTACCTCTCCATGATCTCCATCATGTCTGCATTTAATTCCCACTCTCTCCATCATGTGTGCATTAGATGCACCACCTCCTCCACTATCTCATCATAAGTGCTTTATGATCTTACTTTGAATGCACTATGATCTCAGTTGACATACTCCAAGATCTCCATGATTTTTCATTAATGATCCATGATATCCACTCTTCCTACATTTAAGAAGTTGCTCCACTACTCCATAATGTAGATCTAGATCTAAAATATCCGCATACACACATCAAAATTTGATTTTATTCATCTATGGGGTTTTTGGGTCCCTCCATCCTCTTATTTACTTAATTAATTATGAAAATTAAGAACTCTAATATTCCAATTATTTGATGAAAAATTGGGAATATTACACCATAAACCAATTGGAATGGAGTAAAGCCAATGGAATATTTCAAGGAAGCTCGGTATGCCCATAAGGCATAAAATAACATAAGGTGTCGGTTATATTTATGTTTTCCTACCATCCTTCGCAACATGTTTTTCAAAGTACGATTGATGGCTTCTACTTGGCTATTGGCATGATGATAATACAGTGAGGAATGTTCATGGAGAAAACCCAACTTGGAAGATAGTTCCTACATCATATGGTTTTGAAAGTGTTTTCCATGATCAATGATGATGCTTTTAGGCACACAGAACCTAGTGATCACATGGTTAAAAAAGAACAATGTAGCAGTATCATCGTTAATGAGATGTGTAGGCATGGCCTCAACCCATTTGCTATAATAGTTGACATCGATGATAATATAATGATGTCCTTGGGATGAGGGTGGGTTACATTGGATAAAGTCAATTCCCCACTGGGAAAAGGTCTGATGGTAATAATGGGATGCAACGGGGTGGGATGATCATACATCTTACAAGAAAATATTTGACAGGGATGGAAATCCTGGATTTTTCTGATGAAATCTGTAAATATTGAAGGCCAAAATTAACCGACACAAAATATTTTTTGAGCAGTGGCATGGCCAGAAAAATGACCACCACATTCCCCAGCATGGCAATCATGTAAAACATGTTTGTCTTCTGCATGATTAAGACATCAATGTAGGATAACGTCAAAACCATAATGGTAAAGAGTATCATCGATAATAACATAGTGTCAGTACTAGTGGTGTATAAGTCGACGATCTTCAAGAGACAATGCAGACCGAAAACGTTGGGTTTGGAGATAAAGAAGAACGTATCCATACCAAGGGTCAGAAGTTCTAATGAGGAACTAGGATTTTTCAGATAGAGGATCCATGGCCATAGTTTACTCATTAGCTGGAGGCAATTCAGCAAGCAGCTCAGCGAAGGCTAGGGATTTCTTAGATTTAGAAATGGAAAACTCCAAGTCAAACTCTTGAAGGATAAAAATACATTTATAGTATTTTTCCCCTATGATTTGACAACTAAGGATGTGTTTCATGGGGTTGGAATTGAAAATAACCATAGCCTTTTGCAATATAATATAATTCCTTAATCGTTCTACAACAAACACTGTTGCAAGGGCCAACTTCTCAACATGGGAATAGCAAAGCTTGGGACTGATCAGGAATTTTCTAAGGTAATAAATAGGATTTTCATTGCGGATATCGTCCTACTGGATGAGAAACATGCCTAACAAATATTTTGAAGTGGAAAGATATAGTAAAAAGCCTTGGTTGAATTCAGGAGGGCTCAACAAACGGGCTGACAAAAAAGCTTGTTTAAGATCATGAAAAGAACGTTGGGATTGGTCGCCCTATATAAAAGGGATTCATTTCTTTAATAATCACATGAAGCCATAGGAAATGTGGGAATAGTTGGAAATGAAACGACATAAAAGTTTGGATTTTCCATGAAGTCTTTGAAGCTGAATGGCAGTATGAGTAGGAGTCAGATTGAGGATTGCCTCAACCTTGGAAGGATCCACACAGATTCCTTCTTGAGACAGGATGAATCCTAGTAAACATCCAAATCAGACACAAAAGACAAATTTATGTGGATTAAGTTGTATTTTGTAAAAACTACATGATAGAAATACTTCTCGAAGGTTGGAATGATGGTCCCCACGAAGGAGAGAATGAACAGTAAGATCATCAAGATATACTTCAACGATGTGTTTTATATCATGAAATGCATAATACATGGCCCACTAGAAAGTAGCCCCAGCATTTTAAGACCATAAGGCAGTTTATGTTAGGAAAATGTACCCCATGAATAGATAAAATTATTCTTGTTTTGGTCTTTCGATTTAATCTCAATATGGTTGTACCCGAAGAAGCCATCCATAAAGGAAAATATAGCATTACCTACACAGGCATCAAGGATCTGGCCGATAAAAGGTGTAGAATAATTATCCCTGGGACATGCTAGATGCATATCACAGTGATCAAAATAGACTCGAATATTCTCTTTTTTTTTATTTGCCAAAAAAGGGTTAGAAACCCATTCCGTCAAAGATATGAGATAGATAAAACCAACATCAAAATTTTTTTGAACCTCAGCTTTAATACTTCTTCTTTACGTGGTTTGACCGACCAGAGATATTTCTGAATAGGTTTGGCTCTAGGATATGTCTTAATTTCATGTTGGACGATTCTTGGATCAATCCCAGGAATTTCTTCATAAGATCATGCAAAAACATCACGAAATTATTTGAAAAGGGCAATATAAGTATAAATCTCACAGGGATTGCAATCACCCAATACAATATATTTTCCATGACACCTCGTTTCATGGAAATATTGATCATAATGGTAGAGGAAATGTTGGCCAGGTTCCCTTCCAAAGAAATGGTGAAAATCCATTGAAATTGCAAGGAATAACTGGCAATGCTAGAGGAATGTAGGATTTGATGAGACTCATATAAAATCTCTAAGTTGGGGAGAAACGAATAACGATGATGAAGAGGTCCCAAAGTACGGTTGGAGATATACATGAATTCTTGAAAAGCTTCATGAAATGGTAATGAGAATATGAGAAAGTCAACAAGAGGGAGGAGAGTAAATGGCTCAGGAAGGCGAGAATAAATCTTCAGGTGGTACTTAGATGGCATCACGAGACTCATCGAATGAGGAAGCCAGTTGGATAGCCTGATAAGAAAGCTCTGCTAGACTTAAAGGCATTGGCATGCCATATTGATTTATCTAATATTCAACAGGCACCACCCAAGGATCATCGAGAATCTGGGGTCCATAGGCACGTGAAGAGATCAAATGGCAGCAGACAATGGTGGGAGGGGAAGGATTGTCGAGTGAACTAAATTGAGGAAAAACCTCCATAAGAGTGGACCTTTAAAAATTCTTGCGCCAACACTTTGAAATTGACTAGGATGGTCCCCCACAAGTGATATAGTAGTTCTAGTGGTGGAAATCTAGGCTAATGACATGCAATAGTCAAGTTGGTCAACGGTGAAGATATTTCCTGCATGAGGAAATAAAAGTAAATGAAATACAGATGAGACTACCGTGGTCATGGCATACAACCAACTACAACCAAGGAGTAGGTTATAATCTAAAGGAGTGTCGACGAATTCAAAATTGACCTGTACCATTTTCTCCCTAACTCGATGGCAAGATGTGGGAGGACCCCCTTAAGAATGAAATTATGATCATCAAATTCTTGGAGAGTGGTATTAAACATTGTAAGAGTTGGAGTGCCAATATATTTCCAAAAATATATGGAAATGACATAGGTGGAAGAGACCTCATCTACCAGAGTGCGATGGATATTCTTTTGGGAAACTCACATGATAATCTGGAAAGCGATCTGATGGGAAAAAGGAGGGGTGACTTTCTTGGCATTGAGAGCGATGACACCAAAGTCAGATAATTCAACTCGACAAATGACAGATAACAAGGCTTTGTGCTGCTAAGGACAACTTTGCAAGACCTCTAAGGTAGTCACGGCACAAGGCGCCTGGGAAATATATTCAACAATACGATAATTTTGAGCAGCCCTGGTAGAAGAGTTTCATGTTTTCTTACGTAAAATACCCTTGGAGAGGGGGGGGGGGGGTGGGTGGCGATAGACAGGTTCGATAGACTTATCAAGAGTGAGATATCTAATGGAACTAGGTGGAGCTGGTGACTCCTTGGAAGGAGAAATCGACTCAAGCACATCATAGGACTTAGCACGCGTGGTCATGTTGACATCTTCCTTGCACATAAATATGGTTGAATTGCGAGGGGGATGGGAATATGACCCCTCATTTCCCCCTTGTGGAGGTCGAGAACATTGAGAAATATTTTGTTTTTGTGGTTTTGCAGGGAATGGATGAGTTAAAATAGGAGGTTTCTGAGAAGATGGTGGTGAAAGAAGCCTATGAACTTCATCCATCTAACGAAATTCGTGAGTGATATGATCACCTTGAACATTTTTACAAGGGAACTTGAATTTACGATGATGTTCACTGGTGCCCCCTCCCTGTCTTTACCATCGGTTTGAGAGTTGTTCTTCAGTTGAGTGGACTTCACCGTAAGAAAATTGGTGGAATTATCAGGAGGGGGTGCTTTAGCAGAGCCAGATGCACTTGTTGGGGCTTGAGATGTAAAAATAAATTTCCCAAGGTGGGTAGCAATTTGGCTCATGGGATAGGAAACATACCCAATCACGCCATCAGCACGTGGGCCAGGAATTGGTTTAGGAGGGTCAATGGAAGGTCTAGGGCAGTTGGGAAAACCTTCATACATCATACTTGACTGTGAATATATGAGATCCAACTATTGGGTAGCTTGAATAGCTTGCTCCTCAGTAACGGCTCAAAACATGGACACATATTTGGAAATATGTGGTCAGAATGTTCTAATGAACCATTTACAGAGAATTTCATCAGGTAAATTGGTTCTTACCAACCTCTTGCGATGACGCCAGTCATGAATATGATAAAAAATGAGTGGGAAATCATCTTGTTTGAAGCTAGACAAAATTTCATATTAAATATTTGGTAACTGGAAATGTGTCAGGAAAATTTGAGCTAGAGAGGAAAAATCACCGTAGGATGTAGTATCTAACTCGATGTACCACTTGGAAGCATCCCCGATTAACGTTCTTTGGAAAAGGTGAAGTTTAACGGAATCATAAAATAATGAATTAGATGACAACCATAGGTGATAAGTGGTGTTTTCAGTGGACATATACTCCCCAAGCTTCCCTTCGAACTTGGGAATATCAGATGGTAATTTGGCAGGCATAGGTGGCCACCGGGGATCATGACGAATGGGGTCATTAGTCAATTTAACCAAATCTAGTAAATCGAGAGAGGATAAAAATAGATTGTAAATTTGACCGAATGGGTTGTATGCAGGGGAACCCCCTGACCAATATTTCCTTCCCCCCATAAATGGATTATATGAATACGTTTGCTGGTGGTGAAAATGTTTAGCCCCAGAAAATGGTTGTTGCAGGCTAGCATAACTAGTAAATGGATGTTTCCCCCTAGGGTAAAAAACTCCAGAGAGAAAAGGGCCCCCAAAATCATGACTGCTAATGGTGTTGTACCCAGGGTGAAAAGAAGGACCATACTGCGTAGTAGGGCCAACATAAGTGGAATGGCCCAGGTAAGACATGGTACTAGGAGTGAGGTTACCCTAGGTAAACTAGCCCCTCTAGTAAAAGTACTTGTAGGTGGCGTCCCTCCAAAGAGTGAACTATACAAAGCTTGTGACATACTAGAAGCTACATTACCTCTAGGCTGAATAGGGACAACTGGCGATCCCCCCCACGGATTCATGGAAGTCACCATGCCTAACTAAGGAACAAGAATAGTTGGTCTGGAAAATGACGGTGTGTAAGTTCCTGGACCTACTAGCTGACTAGGTTGGGGTATAGTAGTCGGCATAAAGGAGGGTGTGGGTACAGAAACATTTGGGAAACTAGTGGGAGCCATATATGAGACTAGTGGAATTCTCCAAGAAGAAGTGAGAGGCATGGACAAAGGAACAGGAATAGCCACGCTAAGAGGTGGCAGCATTGTCATGGCAGTCGAGACTGCTGATCCATACGGTAATGAATTCTTAGACCCCGCCATAGGGTAAATGGTAGATAAAGGCATGTAAGTGTAAGCTAGTGTAGAACCGTCAGGATTTAGCTACAGTAAGATAGGCCCTAAGGGATCAGTTAAAGGTTGATTGACAGGAGCATCAGATTTGTCTGCCAAAGTCTCAATAGAAACTATATCACTATCAGTGGATCCAGACACAAATTTCAACACTATGTGATGGTCAAAGTCGCGAGCATCGACATGCACTCTCTGTGCACAAGAAATAAGTCCACTTCATTCAGGAAGTAAACCTTTAAGACGTCATGAACATCGACAAAAAAATGCAGCTAGGGTGATAATAAATAAAACCCAATTAAGTTAATGCAAACACCCTAAGGAAAAACTATGAACTCGAACCAAACAACACACTCTATAAACTTCCTAAAAGACAGCACACACAAACATAATACAAAGAATTTAGTAGTGGAAGAGTGATACTACCGACCTGCTTCCCAACCCTTTTAACTGTGAACTTAGCACAAGTTCCCTTACAAGATGTGGAATACCCCCTGAGAGGACTAAGAGAGTATGACTAATATTTTTCCCAGGTACAGAGAATACGACCCCAAACCTACACCTGTGTATGAGCCCTAGAAAGAAAGGCCACTATGGTCACCACGTAAAATAACACAGCCTGGGGGGGAAATCGTAGGACAAATTAACATGCAAGGGCAGTAAAATTAACCCCAAAAGGAGCCAAGACCGAAACCCCCTTGAGATTTACCTCCTAAGTGGTCCCCAAGTGATAAAAAATTGTTTGTATGCGTGTCAATTATGCTATATCGCGCCACCCGAAACTAAGTGATATGGGTCATGTCACCCCACTTAGCCCAAGTGTGACCTCATGCTTAACCCTTTTGTGAGGAGGTATTCCCATACTGCACTACTACAAATGGATTTTACTCCCTACCACAAGCTGCTAATATTATTTTGTGGTCTTGGAGTGGTTAGCTCACACTCCTACCTCCAAGACCCTAGCCTAAGCCAGTGTTGGTGTACTACTAGTAAAAATGAAAGACAAATCGAGTTGATTTTATTATCTTGTTAATTTTAATGGATTTTTTTTACACAAGCGGGAAGCGGCATGAAACTAAAATGGTTTGTAGGACTCTTAGTTAGTCACCTTAATGTAGCTATATGCAATTTTTTTTTTTTTCAATTTGATGAATGATAGCTACGAGAGGGAAAGATATTATCTAACACACCAATGCCTGCAAAGATGCACTTTTCACTAAATATTCTTGAATGAAAAATGTCTCAAGAATTTGAATAATGACCCACAAACACACCAAAAATAAAACTGAGAAAGAGACCAAAGAAATTCTCCCAAGCAAGAATTCAAAGCACTCCAAAATCGAAACAACTAGGGAAACAAATCCCAATAAAAAACACTCAAACAAATAAATAAAACGAAAGCCAAAGTGGAAACAAAATATGGCAATGTTAATCAAGCTAGGGTTGCAACACAATGGATTCACGAGGGCCAATGTTCTACAAAGGACTAAAATGAAACCTAGAGGCAAAGAGGCCTAAACAAGATCTTAAAGAAAGTGATTACAATGTGAAAAAACACTTTTAAAATAACTTGTTCATATGACAGTTGCACAACCAGTGACAACACCACCATTTGTGACACTAATGACCAAAAATCAAAGAGATCACTCCACAAGAAGGCATGAAAATGAGAAACAATCCCAAAATATGAATATAAAATGTAAATAAGATTGAAACAATCGTTGAATACAACCAACCGAACTGATAATGAAGTCAAGAGACCAAAATAAAAACTCAAGCCAAGGAACCCAGTAAAAAACTCAAGAATAAACTCAAGAAATGATATACAAGGGAAGACCTTGAACAAACATATCCAGATAGATCAGATCAAAAATATGGGATAGCTGATAAAATATAGAAAACGATGGATCCAAATATGTTTTCAATGGATCGAAAAGCAATGACATGCTTGATGCCTAATGAAAGAGAAAAATTATTCTAAAGAGGAACTTAACCAATCCAAAGAAACTTGATGAAAATAACAGATCTGGACCAAATCCAACAAGTACACAGTAAGCCCAAACTATGCAAATGCAGAAACAAAGATTTCTGACTTAAGGAAAAGGGTTTCATAGGGCTAAAATCCTCAACGATTGGCACAAAATGATCTGGACTGGGTTGGCCACGGGCATAGGCTTACCAGCTAGCGGCTAAGAGGTCCCTGGTTGGGGCAGAGCCTTACAATGTTGTGGATAGGGTTCTAAACATAGAATTCCCTATTTTCTTGCGCAATGACCAATAGAGAATCAAAGTACAGAGGTAATAACCCTGAAAAATAGCTAAAAATAGTCAAAACATTATGAGGAAACCCAAAAAATAAAAAACAAGAGGATGTGATCAGGATCTAAGGAAAATCGGACATAAAATTGAGTGTGTTGTCATTGAAAGAACCAGTTATGTTGCAATGGAAATCACAAGGAGATGTTGCTCTATGATCTAGTGTCTGATAGATCACCATAAAGACAAAGGCATGACTAAGAAGATACAAAATATCACACTCTCGTATGATTCAACAAAAAACATGCAATTGGATTTACACTATGAGGAAGAGAATGGTATCTTTCCACCTCACAGTTTCGGGACAGATCTTGAGTTTGTATTAGAATTCTTGCACTCCACACGAGCGATCTACTCGATCCACTTCTGATCTCAACACTTGCTCACAATCACAAACATTCAAGGACGACAAAATATATTCCTCAGAAGATAATTATATAAGTGATAAAATAAACCAATCACAAGATATGAAGTATAGTTATGTAAGGGAGAGAACATATATCTTCATTAATCTCATAAAAATGATACAACACTTCTATACCTTAACTCTAGAATTTCCTCTCCACGATCTGGCAAAGTTTCCCCACTAGATCCAATGAATGAGCATGAAGAGCACTCACATAGAACTAAGACCTCACAAGTTCTCTATATGGAAAAAATGTGGAAACATAAGATCAGGATCTCAGTTAGTAAAAAATATAGCATGGCTCTAGCCAGCCTGATCCTCTTAAACGATCCAATATAAATAGGTAGATGATAGGTCTCGAGAGGATAAATGTGGACGCTTAGGGCGATGAGAAGTTACAAAATCTTCTGGTGGATGAGTCCTGGCCAGCTCGAATCAATGAGTAATTGAAATTATCTCCTAGGGACTAAGTCATTTACGAACATTCCCTTGGCTGCAGGCACATAAAGGGCCAAATAGGGCCTTAGCCGCACGCACAAGGGGGCCTAGTAGCAGTTGTAGGCCCTTGGTCGTGGGCACAAGCCTACCTACCCACGGCTAAGGGATAAATTGGGCTAAAAAGTCTCCTCAAGTAAGGAAAATGTCAACTAATCATGAGGTCTAAGGGTCAGTGATGTAGGGGTAGCAAAGTAAGATGATAACAGTAGAGAATTTTACAAAAGATAATGATTCTATCTTCATTGGATCTAGGTTTACACAATTATATGGATAATATGGAATATTGATGATAAAATCATCAAAGTACTACTACCTTTAAGGAAATAATTTAGTTGAATGCACTAATAAGTCCTTGATCTAAATTTTGAAGAAAATAATTTCCTTAATTCAAATAAATTGGCATAAGAAGTTGTTGGATGCACTTTGGGAAAATACAATTACTCCAAAGAAAAACATGAGATAGTCACCTTACATGTTGGTATATGGAAAATATGGCATACTTCCTATACATATATAATTGAATGCTTTATCAATTTATACTAGGGTTGACGATGAATAAGATGTTAGTTCACTTCATATAAGGCATTATACACTTCTTCAAATGGAGGAAAAACATATTCAAGCAATGAAGAATATGAAAACAATATGACAAACAATCAAGAAATATTCCAATCAAAGCTCCACTTCAAAGAATTTTCAAAAGGATAAATTGGTGCTATTATGAAACAAGTTGAAATAAAAGTCATCCATTCATATAAATTTTGAAGCCTTATGGCTTGGATCATATCAAATAGATAAAATACGCGAATCAATTTGTTACCTTCTCAAGGAAAAGAATAGTGTTGTTTAGAGGTTTTCTATAAATTGGCAACATCCCAAACTCTTCATCTTCTTAATTTGTGTCCCTTCTTGTATACTCTTCCCTTGTTCTATGTATATTTTTCCACATTGTTAAAATAACACATAAGCTTTTCCTATTTTTATGGTTACATGTGCCTAATGGATAAAATCCTCTTGATTCTTCGCAAACCATGGGGTGTCATTGTCTCATAGTTGGAGCCTAAGTCTGACAAAATCTGTTGATCAATTTCCCCATAAACCATCATACTCAATTTTAACTTTGAACTCCCTTTCTTTAAAAAATTAACCATTTTATAATTTATAGGTTATTGAACACCTCTTTTCTTTACTTCTCTTTAACCCAAAAAAAAACTTTATTTCTTAGTCTTTCATTGAATGTGGGTTTTGACCCCTATCTTTCTATGAATCAACCTACACCCACATCATATATTCTATAATCTACACCCACATTTTAGAAACATCGAAATTATACCATTCCTATAATTAATCATTTTCCCTTGCATGAAGGTTTCCACATGACTTTTCTTTACTCCTTATCCCTCATAACTTCGTCCCACATGAAACAATCCCACATGACATTCTTAAATATTTATACTTATATGTTTCATATTCATGTGAGTTGCACACCAATCATAATATATTTTTACTTCTGCATGAATGAATCCTACATGATCCCATAATTATTCATTTAAACATGCAGATTATTTTGCATGCAGATGTAGGAGCCAATCCTCAACATTTCTCATCGTATGTTTTGCAACCCACATTCAATATCCTTTATTAATCAATCCTTTGTAATTTCAAGATACGTTAATCGTGAATTCGAACACACTCCTCACATGACTAAATTTATTATTGGTATTAAATAAGATGAATTTCTTGCTAAGAGTTCATTATTTTATGAATCACAGTAGTACTTATCATTTATGAGCCATTCCTTTTTCATGAATCCACATAGAAAGAATCAACAATATACTTAATACATAAAAACTTTCAAATTAGTTACTTTTTCTTCACTTACTCATTTAACAATCAATAATGGGCATCAAATAGACATGCCAAACAAAGAAAAAGAATCCTTTTACGAAGATACCTTCAATAGATTTCGGAAACAAGATCATGATTTTTAGTGATTGATGACTTATAAATGGTATTTAAGCCTCAATACAGAGAAAAAGAATAACATCAAGGATTGGATTTAAAATATTGTGCATGTGAGATGCATTCCTGAAGTATTTAATTTATTAGAGTTTATTTTTTCATTCACTGATATATTTGACCCTAGGGAAAGGCTACTTGTTGATTCTTCTAAGACATGTTCTTCTTACTCCTAGTTTTCTCAAGAACATTGTCAGGCTTACAAAAGATGATTTTGCATTCAAGTAGCATATTTTGATGCCTTCCTGATGAATTATAATTAAGGGGAGACTCTATTGAAGAATTTTTTGAAGATCCCAACTAGGGACCTAGATAATCCCAAATAATTAAGGTTTTTTCACTTTTCAATCCATACAGAGAAATTGTTTGTTATTTTCCTTAGTGGTAAAGAATTAATAGAATGCATCGCTAAGTATTTTTTTTATATTTTACGTTGTTTTGTACATGAGGGGACCATATTTTACTAGGCTTATGTAATCTTAGTAGAAATGTTTTATCAAATAGGAAATTTCAACTAGCCAAAAGGGTTTTATATGTGTTTGTATATGGTATGCATTGTCATCCATTAAAATTTCTTTGAAGGCCTCCTACAGTCATGTCATTCTAATTTTGACATTACCTTGTTCAACTCTTGTATCCATATTTTTGGATACACAAGGCTCCATTACATTTCTATTCAGTACAAAATTATTTCCTGTCAAGATGCATAACAATGTTTGTTAGTGCATCCGCTACAAGATGCTCCCACAAATCCATTGCCCTTTTAGAAGGAAAATGAATTTTCAAATGGAACAAGATTCTTCATAAATTTGGTTACTTGGATTTGAAGGAAATCCATTTTTACTTCCAATTTATGCTTGTGAAAAAATATTTTTGGTAGAATTATGTCGATAATACAAGTCTTGGGCTTAGCTTTTAATGAAAAGGGAAGAAACAAATTATACCTCTTCCTATTTCACTCAGAAGTTCTAAATTTAAGAATATTTATGCAATGGATTAGTATCTTACTTACCTTTATGTGA
Organism: Pinus albicaulis; assembly: GCA_034641835.2. Taxonomy (NCBI): domain Eukaryota; kingdom Viridiplantae; phylum Streptophyta; class Pinopsida; order Pinales; family Pinaceae; genus Pinus; species Pinus albicaulis. The sequence continues at coordinate 960,786,453 of CM076573.1, read as the reverse complement.
TCAAATTAAACAAGGTGGAAGAAGTAAAAGGTCTTGACCCACGATTTATCTTTTCTTTTCATCTTAATTCTACTAGATATGGTATTGTGTTTCAAGTGAAGCAAGCTAAAGGTTCTAGAGATAATAAAATACTAATATTCCACATCATTTTCATGAAGGCACAAGTTACTATATAACACTAATTTACCATATAAACAAAATTAAAATTCAATTACAAGTGTTATATCTGCTCCCCAATACTTTGAAAAAAGCACTTCTACTTCGAAGGGTTAACCTCAAGCAAGGGAACTCAAAAGGAAGATCACTAGCACTACTAAAAATGGTGGTGGTGACGAGAATCAACCAAGGTTCAACTTGAAAATTTGTTGAAGTTAGTTCAAAAAGAAAGAGAAGTAACACTACCGACATACCCAAAGAAACAAACATTTAGGTTATGGAATTTGATGACATAAAGGAAACATCAAAGGAACCGAAGTAGGCCAAAAGGAGAGTCTTGGAAATTTAGCGCATTACTAAGGAGCTATCTCAATAAGAGTCAATATATTTTTAAATTGAATTAGTCATTTTAAATCATGCGACCTACAACAATAATTTCAAATAAAGTACAATTTGAGAAAATAAATATTATGAATGATGAACTCAGTGGTAAGGTGAACTCTGAAATTGATGTCAACTCGATAAAGCCTTTGAAATTGTTTAAATTTTATCAAGATACTAAAGATGCATTTTCCTATTCAATATTAGAGTAAGAATGTAAAAATATAACATTGAAATAAATGATAAAAGAGTTGTAAATGGATTTACTGCTAAAGCCATTATTTGTTGAACCAGTCTCTACTATTTGTCCAAATTTAATTATAGAAAACATACTAGAAATCATTTTAAGTATTAAAGTGGCATCTAGTTTACTTTTCAAACCAAAAATATATCATCAATAATATCAATAAAATAATTAACAATAATTAAGTATTAAAGTGGCATCTAGGTTAGCTACATCTTCAGCTAACCTATATATGAATTGACTCCCTCATTGAATATTTTCAAAAAGAACCTAGAGAACGATGAAATGTTTTATAAAGAAGCATTAACCGCATTCATCATGAAAGTTAGATTTGAATGAATGACAAAGGAAAGAGAAAATTCCTTTATCACAAGGGAGAATCAAGAAATTAAAATCTGTCCAGAAGGGAAGAATAAAGACGCAAAGAATAAATACAAAACAAAATGATTTGTTCTTTAAATTAGATAATGTGGAAAAATAATTTGAGGGACCCATTCTTATCATGGATGCAATGTTATTAATAGGGAGAAAATTTACGAAATTTTTGATGAATTGTGACCAACATATTGATTTCCCCACAAATTGATAAATTGCTAATTCATTTAGTTGATAAGAATGAAGACGAGTTATGATTTGAAAGATACTGAAGATGAGTTGTTTGAAATAAAATTGAATAAATAGGTTACCGTGGCACCACTAAGAGACTTCATTGAGAAGGTAACTAATATTAAATAATTGATTAAAAGTTCCAACGGTTCCACTTCAAGCATGCCAACAAACTTAAAAGGAGGAGATTCAACACAATGAAGGAATTCTTCTATCACTATAAGTAGGTTATATACATTTAGCTTACCCATCCTTATTTTCACTTAAAAATCATACCTCCTATTGAATATGGAGTCTTCCAAGAAATAAGGATTATTTTTATTTGTTATTTCTTTTCTCCTTTGGGTCTTACTTTTGTTATATGGTGAATTCATGGGATATAATCGACGTCATTAAATGTATTTACATTTCCCAGACATTACTGACATTATTAAAACTTTTTCATATTTTTTAAGGTTCCTCAACAAAGTATTTAAGAGTTCTATCTCTAGTGTGATCTTTGAACTTGAACTTTGAGTTTTAAGATTGCAAGGGTGTAGCTCTTTTCATCTCAATGATTTTTAATGGACATATCTTTTGAAGTTATAAAAAAAGTGTACCATTAATTTTTTCTCCGCTCCAAATGTTTTATATTGTTACTTACATTTATGTTGGAAGATATATGAGAATATATGAGTCTTGAAATGTTGAAATTTATTTGATGTTCATATTCATGTGTATCATATTTTTTTGAATTTCGAAGGTTTTATCATGTGTCATGTTTATTTCTTTATTTTCTTTTGAATGTGCACTTATTTATTAAAGAGGCGTACCACCTCTTAAAAAATGAGAGGGGAAATTATTCTCTCAAATGTTATATTTAAGATTTGGCTAATTCTAATTCTAATTATCAACAATAGTCTTCATATGCTAGCAATGAGCACTGCATTATTACTGGTTCAAAGTTTTTAAAAGGCCACTTTTGATCTTGGGTATTTTATATTATTATTATTTTTTTTTAAAGTAATAAGTATATTATTGCAAAAATTTTGTCTCGATCATAGTTGTACATTAGGAGTTACATTATGATTTTCTTCCATCTTTTATATCTATAGAATATTGAACTAGAATTATACTTCAAAGATGAATACAACTGATACTAAGCATATATGGGTCTTTGGAGGTAAATACCTTCCAATAGAGCCCCAAAATTAAACAAAAAGTTTATTACGTATATCCTACTTCAAAATATATCCTTTGTTACAACATATTTCGTTGAATCCATGATGACTAGCACCCCCCCTGGAAGCAAAAAAACATATATATTTTATATTTAAACATATGATTCATGCTTTATCTACTAAGGGATGGATGATGGTCTTAATTGACCATCAACTCTCCTATAGGTTTTAACCCTGTACAAAAATTATCCACGAACGAATCTTTAAAACAGAAAATAAACAATAGCGAGAGCATAAAACATAAAACAGATAAACACAGAGATTTTCCCCTAGATCCCAAATCGGGATGACCAGCTTGATTTTTCATTATATTCCTTTTAGTGTTACAACACATATATATACATGCCGAAGCATACATAAACCCCAACCATTAACTGGATTGGGAACATAACCGTAGTTCCCTTGACCCATCTACAAAATGTGTTTTGCGCTGAAAACCATCATGCCCCAAACTGATGTGCAAACCTCCATGCAAAACCATGGGGACCGCCCACTGCAGGCAACAAGGACCAAAACATTTTTCCTGCTGTCTGACCTGACAGTGGGTCGCCGCCCTCGTGACCCCCTCGGTGCTGCCGTGCCCATCGCACGTATATGGGGGCCACGCCCCCCACCCCCCCCACGCGTGACTGTCGGTTAGAATATAACACAAACCCAACATTCTCCCACCTGTTTTCTTTTCGTAGGGGGCCACAGGAGAGCTGAGTCATTAGCCCAACTTTGCAACACCCATTATTTCTCTACACCAAGAGAACTTTTGAGTGTTCACAGATTTTGTCAATGCATCTACAACATTCTTCAAAGTGTCCACCTTTACCAGTAACACCCTTTTAGCTTCAACTATATATCTCACAAAGTGATGTTGAACATCAATGTGTTTTGTCTTTGAATGATAAGCAGGGTTCTTAGCTAAGAAAATTTCTCTTTGGCTATCATAGTCTATCCTTATAGCTTGCTGCACCAACCCCATACTTGAACACAATCTCTGCAACCAAACTACTTCCTTGCTTGCATGAGTGGCTGCCATGTATTCTTCCTATGTAGTTGAAAGAGCCACTACAGACTGTCTTTTACTCATCTAACTGATTGCACCTCCAAATAGGCCAAACACATACCCACTTTTAGATCTTCTTTGGTCCATATCTCCAGCCCAGTTTGCATAAAAAAAAACATGAATGTCCAACACTCTTTCCAATCCTGGTCTTCCCTGGTAGCACAAGCCATAATCACTAGTGCCACACAAATATCTGAAAACCCGCTTCATTGTTGTCCAATGCTCCTTCCCTGGGTTTGGCATAAACCGCTCAATACTCCCAATCGCATGTACAATGTCTAGTCTAGGCATGTACCATTGCATACATCAAGCTACCCACTCGCACTCGTACATGGAACACTTCGGACATATCCTCCTCTTCTCTTGTGCTCTATCGTCTTTGCTACCTTTGTATCACAGGACCCACACTCACCGCTTACTATCTCATATTGAACTCTTAAGCAATATAGTCTCGACATACTTCCTCCGGTTTAACCAGTAGGCTTCCTCTTGCCCAATCCTCTTAATTTCCATGCCCAAAATATAGTTTCATAACATCACATCCTCTTCCTCATGTCAATGATAAAACCGGGGTCTTCAAATAATTAGAATTTTCATTTGTCAACAACATATCATCCACATACAAGACCAAATAAATAACACGATCACCAATTAATTTAAAATAAACACAGTGATCCTCCTTGCTTCTGGTGAAGCCAATTCCCTGTATATAGGTATCAAATTTCTGATACCACATCCTTGGTGAATGTTTTAACCCATACAAAGAGTTCTTTAACCTGCATACCAGCTCTTTCTTCCCCTTCACCATAAATCCTTCAGGTTGTTTCATGTATATCTCTTCTTCTAGATCCCCGTGAAGAAATGTTTTCTTCACATCCATCTGTTCTACCTCAAAATCAAATGCAGCAACAACGGATAAAAGTAATCTAATAGAAGTAACTTTGGCAAGAGGAGAAAAAATATCACCAAAATAAATTATCGGTGCCTAGGAATAACCTTTTGCTACCGACCGAGCTTTGTATTTCTCCACCTTGCCTTCTACATTCATCTTCTTCTTAAACACCCATTTGCTCCCAATGGGCTTCCTTCCAGCTGGTAACTCCACCAGATCCCATGCCTCATTTTTATGCAAGGATGCCATTTCATCAACCATGGCCTCCTTCTAGAGTTTTCCATCCTATGAATCTACTGCCTCCCTGACGGTTCTAGGATCATCATCAGTTATAGTTAAAGAAAAATGTGAACAGAAAGCATATGGAATACACCTTTCTGGTTGTCTTCTTTCCCGAACTGATCTTCTAACAGCCGGAGTTTGCAGCTCTTCCTCTTCTGAGTCTTCTTCTATTATAGAGTCTGATTCATCCTCCTTTAGCTCAAACTATATCTTCTCAGGTTCCTTTGGCAGGACTTCATGTTTAAAAATATCTTTCACCTCTCTAAACACCACATCTCGGCTGTACACAACCTTCCTTGTTTCTGGGTTCCAAATCTTGTAACCCTTTAAACCATCCTTATACCTAATAAATATGCACTGTTAAGATTTATTATTCAACTTGCTCCTTTTCTTCTTTGGAACATGTACATATTCATCACATCAAAATACCCTTAAATGTGAAAGAGAGGGTTTCTTACCAGTCCATACCTCATCTGGAGTCTTATCCTCCAACGCCGATGAAGGTGATATGTTAACCAAGTAACATGCAGTCTCCACTAGCTCTGCGCAAAATTCTTGTCCTAACCCGGTACCACTGAGCATGCTTCTTGCCTTTTCCATCAATGTTTTGTTCATTCTTTCTGCAACCCCATTTTGCTGAGGTGTGTATGGAGTAGTCTTCTGTCGTGCTATACCACACTTCTTACAGAACTCTTAAAATTCCTTCTTGCAGAACTCCCCACCATTATCTATCCTCAGAACCTTTATCTTCTTCTCTATTTGGTTTTCCACTAGAGCCTTAAATTCTTTAAATCTATCAAAGATTTCATATTTCTTCCTCAAGATATATATCCATGTATTCCTTGAGAATTCATCTATGAATGAAACATGGTACATAGACTTACCCAGTGATGGAACTGACATAGGTCCAAACACATCACTGTGCACAAGCTATAATATCTTGTTTGCCCTCTTATCCCCAGAAGGAAAACTCACCCGATTCTGCTTCCCATTTACACAATGTTCACAGAAATTGAAATCCAGAGAGCTATTAGACATACCTTCTACCATACCATTTCCATGCAGTATCTGAAGGCCCTTCTCTCCAATATGTCCAAGCCTTTGATGCCATAGCATGGTCGTTTCTCTAGAGACCACTAGGCTTTCCGCTCCACTTTCGGGAACCACAGAATTGTTGCACCCATCAATAATAGTGCTTCCCTTAAGCTTGTGTAGAATTCCAATCCAAACTCCCTGCATTAATACCAGTGCTCCCCAAACCATCTTACAGGCATCTTTCTTGAACACTGTTTTTACACCTGCATCATCCATCTTGCTTACAGAAATCAGATTTTTGGCCAATGCAGGAATGTGCAGAACACCATGAAGTGTTCTAATCCTTCCACCTTGCAACTTCAGCTTGACTTTTCCATGTCCAACAATTATGGCCTTCCTATCATCACCTAAGAAGACATCACCGCCATCATATTTCTCATACTCGCAGAACCACTACCTATGAGGAGTGAAGTGAAAGGATGCACCTGAGTCAATCAACCATGACTCATGATCTACATGTTTATTTGAAGAAGAATCCAAATACACATCCCCACCTTCATCCGAGGTGGTTTTTGCCTCTGTAGAAGGAGCATCATCAGATCCCTTTCCTTTCTTAGGAGCTTTAGATCTGCAGTCCTTTTTGTAGTTCCCTTCCTTTCCGCATTTCCAGCACACCTTTACAAAATTTCCAGGAGATTTAGATCTCCCTCTAGATTTAGATCTCCCACTTGAAACCTTATTCTTGTTTATGTTTTGGGACCTTCCTCGTACAAATAAGGCATCTCCATTATCACCCTCCATATTTATCTATCTCATTTCCTCTAACAGCAAGGCTGAGACAATGTCATCAAAATTCAAGGTAGTTGTATTGCTACCTATTGCAATAACCAGACTGTCCCACGAATTTGGTAGAGAACACAACAAACTGATTCACTTATCTTCATCTGAGATTTTAATATCAGCAGATGACAGCTGACTTACCACAGTATTGAAGGCATTCATATGCTTTGTCACCAAGTCTCCATCCTTCATCCTCAAGTTATACAGCCTTTTCCGCAGGAAAAAACTATTCACCAGAGACTTAGATTGGTACAAAGTCCCTAGCTTGTCCCACAAGGTCTTCGTGGTAGCTTCCCTAGATACATTCAACAATACTGAATCTGAGACACACAACTGTATTGTGCTCTTTGCCTTCCAATCTAGTTTCTTCCAGTCTTCATTTTACATTTCCGTTGGTTTAGTACCCAGATCTACCGCGATCCACTGGTCCTTATCCACCAGTAGATCCTCCATCTTGAGCTTCCACAACTCAAAAATCTAACCATTAAATTTCTCGATCTCTATCTTCCCGCTACTCGCCATCTTCTTTCACTGCAAGAATCGATCCCGTAGATCTCCCACTGAACAGGGTCTACCTCAGGCCCGAGAAAAAAAACCCTGAGCAGCAAAGGCATCCACTTGAAGCCGAAACTGCTCTGATACCAAATGTAGGTTTTAACCATGTACAAAAATTATCTACGAACGAATATTTAAAACAAAAAATAAACAATAGCGAGAGCATAAAACATAAAACATATAAACACAGAGATTTTCCCCTGGATTCCAAATCGGGATGACCAACTTGATTTTTCATTATATTCCTTTTAGTGTTACAACACATATATATACATGCTGAAGCATACATAAACCCCAATCCATTAACCCTGGATTAGAACATAACCATAGTTCCCTTGACCGGATCTACAAAATACCAGGGTCCGAAAACCATCATGCCCCAAAACCATGTGCAAACCCATGCACAAAACCATGGGCAGATCCGTCCACTGGAAAATAAGGACCAAAAAAAATTTCCAGGCCGCTACCCCGAACCCCGATAGGGGGGGATACCGCCCCCCCTATGCCCCCCCGTACATTGCGCCCAGCGCAACGTACAAGGGTAGCCATTGCCCCCCTGTTACCCCCCCCCCCCCCCCCCCCACACGTGACTAGTCATGGAAAGAATATAAAACAAACCCAACATCTCCAAACTCAAAATTGAAATCTTGGTTGGCATAATGATTTTTTTTCTATTTATTATCCCCTAGAGTGTGCTTGACACTCATCTTAGGGATATATTTTGATACCTTCTTAATCCAATTCAAGAGATTATCTAGAACTTTGTATCTAGGTGAATATCCTTTGATCAAATACTAAATTATTAAAAGGGAGTCACCCAACAGAATGAGAGAAGAGACCTAAAATTATTTGGCGAGAAGAGTTCTTTGGAGTAAACCATAAGTTTCTTTCTGATTATTTTTCATCTCCCCAAGCCCCATGAATACTCTAAAACTTTGATTTCTACAGAACCATAAAGGAAACCTCCCCACCCATCCACCTCTAGGGTATTTTCTATTATGGTATACCCTTATTGATAATATTATCTACAATTTTTTGGTTAGTTTGTTTGACATGAGAGTGAATTGGAGCGCATATTCTTAGGAGGAAAGATTGGATTCTCTCAAATTGAATATCTAGCCTCTAGTTGATGGACATATTCTTGATTATTGAACTAAACTACACTATCCAAGAATGTGAATAATTATCTAAGAATCCCCTTCATCAATAAAGAAAGAGAATCCTTCTCTAGTTTATTTTTGAAGACCATGCTCTAGGGATATGAAAATGTTGCATTGTGGATTTTAGTACCTGGAGAGTATACATATATCCAAATTATTTATTCTCTACATTTCTTTAAAAATCCTCTATAGCTTGTTAGACCACAGTTTCCATTTTAAATCTCACCAAAGTTTTTCTTCATAAAGTCCCTATAAAGGGAGGGTAGGGGAGGGAGAGGGGAGGAGGTGGTCCCATCTATGAGGGGAATTGTGGCTTGATTTCCTAGAATTTATCTAAGCTAAGTTTGCATCAAATTTAATATCAAAGAAGAGAAATATGGACTCTTCATTGGTTTTTCTTTTCTAGTATTTCTCTTACTAAGGGAGGGTTAGGATAATTTATTTTATATGAATTTTTAAGTATTCTCCCGCAGGTTATATATATATATATATATATATATATATATATATATATATATATATATATATATATATATATATATATATATATATATAGTAAACATCTTATTTCATTATTTCCACAATTCCCATAGTAGAAAACTAGGAAGAAGTTTCCACACTCTATTTAGTATGGGATTGGAAAATTGCTAATACCTTCAATTTGAAATAAGGTCAATTAGGGTATAATGATTTTGCTCCATCTATCCAAATTTCATTTCCTCTAGTACCAAAAACTATTATATAAAGGACATTGGTTTAGAAAGTGTTTAGAAATTTCCTTAGCTTTCCTATAAATATGATAATAAGAGGTTCCTCGGGAACCTCTTTTACCCAATTTATCACAAATGAGAGTTATCTCTTTCCAAGAGCCATAGGAAAGTTGAGACTTTGGTACATAGGTTATATTTCCATATTTTTTTCCAAATTACATTATTTTCTCGGGTCTCATGTCTAGCAATTGGATTACAGGCTTAATTAATATTTAAATTTCCCCTTTGAAGGCATCCCTAACATATTTTTCCATTCCTTTCATTGAATTTTATTTTCCATTCTAACAGAGCTTTCCAAAATTTGTCCCAATAAATATTTTCAAGGATGGTTGGTCGAGATATTTTGGAAGATATTAATGACATATTATTTTTAGGGTTGTGGTATTCAAACACCTATAAAAATTAGTTTTTTTATGATATTCCATGAATGTTAGAAGAGAAACCTATTCTTGGTATTGTTTCTATCGAGGAAGTTGTTTCTAATAATCTCCCTAGAGGAGCAAAGAGTTCTCTTTTTAAAATTCCCAGAAACTATGCTACTAAATAAGGTGTTTATTTTATGTTTCCTCATTCCATATGGAGGATTTAGGTATTGTGTCATCCATTTGTATAGTTTCCCATTCACTAATATGTGTTCCATAGTTTCTTCACCAAATTTGTGTCCCAAAGAATATGACCACTATGAAGCTAGTGCCACCAAGTCCTTAAATAAAGAGAAACACTTAATAATTTTGGATCCATTAAGCCTAATCGTTATACTATAATAGTAACACATAGTTTATCTCGAGCCACAATATTACATTTTATTTCTTTTAGAGCAACCCCCAAGGAAAATTGCACTGAATATGTTTAACAGCCTTGAGAATGAAATTTGGAGTTTCCAAGGAGATAGAGGGGCATTGTTTGAAGAAAAAATTCCAAAAGAACCAAATGAACTACAAGTTTTAAGGAGAAAAAGGTCCAACTAGCTAGTTTTGATTCCATTTTCATAAGGATATCCTCTCAAGGTGCACCAACTAAAGTGTTAGAAGTCAAGGGAGTTCCAAAGTACTTGGATGGAATGGAGCTTCTTTGACAACTCATAATTATATAAATATTGATATGAATAGAAACCTAATTCTTAAGTAAAAAAATGTAGGACTTACCTTGTTTAATGGAGTTTCCCAAAGCCTTTATGAAGTCTAAAAGGATTTTCTTAGAATGTTTTTCTTCTAAAAACTAGGGAACTTTCATAAGAATTTTGTCATCCACATATTTTCAATGAAAACTTGATAGATTTTCATTAAATAATTTCAAATCTCTAATTTGATATTATTCTATTGTAGTATTTAGAGAGTGACTTGAAACACTTTCCATGAGAACGAAAATTCAAGGTTAAAGAGTGTCCCCCTGTCTAATGCATCCTGTAGGATGGAAGCTGCAAAAAGTGAGTTAGTGAAAAGAACTGGTGAAAGAAAAATATAATTGTGTTATAGAAATAATATAATGCATCCATTGCTCAGAGAAGCCAAAAGTTAGAATGACTTCTTTAATGCATTAACAACTTAAATTTTCCAAATATTTGGACATATATAATCTAATGAGAATATAATGCTTCTTGGATGTCTTTAAGGAATGGATTAATTCATATTCCATAATTATAACATCAAATATTTGACTTCCTTCCACATAGCCTATTTTCTATGGTGATATGAGGCTATGGAGAAGATTTTTGATATGGTTGAAATTATTTTTGTAATGATTTTATAAATCACATTTTAGAGGGAGATGATTATAAACTTAATCATATCCTCTACTCTAACTTCCTTGGAAACAGAGCTAGAAAAGTGGCAATAAGGGATGGCGGTATGATATTGGATCTATAATAATTCTTTTCTAGTTCCTATATATTTGTTGACGGTGCTGGAAATTCGTCAACCAAGCGGGTATCCCCAATGTGAAGTCCCAATTAGACCTCACACCATTTGGAGTAGGAGCCCCAATTGAAAATACGATCGAGTTGCCATTATCCTTAGGAATTTTCCTTGGCTTCAATTACTAACATAAGAGCTTATACAACATTCTTTGAAACAAGAAAGTAATTTGACACTGTGAGGCATGCAATATGTATATAAGGTAATTTTATGACAAGGAAAGAGACAGTGAGACTCTAGAAGAAAATTAATAGTACTATCCTAAAATAGACACACAAGAGCATAAGAGGATCGTTAGTTAACCTACAAAGTAGTTCACAAGATAACCACAATCATAGAACCAACTACAACACACCTTCAACAAGACAAGTACCAAAGCCATTGAAATAGTTCAATTGCCTTAATACATATGAATAAAACATATACCACAAACATCTAAAGAATAATCCTACGATATTCACGATACATGCATGAAAATGTGTTTCCTCATCGAGCTTCATATATTAAGTGGAAGTGTGAATATATAAAAGTACAATGCTACCACACTAGCCCCAATTGTGGAACATTAAGTCACCACTTGCTCCTCCAAAGAAAGATCTTCTCTCTTATGCCAATCTAGAGAAGAAAAAGTGAAATTTCAAGTCCCAAAAGTACATTTTCTTGAGTTATGAAGGTGTATATATAACAAATGAGGTGAATCTTCACCTCCCATGTGACTCTTGACCTCCCTCATGACTCTTGAGCTTCTATAATGGCATTTTTAACTCTTTCATGACCTTTGAGCTTCTATATGACTTTAGAACTCAATAGTGACTCTTCATATTCCATGTGGGACCCTTGGTCTTCCACATAATTTACATTTTCTCATTTTAAAAAATTACATAATTACATTCTGTTAGCCACCTATAAATTCTGATATACCTAGTGGTGGCTAAATTTGTTTCCAAGCCTTCAAGAGATAGTTTCCTTTGAAAACCTATCGTCTTTTGAAGTCTTATGATGTTCTTTATCCTTTAATTAATCTTCACTACTGTTTCACTATAAGCCCTCAAGTACCTGCTGATTACCAAGAGGAAAAGATGCCTATGGAGTTCCATTTTCATGTTGGCGAGGAGTCAGGTCTCGTGGACAAGACCCAGGTTCAAGAGTTGTGGCCAACAAAGGGGTCCGGTGTAGTCTAGGAACACGCCGGCATTTTCACCCTGCTCCGGAGAGCAGTGCGTCTCACCTGAGGCGTGCCGCAACCACATGCAGAAGGGGATGAGATCAATGGACAGGAACAAACCCGCAACTCATGAAGGACAGTGCATCGATTACATATACAGAGTTATATACGCAAGATCACTTAATAAGCATTCAGACATTTGCAAATAAATTTTTAAACCAGCATAAACACATTGCAAGCACAAAAACATATTATTGAGACAGCAACCTTCCATTGTATTAATCTCTTGGCCAAACACATGATTACATGGCATTCTCACTGATAGCTTACAAATCTGATACAGATGGATTTCGGAACAGAAAGGTAGAATAAAGAAGATGAGGAACCATAGGAAGGACATGCATGATTCTTCCGCAGTTGCTCTGTGCGTCTTTCCCTGTCTTGAGCCTCGCAACCTCTTCAGCCTTCCCTTTTCTTCTCAGCCGGGTGACTGTTATTTATTCACCCGCTCTCGCGACTATCAGTTCCTCTGTGTCTTTACTTCAACTTCTCCCGGCTTCTCTCCTGTTATCTGTGTGTTCCACTTTATGTCTTCTGCTGTGTGTTTCCTTCATCTGTACTTGTCCCTGTTCTATCTCCAGCTATCACATGCTTCCGCGCCACCTTGATAGCTCCGCGACTCTTGGTAGTTGCGACGTGGTCGCGGTTGCCATGTGTCTTCATGCCGCAACTCAAAAATGTCAAAATTCAAAATGTCTTAGCCAAGATTTCAAAAACTAATCAAAACAAGGGCCCCAACAGGCCCCGACCACAATTCCTTGACTCGTCCCCGAGTCAATCACAAATAACAGTCTCCACTTCCATTTCCCCGCTGGCTCCCGTGCTCTGTTCTGTTGTGCCTTCACCCCGTGCCCTTTCCTGCTGTGCTCCGCCAAGTGGTTGTTCAAACAAGGGCCCCAACTCCGGGACCCGGCGGAGCGCTGTATCTTTAAGCCTGGTGATGTCCGCCACCGCTTGCTGCCATTCTTGCATAAGCAAGTCGGCTTCTTCAGAGATCCTAGTGGCGGCAGCCTCCTCTATAGTCGTCGGGACAGCCCCGAACAGCGTGGAAAGCTGGGCCTTGGCCTTGGCATCCAGCTGTTGTATGGATTTGGCACGGGCTCGAATGGGCGGACGCGACAGCTAAGGGAACTGCGGGTGATGGAAAATGATTATGGTACGATTACTGTCTACTTATGTTAATTTATGATGCAAATCTGAGCGATCCTACGGACTGACAAAAGGACTGACGGAAATGATCTGGACTGACACTGGAATGGGGATGGATCATACAAGGATGACACGTTGGACTGGCGCCGTGACACGATGGACTGGTCCGCCCCGACCATAGTCGGTTGCGGTGATGTACCCGCAACTGACCGGTTATTTGATAGATTACCTATGAACGGAAAAGACTCCCTATGCTCATCCCAGTTGCGGGAGAGTTATTCAACTAAGCTACTCTACGGGTTCTCTCGGTTGTGAGATCTATTGAGGAGAAGTGAAGGGTACCTACTCCTGGTAGGGTTTCAGGCGTGCGCCATTCACCCACCCAGGGAGAACTGTACCCTCCAGCTGTGCCAACCGAACGGCTCCTGAGTCGCGGATCTCGATGACAAAGTAGGGTCCCAACCAGTGCATCTGGAGCTTGCCTGGAAACTTCTGGAACCGGCTATCATATAAGAGAACTTTGCCGCCAACTTGGAAGGCTTTGGTTTTGATGTGGCGGTCGTGCCACGCTTTCTGCCTGGACTTATGAACCTTCTGGTGGAACTCCGCCAGGAATCAGGTCTCATCCAGATCCTGTAGCTCCTGGAGGCGTTCCCAAAGTGATTCCTCTTCTGAGAACTTGAGAGATGTTGCGATCAAAAGACTGGGTACAGTGAACTCGACGGGAATCACAGCTTCCCGGCCATACACCAACTGGAATGGTTTCTGGTTGGTCAAACGCTTCACCGTGGTCCGGTAGGCCCACAATGCCGCTGGGAGATGCTCCTCCCAATCGTCGCGCTGAGCATTTCCAATTTTAGTCAAGCCCTTTTCGAGAATCTTATTGAATGCTTCCACAATACCATTGGCCTGCGGGTGGTATGGGCTGCTTTTATGATGCTGAATCATAAATGTGTCCAGTAGTGACTTGACCATGGCATTAATGAAATGCGTACCCTAATCGCTGGTCAAGCTCCGTGGGCAGCCAAACCGGCTGATGATGTGTTCAAAGATGAACCGGGCAGCGATCTCTGTCGAGCAGTCACGTACCGTTGTTGCCTCAACCCACCGGGTGAGGTAATCCATGGCGGTAATGATGTACCGGGCCTTGGAGTGTCGAGCGACTGGTGCGATGGGACCTATGAAATCAACAACCCACTTTTCAAACAGCCGCAACACATGCACTGGGTGTAGCGGAAGCTCGTCCCGGTGCGAAGGCCTTCCCGTCCGCTGGCAAACATCGCAACGCTTCACATAGGCCTTACAGTCAGCATGTACCGTCGGCCACCATAGCCCTGCTTGGAGCACCTTCCTTACGGTGGGTTTCGCACCCACATGCCCTCCTGCAACACCACTGTGACATTCCCACATCACCGCTTCCCGTTCGTGGTCAAGAACACATCTGCGCAACACCTCATCAAGGCCCAGTTTGTATAGCTGCCCCGCGATCAATTGGTAGTCGGCCGCCCGGACAACCAGGTGGCGTTTCTGGAGCGGGGTGTAATCCTGAGGGCATTGTCCCGTGGTCAGATAAGTGGAAATGTAAGCCAGGTAGTCTGGTACTGCTTCGACCCGGAAGAGGTCGGCATCCGGCAGTTGATCGTCCAACGAGCCTTCATTCTCTCCCGTCTCCAACCTGGATAAATGATAGGGACCAACGTTCAACCTGCCAGGCTTGACAATCACCTCAAACGTGAATTCTTGGAAAAGTAGAAGCTAGCGACAGATCCGTCCTTCCAACACAAGCTTATTTACCAGATACTTCAATGCAGAATGGTCCGTGAAGAATGTGAATTTTCCGCCCAGAAGATAGTGGCGGAACTTCTGGAGGAAGTACACCATCGCCAACACCTCCCGCTCGGTCGTGGTGTAATTCTTCTCTGCATTCGATAACCGGCGGTTGGCGAAGTAGATGGAGTGGTCGACTGTCGTCTCCTCGGGTTGCGCCAATACAGCTCCGAGTGCAATACCAGACGCATCAATATGCACATGGAACTGCTTATCCCAGTTGGGATGAACAAGTATGGGTGTCATCGCCAACTTCTCCTTCAAGGTGTCAAGTGCCTTCCTACACTCCGCTGTCCACTGGAACACTTCTGACTTCCGCAACAGTTTCTCCAGAGGGGCCGTAATCTTTGCGTAGTTGCGAATAAACCGTCTGTAATATCCTGTGTGCCCGAGCAGTGCCCGCAACTGCTTCACGGTCTCGGGGGCCTCCATGTGGACAATGACCGCGACCTTGGCGGGATCAACACAGACCCCTTGCTTGCACACCATGTGGCCCAAGAGTGTGCCGAATGGAACTGCAAAAATACATTTCTTCAAGTTCAAGGAAATCTGCAGCTGACGACACCGGTCAAACATAACACGCAATAGGGAGGCGTGTTTATTCAACAGGCTGTAGACGGTCTAGTCGTCCATGTAGACCTCCAGGAACTTGTGAATGTACTCCTGGAAAGCAGCAATGACAATATGGGAAAACACAGCCGGTGCGTTCTTCAGACCAAACGGCATAACGTGGTATGCGAATGATCCCCACTCAGTGGTGAATGTCGTCTTTGCTTTGTCTTCCTCCGCGATGCGCACCTGGTGATAACCCGAAAACCCATCAGTGAAGGAATAAGCTTCATTTCCCGCAACATGGTCTAGGCCTTCATCGCTGAAAGGAGTGGGAAATGGGTCGTGGATGCAGGCATTGTTCAGGTTCCGGTAATCTACACAGACACGGATCTCCGCTTTGTCCTTCTTGTTCTGGATGACAATGGGACTCACCCACTCTGCTTCTTCTACTGGAAAGATGAGACCTGTAGCCAGCATCTTGTCAATCTCCATCTTGACCTTTTCTTTGATACGTGGGTTCAACCGGTAGGGTCGGTGCTTTACCGGCCTGGCCCCCGGTTTCAGCGCGATGCGCATTTCGCCTAGGTCCCCCTTGATTCCCTTCAGGTCCACAACCGAGGACGGGAACAAATCTTCGTATTCCCGGAGGAGGCTGAAAATTTCTTTTGTCGTTTCCTCGTCCCAGTAGTCTCCCACCGTTGTGAGCTTAGGTTTCTCATCTGTTCCAATGTTCAGCTTCTTTGTCTTTAGCGGCTGTAAATGGACTCCTTCAGTCGTCGGCTCTTCACTGATGCTCCGCTCGCCTTCCTTTTCGTCAAAATAGAGATGCCTGAGGTCCTCCAGACTATCATCATCCGGATCGCCGTCAATCCGGTGGCAAACCAAATCGCGCCTGACCTCGGGTTGTGACACCACCGGGCCCCCATCAGGCTCGGGATGGTGGAAAAACAAGACCTCCTTGATTTCCTGTAGGGCCTGAGACTCCTGCGTCGTCTCCCCTTTGAACGAGAAGTACCGAACGAACTTGTCCGCAACTACCTGCCAAGAGCAGGTTCCCCGTTTCCACTCTTCCTCCAAGTACCAGGCCTGGGGAATGGTGCCTAGGGAGTGGATAAACCTGTGGACCCACAGCTCCTCAGGGTACCGGATGCTACGCCACTGTTCCTCGCAGGCCCGCAAATGGTGTCGCGGGTCGGAAGTTCCATGATACTTAAGTGTACTGCAGGGTCCTTCGTCCTCTTTAAAGCGTGCCCGCAGAGCATCCGCCACGCACTCCCATCGCAACAGAGTGTTGCGGTGATTTTTCCACCACCGTGCCGACGTTGACTACAAGGCCACATCCAAAAGTGGCATCCGGCTTTCAGCCGGGACCATGTCTTCTACCTTGGTAATAAAATTATTGACTGCCCGCATGTTCGACAAGGTGGGATATCCGCGGATCTCAGTCCCTACCCATCGGACTTGGGCAATGGAGGCACATCTCCGTGTGGTGGTCTCATACCCCCCTTGCTGCCAGTCTTCCCAAGCGAGTTCGGATCCGAGCTCCGAGCTCTGCACGCTCCGCCAACTGACAGAGCCAGTCGCGGTCGGGTTAATATAATCGTCCCGCTTTCCTGCAGTCATCTGATAGAGATGGTCCATCATCTGAGCATCCTCCCGATTGTCCACTGTTTCCGTATATCGCGGGCCTTGATACGGGTCGAGAGGCTGGGTGACCCGTACCTCCCCATCCTCAAAGATCATCAGCTCCTTCTTAAGGTCGATGATGGCGTAATTCTCAAAAGCCCAATCAATGCCGAGTAAGGCAGGATAGGGATCCTTGTCACCCATGATATCAATAACCTCAAAATCGGTGTATGTCTTCACCCCCGCAACGTCGACCTCGACACCCTCGAGCCGGTCGATTGGCAAAATGCAGTACTGGTTCGCCATCTTGAGTTGGATTGGTGAGTAGGCTAGCCGTGGCCTTCCAAGAGCCTCCCATGTATTTCGTGGCAGAATGTTGACGTCGGACCCCAAGTCCAACATGGTGTCGCTGATTTGGAATCCCGCGACCTGCGTGTTAAGCCGGAACTCTTTGCCTGTTCGTTGCTTGTTCCGCTTGATGCACTGCACGTATTGAGGGCCAGCGTCCGCCGGATCTCTAAGTTCTGTGTGCCCCTGCAATGCTCCGTCCAAAGCATGCTTGAGCTGTTACCGCAGCGCAACGTTGTCAACAATCCTGAGGAATAGCCGGAGCCAATCCTCGACCACAATACCTGCGACGTTCTGCACCCTAGATTCCGGCAGCATGGGCTCCTCCAAACCTCCCTCCTTCTGCAACTGGGCGAACGCCTCAACTGCCTCCTGGAAATACTTCTTCTGGACTTCGGCCCCGATCAGCTTCTTCGGGGACGCCGGCCGAACCACTCGTGCTGGCTCCTTCCCGTGGGCATCCTATCCAGTCTTCTTTCCACCCCTCGTCACGATCACGACGTTCTGCAAGTCTGGGGCTGCGGTCCCTCGCGGCTCTGAGTTTATCAGATTCGCTCCCCTCTACCTCGCCCGTTCTTCCCATTTCTTAATGAGCTCCGGACAATCCTCTGTAGCGTGGGCATTTACCCGGCACTGGGAACACCAGGGTCATCACGGAAGGGGGAATTCTCGAGCCACGTGACCCTCCTGGTCACAGTTGTAACATTTTACCAGACCGCGCCCGCTTGTGCGGCCTCCCCGCATGCCTCCGCCTCTTCCCCTTGGAGCCTCGTTCACCCTATAGGAGGGACGATCCAGTCGATCCGCAAGTGCGTCGAGCGCCCTGCACTGCTCAGTATTGTGAGTCGTGGACACACAAAATTCGCAGTACACATTATTCGGGACCGTGAAGTACTTCTGTAATATCGGGCACATCCGAGGAGGATGCCCCAGCGTCCAAAAAATCTCGCAATATTCTGTGGTGGAGGAACCCGCTTGCGGTGGGAACCCCGCGTAAGGCTGTTGCGGCTAGTAGACTCCCTGTGGGTTTATTACCGCGCCGCCACCAGGTGGTGGACCCCCCTGAATAGTCGCAACTGAGGGTCCTGCCCCTGCGCCGTGCAACCGAGGACACTCGGTTACGACGTGGCCCTCGACCAGGCAATGAGTACACCAAACATTCGGTCGCGCTGGTCTCACTGGCTGAAGCTCCTTGAGCTTTTCAATCAAGCTGGCAATCTGGTGTTGCAACCCTATCAAAGAAGGATCTTGCGAGGCCGTCCCCCCCCCCCCGATATTCCTGGGGGTAGCCCGCCATAACTTCAATCTTCATGGCCTGCTCCAAAGCGTCCTGCAGATTGTCAATCTTCTACTGGGTGAGAGGGGTTCGTGTTAAGGGGAGCAGAGCCTTGATGAACCAGTCCCTCTGGTGGTTTGGATCGATCGGGTAGCTAAGTTTCCCGATCGCGTCCTTGAATCACCGCATCAACTCCCACGCGGTCTCACCTTCCTTCTGCTTAATTTCCCACAGCTCTGACAGGCCCTGCTGGTCTGTCTGGGGAAGCTTGAATTCGCGGACAAAATCCCGCTTCACGTCCGCCATTACGGGATTAGGGTGAGCCTCAGACCACTTGATAAACCATCGTAGAGCCCTCTCTCTGAGCGTGGTTTGGAATTCTATTAACTTCCCTGCATCTGGCGTCTGGCGAGCCCTCCAGATGGCTTCGCACAGGTACCAGTGTTGCTCTACATCATCATTGCCCCGGCCAGAGAACTCTGGATACCGGGTGAAAGATCCAGCCATGTGTACTTGCGGAGAATTGACCAGGATAAAGCCTCTAGGTCCTGGTTGCGTAACGGTCCCACTAGGAAAAATACCACTACTAGTAACGCTTCTGTTACCGGACGTTACTGACGCTGATGAACTATTGAATGACCGACTCAATGCTTGTAACTGAATAAAAATATTACTTAAAGGTTGATACAGTACCAGGGGAAGGTCGGGATCCTGGCCATGCAGAAGGTGAGAAGTAGGGCTGCTTGGAGGGGTGGGTGCCATCTGATCTTGAAACATCCGCTGCATCACGCCGTGCCATTCATCATCGGAACTCTCTTCGGGCCGCATCTTTCCATTATCTTCGCTAGTCACTATCTCTCTTTCTCGCATCGCTGGGCTCCCATGCACCCACTGCACTTGCACCGCTGTCCCGTCTTCTTCCCGAGTATCCAAACCCATAGTTATTGTCCTCTGAGGCTCCTCCTTCTGATTTTTCCTCTCGATCTCTCTTCTCTTCAAATATCGCATTACCCTTCTTCGCCACCTATCGGCGATCTGTGCCCGCCGATGCGCACGTCGCTCCCGCAACTTGCATGCGGCCTCAACATCCATTCCCCACTCCCCACTTTCACATTCTACACAGCATCGGTCCCCTCGACCCTTCCCCCAGCACGGGTGGTTTACGCTTCCATACTCGTTTTGTGGAATTCAATCAACCCTTCGTCCACCATCAGAGCTTTGATCCACAGCGGAATCTCCTTTAGCAACTTCCCTCGTAGCCCTGAGTGGAGAATAGCCTCAGCTTTTGAGAAGGATTGGTAGCACTCAGCAGCAAACTCCACAGTGTATCCTTCCAACGTGGTCCTTACCCAAAAATCCACCGCGCGGGTTAGTTCAGTGTCTACCCGATGCAGTGCCACCAGGTCTTCGTGCGCCCACCTGGGGTTTATCTTCCGCAAGCCTTCTTGGGGCACCGTCGCTCGTAACCTCCGCAACCAATTGTAAAGGTCCGTAGGGAACCTTCCCCAGAAAATTTCATACGTATCACTGGCTGAGTCAGAGAAAAGAACAAGCTCCTTGATCGCCCCCTCCTTTTTCTTGGTCAGCTCTGCTTGCTGAGCAATGAACTGGTCAAGATGATCATCCCACCATCGTCATATCGCTCCTTCAAAAATCCTCGATACCATGATCTAGATCCCCTCAGAACATGCAGGTCCCGGCAACGGAACCATTTGTTGGCGAGGAGTCAGGTCTCGCGGACAAGACCCAGGTTCAAGAGTTGTGGCCAACAAAGGGGTCCGGTGTAGTCTAGGAACACGCCGGCATTTTCACCCTGCTCTGGAGAGCAGTGTGTCTCACCCGAGGCATGCCGCAACCACATGCAGAAGGGGATGAGATCAATGGCAAGGAACAAACCCGCAACTCATGAAGGACAGTGCATCGATTACATATACAGAGTTATATACGCAAGATCACTTAATAAGCATTCAGACATTTGCAAATAAAATTTTAAACCAGCATAAACACATTGCAAGCACATAAACATCTTATTGAGACAGCAACCTTCCATTGTATTAATCTCTTGGCCAAACACATGATTACATGGCATTCTCACTGATAGCTTACAAATCTGATACAGATGGATTTCGGAACAGAAAGGTAGAATAAAGAAGATGAGGAACCATAGGAAGGACATGCATGATTCTTCCGCAGTTGCTCTGTGCGTCTTTCCCTGTCTCGAGCCTCGCAACCTCTTCAGCCTTCCCTTTTCTTCTCAGCCGGGTGACTGTTATTTATTCACCCACTCTCGCGACTATCAGTTCCTCTATGTCTTTACTTCAGCTTCTCCCGGCTTCTCTCCTGTTATCTGCGTGTTCCACTTTCTGTCTTCTGCTGTGTGTTTCCTTCATCTGTACTTGTCCCTGTTCTATCTCCAGCTATCGCATGCTTCCGCGCCACCTTGATAGCTCCGCGACTCTTGGTAGTTGCGGCGCGGTCGCGGTTGCCATGTGTCTTCATGCCGTAACTCAAAAAGGTCAAAATTCAAAATGTCTTAGCCAAGATTTCAAAAACTAATCAAAACAAGGGCCCCAACATTTCACTACTCACCTCTCCATTTCACTCTCACAAAATCCCTCAAAATACCTTCATTTAACCTCTAAAAACACCCTAACCTTCTTTTACATGTTATCTTCCTCTGATTTGGTTGTAAAAATCTCTGATTTAAGCCTATCGGAACCCTCATTTTGCCTTAAAATCCCTATTTTTGGCCTAAAAACAGTCTTCCGCTCTATAAAGGTATTAAGCCCCCAAGGGCTTAAGTCACCCACTAGCCCCGGTTCTTTCCTTCCATGGGACCACACCCGAGCGTTTATCCCTAAGCCCTCCTCTCCTCATATTTCTCTGTGAATACGCCTTTTTCTTTATAAATTTTTCAACCAACTTTTCACCCCCGATGCAACCTCCGTCGTTGATCCCGTAGATGTAATGGTGATCAATGACCCTCCTCCCATCCTGCGATCGATCCGCCTATTACCGTATATCCCCCTGCTTTATCCCTGCCGTCCATTATATAGATCCAACGGCCAGGATCTATCCCGACAATCCAAACACTCCTGAAAACACACCCACTACACGACAAAACTATTAACGTCATCGTGGACCCTACCTACTTTTCCACCCTCGCAGCTCTTCATCTATCACGCGTGATCCACACCGTTGAATCTGTGGCCCATCATCTGACAACTAACACTCCATATCGCAAAATTTTTTTGTCCGAGGATTAGCGTTTCAAAATTTTGTGAAATAGGAAGTTTTAAGAATCCATGTGTCACCCGGTGTATGTAATCGCATTCCATTCGCTCAAAACCTCCTCCCCCCATTTTGCTATGTGAAAACCATTCCTGGTTTTCTGCCATAGTGCTGCCCTCCGCAATGTCTTTTTCAGTTTTAATCTCTACCGTTGATCTCTGAGATCGCACGGTCCATGTTATATTGCCATCTCAATTCGTTTGCCTCCCATATCTCTCTCGAAATGCTCATCGAGAGATACCCACCGTAGATCATCTTGATCTAATGGCCCACTTCCCCTTTCGCACTCAAACCTCCATTGGACTTGGTCAGTTGCTCTGCCAGGGTTTTCCTCCATTTTTCCACTATAATCACCACCTCCTCACTGCTCCTCCACCACCCTAGAGCCTCTGCAAGAATTTTTAAACCCCCGCACAGGATTTCATAATGTGTTTATAGTGTGTATTTCAGGTTAGTGGCGAATAATTCATAAGGCTCCCCACAGTCACACAGTGGCGACACAAGTTTCAGGTTGACGACCCTATGACTTGATCAATGCAGAAGGGAGACCAGCAGGGACAATTTCTACGTCTCGAACGGTGAGTCATGAACACTGTTTGAGCAATCAGACCCTCCAGCTCAACAAAACCTGCCACCTATACACAGAAAATCAGAAATGGTAAAGATCAAGTACCAAGTGGCAGAAACAATGTTTGAAGATTAAATGAACAATCAAGGGCATAGCACGTTGAAGAAAAAATATACAGAAGACTAAAGGTACCTTTGGGAACGACAGGTATGAACAGTTCGAGCAGATCAACAAAGAAGGAGCACAATCAGGCTTAAATAGTTTCAAGTATAGAGGGACAGAGCAATTATTGGCGCAGAACGTTGATTGACACATACAGCCTACCTCCATGCACATAAAACATCCCAGTAGTTACCACATCAAAGAAAATACCACCAAATGTCAGAGCAGTTATTTGGAAGTATGGGGGGGCCTCAAAACCCATTCTTGCACTTAACTTACATTAGGAAAATGACAGTACTGCTGCAGGCAGTGTTTTCTCCTAAAGGACATCCTGTTGGGTGATCTCTGTCATATCAAAATGGCCTCAACAAGCTACGAAGTCACTGAGTCTATCTAGGTTTTAATGTAATGTTTATGACATTGGAATGGAGCATTCGAATACACTTCTCCTATCTCTAATGTTCATTAAATCTTTCTTCACCTACTTTTCCTCAGTTTTCCTATAAAGACTCTTGGAAGTCTCATTTTAAAAGGTTGGCATTTGGTGATTTCAAGAGTAATACATAGATTGCTACTTTGAAGAAGCATTGGTGTTCTGAAGGAGTGTGGAAGTTTTTGTTTTTCTGTTGATGAAAGAGGTTGGACCATTGGATCCCTGAGCCTGGTTTTGGTGAAGTAATCTCTCATTGTTAATGTTATTTCCCATTATCACTTTGTTCCATCATGCTTTGACTTGCAGTAGGATAAAATTTTAGGAAGAGAAATGTATCTTAGAAGCACCTCTAACCTGTTTATCCTTCACTGTTTATATGTTTTCCACTACTGAACATGACAGGGTAGTCTAATATCTCTCTTGAATATTTATTTTGTTTATTTCATAAATGGTAAATTTAGTTGTGCTAAAGACTGCTTAGGCATTCCCTCTTTCTTTTCCACTGAATATTGTATCTAAAATCTCCCTTTAATTATTAATGCTTGCATTTTGACAGAGAGGTCTGTTTCAATCATACCCTCTGTTTCTTACTGTAACTATTGTGTTGAAGGTCACTATAATTGCAGTCCTAGATGTCTAAGGTGTTCCCTCTTCTTTGAATGCAATTGTATGTCTTTTTTTATTAAGCATCTCGAAAGTGGAATTATAGGAGGAAATAGGGCGTTCCTCGAATCCTATAATTCATTAAGAGGGTTTTAGTCTGCATTTATCCTTTTCTTTGAGTATTTATGTTGATTAAGTCCAAAACAGTGAGCTTACTGGAGGAAATAGGGCATTCCCCGAATCCTTTAAGTCATTGTGAGAGAGTTTAGTCTGCATTTCTCCTCTTCTTTGAGTGTTTATGTTAATTAAGTCCAAAACAATGAGCTTACTGGAGGAAATAGGGCATTCCCCGAATCCTTTAAGTCATTGTGAGAGGGTTTAGTCTGCATTTCTCCTCTTCTTGGAGTGTTTATGTTAATTAAGTCCAAAACAGTGAGCTTACTGGAGGAAATAGGGTGTTCCTCGAATCCTTTAAGTCATTGTGAGAGGGTTTAGTCTGAATTTCACTCTTAGTCCTTAATTTTCATCCCATTTTCACTTATATTATTCAACATATCCTTGACCGAGTTAGATTTGCCCTCTGGTTTCCCTTCCTTCTCAATTAGAACTATTTGGATTTTCACATGACCCCATTGCCCAATGGCTTGTAGATTCCCGTGCTCTATCTATATTGCATGAAACACATTTGTCCAACCAAACAAAAAAAACAACCCTGCACTTCATAACTAGCCTAAAATCAACCACTAAAACTTTCAAGACACATCCTTATAAAAATATTGAGACATCCCTCTCTGAGACTAGGAGGGCTAGATCCTAGAGCTCTAAAGCTTGGTTTTGATGTTGCCTTGTCATTTTGCATGCCAATCTGCCAAATCACAGGACCCCAACACATTCCAAAAATTATGTGGCAAAACATTATGACACATGTGAATCTTGAGATGACTCTTGACAATTATGACATGGAACTTCATGATGATGTGGCATTTTCGAGATGCTCATTTTGCTACTTTCTTTGCATCTTCATGATTTATTTTGCATGTGATTTATCTTCATCCTCCAAGGGGCTAATTGATATGGAGTCTTCACACATTTTTGATATTTGATCTTCTGTCGTAAGCTAGTGTCCCATCATCTTCTTGCACAATGAATTCTTCATAGCCCCAGCTTCATAAGTGTATTATAGAATATGTCTCCTTCTCCTTCTCTTAAATCATCATATTATCATGAAAAAAATATAGTACCTGCAACTGGAAATCACGCATGACAAGACGACATTAGTTCGAAAAAATCCTAGTCTAACATGCTTCATGAAAATCACTAATTGTAATGTCCCGAAATGGAAATCAGCGGAATTTTTCACCTCTGAAATCTTCCTTTGTCAGAAATATTAACAAGGCTATGTCAGAGATGGACTGAGAGGGATTTCACTAGTTATTTCACCTCTAAAGAGAGGATGAGAACCAGAGGCTTCCTGTCCCTTACTCAGACTCTGCCTATAGCTATGCAAATATTTCTTCCTTCAGGAAGACATTGCTCACAAGAGATGAGCTACAGCAATACACAAGCATGAGCTGAAAATCGCAGTGAGTGCAGAAACTTCAAAAAATGAAATAAACCCTCATAGTCTTCATTAATAATATGATAGCAGAAATGTGTACAAGATCTTGAGGAAATTATCACTCAAGCTTAAGCAACTCCTTCTCTGAAGACACAAGTACAATGAACATGAAATACACTGCTACATATACTATGCCCAACTATGACTACGCAGTCACTGAAGGAAGACTGCTGCAAAATAATGATAAAATGAAGATATGGAAATAATAAGCTCAAATAAAGAAGGGGGAGCTGGATCTCAACCCTGGAAACTATAATAAACAATCCCTAAAGGGATTGGCTACAATACATACAAAATGGCATTTCTACAGAAATGCCGGAGTAGCTAGAGTAGTTGCTACTCTAAAATGAGGACCTGAAGGAGATGGCTGAATAATGCTGCATAAAATGTATAAACCTCCTCCAATGGAAATCTAGATTAAAAGGTTGATCCTTTCACCAAATATCTCACTCTCCAAAATGCCCGTGCAACCCCTCACTGCAATTGCACTCAATAACTGCGCAGTCAAGGAGAGGAATTGCGCTGTAGATGATGGGAAGAGTTTAGACTCCTACCAAGATATGAGAAATGGAGCTGAAGTCTCCCCTACTGATCTCCCGGATGCATAAAATCTTCCTCTTCTGAAATCTGAGCTCCGGAATGATGGTGTGAGAACCTCCACTGCAACCCCAGCAACATAATGGCTCTCGCTGCAAGAATCATTACACTAGAATGAATAGCTTTGGCCTTGAGCCAAGAAGTGGAGAATATGAAGATCAAACCTGCAAGAGCTTCTCAAGAAGGGAGGGAATTCTTGAACAAGAAATCCCTTGTGCTGAGCAGCACAACTATCACAGTGTACAACTGTGGAAATCAATTCGAAATATCCAAGCTAGCTCAAAATGGTTGCTTTCCCCTCCTTTTATGCCAATGAAGGCTCCTTAGCCATGGACCCCACACATTAGGGTTTTCTCCTCCTCATGCAATTTCGTAGGCTTCCCAAGCAAGCCACACCTCCATCTATTGCGCAATTTGACTTGGTCAGCATGACCTAGCCCTCTTTGCAATTAACCCTTTTCACACATGGAGTGTGCAAACAAGCTCCAATAATGCTCCTATTTCATAATGTGAAGGATTTTATTAATGTTTTTCATAATCTTGGGCCTCCTTACCCATTTATTTAGCTGCAACAATGTAAAATCAAAATTCTAATGTTCCATTTAGCCATGTGCTAAAATGGGAACATTACAGTCCTCCCCTCCCAAATGTTGCTTGTCCTCAAGCAACTGCAAGGATATAACTGGAAAAACCTCCGCTCAAGGCATGGAGTCTGAAATATGCTGAGGAATACCTCCCCAATGTAGATCCTACATCCCCCAAGCAATGATCCACAAAAAATGAGTTACCCTCCAACATGGCAACTCCTTACAATCATCTTCCACCTTTGGATCCTGCAATGTAGGTGGGCTGAAAATCTAATCTTGGTAGACAAAATAGTCTACCCCACGCTGTCCTCGTCTCCACTTAGGATAAGTGCAGAGTATATGCTGATATTGGGCTGCCACAATGTTTCCTTCAATAGGCAAGATGAAGTCTAGACCTCCAAGGATCTCTCCTCCAGCGTTATGAAAAATGTTGTCCCAAATCATCTCATACATGGTGAGTTGGAATTCACCATCATATGGAATCCAATCAATCATATGGATCACCTCAAATGGTAAAAAATGTGTTGCTGTAGTGGCCATATTTCCTCTCATGTTCCCGTTATAACATGCAATGAAAATAGTGTGGGAGATATCTCCCCCAAGGGACACATCCAACCAATGTGCCATTCTCCCAATCATGCTCTCAACAAATACAAAGACATCAGCAATATAATGAACCATAATGAAAATCATGCTTGCTTTCATATGTAGCAAGGGAGAAAGACAATGGTCCCCCAACTGTAACCAATGCAGTTTGACCCTCAATTGCATAAGAGTATGACAAAAGGTGTGGCCTCTCAACCACTTTCTTGCTGCCCAACCCTCCTTAAATGTATGGAGGAAGTGAATGATATATGGTGCAAGGTGAGTAGATCCTTCAAAATACATCTCCTCTCCAAGTCCTCCTAGGGAGTGGTCACCAATAGTGCTCATGGCCTTAAGTATACCATGGGGTCCAAAAACAATAATGCCCCTCCTTGGAGCAACATCCTGTACATATATGGCTAAGGGATGAATATATAAATCATCATGCGAATAAACAATTCCCTTACCATAAGTTCTGCTCATGCAAATGGAGTGGCTCAAAACTGAGTCTCCCCTCATCCTCAAGGAGAAAATAGGTGGTTTTTCTAACTCCTCCACCTGCACATGATCTATGCATCTTCTCATATGCTGATCTGTCAATATCACGCAAGCAAAATGATCCTAGGAATACTCCACCAATAATTCGGAGCTCCCCCATGGATCCATCCTCCATAGTGACAACGTTGATGATCCCTCATGAAGAGAATATGTCATATGGTCATCTCCTCCTTTGACATTTCTCATGCCAAAGATGAAAATTGGAAGGTTGCTAACCTTCCCCTGCTGCCTCTGCCATAGCGCAGAATCTGAAATGAAAGTGGATACAAATTATGTTGAGAGAGTGTGTCTCTCCTCCCTGAGTCTACCCAAGACTCTCAGCGCTGTAAAGTTGTCTCCCAAGGACTCCACCCTCCTGAAATAAATGAATGGTGCCTCAACATGTGAAGCATATCTCACCATCTGCTAACCTAGTGGGTTCCCCGACAAAATGTCTCCATGTAATGAGACATCATCATCAAAAGGTGACTGCATGTATGGATGAACAAGTCTGTCCATGCTTGGACTACGCAATCCAATCACCCTCTTAGGTGCATAATCCTCCAACAATGAGTAGGGATGTGTACTCCTCATCTCAAGATGTTGGGTCTTCTCCCTACTTCCTCCTTGTGTCTCGATGGTGACACACCTCCTCAACAATGGCACATGTGTGCCTTGATCTCCATGCATGAGATCTTGGGTACTTCCTTGCAAGGATGCAAGATTCCTTCTCCTTAGAGCAAGAGCTACTCCTTCCTCTTCATGAGGCACTAGATAGTCTCTGGATAGCACTGATTTGTTGCCCTCAGCTCCCTCAACATAAAAAGGCAACCCTTCAACAATGTTGCTGCAAATATGGAATATCTCCCAAAGTGGAAGCATTTCCTGGTCATCAAAAGCCAAGGAGTACTCCCTTTGCACCATGATAGTGCCATCTCCTACTCCTGCAACATTGTACATCATGTGAGAGCACATATGACTTTTTTCTCTCCAACACCACCCAAGCAACAAAATCCTTTGCTGCCTCCTCCTTCTCTTAGAAAGAGAGCATGCCAAGTGATGGCCAAACTCTTTCAAGAGTAACCAACACAACCAAGCCTCTTGCTTCTTGGTATCATAAATATGCAAGTGGCTCACTAGCCCCTTGCTCCTCCTCTACCACACCCACTTAGCCATGTGTGGATGTATCCTTCCTTCCTTCATCCTGGTACTCCTCCTTTGAGGAATACCCTCATCCAAAATCAAACCTCTACATTTCATGGGATTTCAAAATACATATTTCCTGAGGATCAATTTGACCCTATGAGGATCCAAATAGTTGGTAGGAAAAAACCTCCCATCATGACATGTGTGGCACAAGGAATTTCCATCACAGTCATGAGAGAAGCTATCCATCCGAAGATGTCCCCCATCTCCTATTTTTTCCTATGAGAAGGAAAAACCTTCCTCCAACTGTTGAAGAAACTTGCACTCCAAAAAGTGTGGGAGTGCACCTCCATTGAAATCTCTCTGTGAGATCTCCTTTGCATCACTGCTCTTGTACAACGTAGTATTATTCTGTTGCTCTAGGTCACCTACATGCAATGATGTAGACCCATCCAAGGGGTTTGCTGAAATTACAAGAAATGGATCTCCAATCATACCTTGGTGAAACTTGGAAGCTCCTTGGAAGCTCAGAGTCACCTAAAGGAGACAAAAGCATTGCTTCATTGCCAGTAGGCTTGGACAGTACCCTAATGAAGTTGCTTGATTCACCTCTCGATGCAAGAAGTCTTTCTTTTCTCCACCCTTTATTTTATTTTCTTACAGATATTATTCAAGCATTTATTGAACATTTATAGCATGGGTGGAAGAGGGATCCCAACTTATTTTATTTTTTCTAAATTGGACGAATTCTATTGATTATGAAGATACTGATACAAAACTGCCAAGACTGCTGCTGTGAAAGCCAGCCAGCCTGGGTTGATTATCTGTGCTGTTCCTGAGTAACCTGGGTCACCCATGATGGGAAACCGACCCAGGGACTGTGAGTAGTTGGGCCGCCCATTGATGGGAAACTGGCCAGAAACTTATACATGTCATATAGCAACTGAAAAAGAAAAAAACTGGAAAGAGCTCCTGCCCAACAAGTGGGTATCTAAAACAGTAGAAAACAAAAAAAACCTCAGTAATCGAGCCCAGGGAATCAACCCTCTTGCTCTGAGGACATCGGTTCTTCTTCAATTCTGCAAGCATATTCATCTCCAGTGCTGCCCTCCTCCTTTTCGGCCAGACTGTCAGATTTCTCTTTCGGGTGCTCTGCTTCAGTGCAAGCTCCTAAGTGAAGAGAGGGAATGGGGCAAGGGTCAAGAGGGGCAGAGGACGGAACAGAGAGGGGAATCTCTTCACGAAGGGATACAGTGATAAGGGCAGTAATGATGGAGTTAACAGAAGTGCAAAGGAAACGTAATTCTGCGTTCTGGGTAGTCTGACGGATTGTGGACCCTCGCAACCTGCTACCAGGAGTGTTGAGATGATGTGGAGGGGCTAGGTCATCAGGGGAGAGGGGCTGACAGGGAGGAACGGGAATGTCAGGGGGAGGGGGATGACAGGGAGGCGCATGGTGAGTGTCAGGGCGGCCAGAGATGTTATCAATGTCACGCGTTTGCCCACGTCCTCTGCCAGCAAGAGAAGCTCTGCCTCTGCCCCTACGTCGGCCACCTCGTGAGGGTGGTGGAGGAGTGAGGTCGTCTCCGTCAGAAGAGGAGCTGAGTTCAGAATGGGGCGATGGAGGGATATCAGAGCGGGAGCCACGACTGACACCACGTCGAGCCCGCATTCTTTGACGGAGGTGGGGCATGATTAGCAGTCGGGAGCGTAAACAAGGCCGACTTGGGAAGGCGCTGGGAGAAGGGGAGGAAATAATGAGGCCACCAGGGAGAGTGTGATTATACAAAGGAGCAGTAGAATCGTAGGTCCGATTAACGGAGGGGCAGAAAATCTGAGAATTCAAACTGAGACCGAAAGGAGGCGAATTACCTGTGAAGAGAGAGTCCAGATTGCCTGAAGAAGCGAGCGGTCTGCAACAGGGGCCTTTGGAGAAGTGAACGCCTGGAAGAGTTTCCAAGCAAGCCAAAAGATTGCAGCGCCGACCAGTTTGAGTCTTGCAGCTAGAAATTGTGGAACCAGGTGGGCAAGCACTTCTGAGAGGAATCAGAATTTCCCCATGACGCCCAGCACTCTGATCTTCATCCATGGTGGAGGCAAAAAGCACAATCGACGCCATATAGCACAGAATGGAGGTGCATTTAATTGTGCAGTGAACAGCCCAAGGCATATTAATAACTCCTATGCTGTGAGCGCGTGAGGCCATGTGGGCGGGGCATGCAAGCAGCATTGGGGCTTGCGTTGATGCCGATGGCCCTTTAACTCTGAGTGTCAGCCGCATCCGGCGGGATCCCAACTTATTGAGAGAAGGAGAAGTTTATATTTTTTTAAGGTATTTGAAAGATAACATAATTTAATATGATCATTCTAAAGTTTTTATCCTTTCCCTTCTCTAATTGGTTGAGTCAACTATCGAAACACCATTCAATACAAGGCTGAGTTAGAATGAAGATCCTAATAAGGATACATGATTCATAGTTCGACCAAAGGCTTTTCATCTAGAAAGAATTGTATTTTCCGTTCAGAAATCATCGGTTTTAAAGATATGTAAACCCAATATAGAAAAGAGAATAAAATATAAGACAAGTATTGTTCATCGTCACAGCTTCCCTTTTAAATTTTTTCTACATTATCTTTTGAGCAGGGCAAGAGAATTTTCATGCAAAGTATTATTAAACAAAATCAAGAGATAAAATACAAGGCGTAACTGTTCCAGGTGGATATTTGTGTCCACCCACTGATTCCACCTAGATGTCCAATTTGTTTCATTTGTTTCCTTGATTATAGTAGCATTTACTATATTTAGCATTTTTTCGAGTCCTAAACTTCTGGAGTTGTTTTTACCCCCTAAACGATGTTTTTTTGAGGTACACATCAAGTAGGCTCGTATCCATACACATATGGTCCTATGGAAATCCATGTAGTACTCAAATATATCTTACCAACAAGGTATAATTTGCACCAAACGGAGATCATATGACCAAGATACAACCTCGGGAAGTTGGTTTCCAAACTAACCCCAAAGGGGCTCACAAGCTCTTGGCATTCCATCTCCTGGGGTTAGGGTTTTGGTTTTTTATGTTTTTCCTTTATTTTTCAATAATAAAAATTCCATTGAGCCTAATTTTAACATAGTTCAGAGGCATGTATCTGCCACATCTCTTCTCAGAGATAAGCTACCATCGCCCCAGCTACTTTATTTCCATTTTGCTTGTAAGCATATTTTAGTTCTTTGATATTAATGAAACAAATATTTATTTCTGTTGAATCTTTGTGTTTATATTTAGATCTATAGTATGTTGTGTTCCTACATAAGTGTGGATCAGTGATATCATAGTAGTCTGCTCTTTCTTTGTTTTTCTTTGCATGTCCCCAACAAGGTCAGGGTATAAGGAGTTAGGGCTCAAACATATTAAACCTTTGCAAGGAAAACTTTGTAAACCCTGATGGCCTCCCATGGGGGAAGAAAATAAATAAGAGGGAGCAGGAGATCCTTTCAAAATATTTCTCGAGGAAGCCCTCAAGTGATAGAGGAATTCAATGATGGATAAATTTTCCCAGATCTTGTGATGGCTATGTTGATAAGTGGTTGTCATTGATGTCAACCCAAACAACAGTAGGGGCTACCCTAATCTTGCATGGGAATTTTTACTTGACAAATTACTCTATTATGATTCAATGATGTTTTGGATGGTTTCTACTTGTCGATATGTTTCTGTTGATATATGGCATGCCACGTAATTCTTCACAGTTTGAGAGATATTCGTGTTTGAAGTTAGTAACCCCAGTTAGTGGGCTAAAACCCCATGGGGTTGTAGCATGACACTAATCATTCGTTGTGGTCATTGAATATTCAATAATTAATCATTTTTTAAACTCATAAAATCACTCCAATGTTCACTTGTTGAAGACCCTCTCAACCTAAGCATTTATATAAATTGTGACCCTCATATCCTCATGATGCAAAGATTTCACTACTTAAAATAGGTCATCGTGGCATTATCACTATAAATTTTTTCTACGAAGCTTCAGATGCTGAAAAAAATTCCATTTGAGCTGAAATCCTGATGAAGCTCGTGACTAAATTTCAAATATTGGTTCGCTATATTTTTGGAGATATGATATGAGGAAATTAGGGTTTTTGCAGGCTCCAGATTTTCATGTCAAACAGGTGACCTTGGAAAAATTGTCATAAATTTCTCTCTAAGAATTGGATTCAAATTTCATAAAAAGTGATAGAAAGAGGATGGAATGTAGTTTGTTGGATATCATTTTCTGGACAAAAGGTTGACAATGACACGTGGCACTTCGCACAAGTTCCCTCTGCTGAACTAGTCTATAATCAGGTCATCATAGGAGATTGGGCATAACTATTTCTTGAAGAATCAAATATTGATCAGACATATGGGGCTAGAAATAGCACTCAGAGGGTTACCAAAAGAATAAATTTCAAAACTTGGAGATCTTAAATTACATAGATACAACAGATTCGATATCGAGCTTCTAGAAGGCAAGAAAAAATATGCATTCAAGGATCACTGCAGTAAGGAAAACACATTAACAGTCAAGGGTAAGTCTACTACAACAAGGTATGTATGATTAGCGTTTGAATTTTAATTTGAATATCATCTCTAACATTTGTTTTTGTAGGACAGTGTAAGTATTTTGTATGTATGTTTGATTGGGTTTTGTTCATAAATGTTGAACGTATTTACATTTGAATTTTGAATATTTCTCTAACATATGGTTTATTGGATAGTGTAAGTATTTTTTTTGTATATTGGTTTGGGTCTTGTTAATTAATGCATGTGAAATAAGGAGGACATAATAGGACAACCTAGACACATACTAGAAGGACAATGCAACACCAAAGTACCATTACTTGAAGTAAGCACAACAATACCTCAACAGCTGCTAGTGCTCAAAGAAGCAGTGTTAAGTCAAGTATCAAGTTGTGTAAAAAGTCATTATTGTAAAAATAATCATTGTAAAATTTTAAAAGAGTCATTATTGTAAAAGATTCAATCTTCCTAGAGTTGGAGAGGCATTGTTGGGAGGTATAAGTGTCATTGTTGGATAATTTTATTGTTGGGTTGCAGGTCATAGTGTGATTCAATGATTGGTCTCGTTCAAGAAAATCATTGTCAATCATATTGTATCATGGATCAGTGTCACTGGTACGGGATTCCACACTCTTGTATTATTTCCGATCATTATACGATGGCAGGGAGGTGCTAGTTTGGTGCATGAAGTCACCTACAGGTTGGAGCCTATGAACACTTCAGGGTAGTAGGTCATTCTAGGATGTCGGGGCATCCATTTAGTTGACTACTGAAGAAACCAAGGCATTGGGGCATCCTTCTAGTGGGATCTGGAGAAGAATTATTTTCTATAATTCTAGGAATTTGTACCTTTCATTTCAGTTGGTGCTGAAGATTAAAGAATTTATTAGAAAATCGTTTGGTGGTTTTGATCCGAAGGGGTTTTTCCACCTAAAATTCATGTGCCTATTGTGTTCTATTGTTTACTGTTGTTACTGGATAAACATCAAGAACAATGGAAGATTAACTAATGCTCTGAAAATATTTAAAATTTCTAATTGATAAGAAATACCGATTCACCCCCCCCCCCCCCCTCTCAATATTTCCAACAGGCTACCCACAGAAAAAACAACTTCATCTAGCATTCACTATGAAGGAACCACTCCCTTTACGGTACAAGCCAACTTTGACATTCCCATATTTGAAGGCTAGATAGAAGTAGGTTCTATAGATAGATGGTTAAATCTATTGGAAGCGTATTTTTCGGTTCATGTCTTTTCCAATCGGGAAAATATTACTTTTCCACTCCTCAAAGTCTCCCCACATGTCAAGGACTAGTGGGAAACCTATTGTGAACAAAGGGATGAGAGAGAACCCTCACTATTTTCAGCCACACCCAATTGAAATTTTTTCTAAGATGCCATCAAGGAAAAATATTACCCCGTTGAGAGCTATGAGGAAAAGTACATATAATGGATGATGCTGCGGTAGCAAAGGGACCAAGATGTGCATGATTTGGTGAATATATTCCATGCCCTATGCACAAAGTTGGGTATAAAATATTCGAAAAAAAATATGGTGCTCAAGTATCAAATATTATTTCATGAATACATGAAGGAGGAAATGGAGTTCCTGGGCATATCCTCGCTTGGTGCAGCATACTACTATGCTTCCAAGATTGAGCATAAATTTAAACATAAGAAGTGAGACTTTGGATCTGTGAATCCGAAGCAAGGGAAAGGTTCCCCCAAATTTAAGAACAAATGACAAACCCAAGGCGGGGTTGTTAGCACTCCATATTTTTACTAGGCTGGGGAGAAAAATTACAAAGATAACCACAAACCACTTTTAAATATGGGATATATCCCTTCCAGCTTTAGAGAGGGATCTCTCTGTATCATTTTCAATCAATCACAGTTTAGAGTTTTAGGCTAGGTATGAATATCAAGAAATTGGTTTTAAAATTGTGGTTGAAGGGTAAAGGAGAGGTCCATTGGGCATGGAGTCTGATTTATGAAAGTGAACAATCAATGGTTATGGAGCAATTTTATGACAAGGGAAAGGTAGCCAGACTTTTGGATCTTTGAATTTGTTTTAGCATATGGTAGAAGAATTAAGGATCCTGACCCATTAAACATAAATCATCTTAGGGATGAATTCTATGCTTAATTTTAAAATAAAAACATTGAGATTATTTAAACGGAATGAAACAGAGCATCATTCTTGTATGAATTATGCACATATAATCTTCATTCAAATAATGGAAAAATAATTTTTTTTATGAATAACTTAGAGAATAACACATAAACACTGAAATAAAAACATCACCAGTAGCTAATGACATAGGAATACTTGATATAAAGAGCTTTGTACTTCTCTATTGATCACTTGAATTGAAACTCCGCAGTTTACGAAAATGAAAAATATCTCTTTTACTCCACCTTCAACAACCATTTCCATGTTCAAAATAGTAAAATATACACAAAATATGGTTCCTGAGTCTAAGTAGGTTGAAAACAATATTTTCCCCATTTGGATGAAACTAATCTCAATAAAATATGTAAAACAAAACCATATGTTGTAAAATACGACAACATCTTTTCCATTTATCTAAAACTTAACTAAAACCCCTAATATATAGAACTTGTTCAAGATAATCATGAGTGCATATTTAAAATGATAAAACATATATAATTACATAAAAGAAACCTTCCTATGTTGTGATGAGGTGAAAAGTTTGGTGAAAATACATAAATTGTGTTTGTGCGCAACACTTCTTGTGAGCAACACCTTCTATGTGCAACACAGTGTTGTTCCTCCTTTGACAGTGTGAAAAGTTTTTATTATGATAAAAAAACACTTGTATATATCCTTTTTATTGCAATTAAAATGTATATGTCCTGTAGATATCAAAATTCTCTTAAAAATGTGATTTTGAATAAATACTAGTTTTGTTGCTCTTTCTGTGCGTAGCAGCCGTGGGTAGCACTGTCAATTTGTTGTTTAATGGATTTTTGATCCTCAACTACTTCCACCAGCAAGTCTATATTGTTCCTCTTCTTCCTTTTCTTGGCTTCCTTGGCGTCAACAAGCTTTATTTTCATAAATCTAAGTCTCATTTTTAAAACTAGGCTTTGTACATACAAACTTCTCACCTACCTATGCAAAGGAAAAGTCCATTTGAATTTGTATTTTGATTTTGAAATGGAAAACAAAGAATCATCCACTTATGAATACAAGATGAGATTGACCCCGTGGTCCTTTTCCTTTGACATATCAACCTGAAGTTGTATACCTTCTAACTCCTCTAGTAGCTCCTCATATCTATTTTGTTCATTAAAAACCACAGGTTGCATAGCCTCCTTCTCTTGCTTTTGTGCTCTATAAATAAACCTAGCCTCAGGTATTCTCAAAGACTAAATAGGATATTTCATCTCCTCAATTTCAATCATGACTTTACCCTCTATAGGTTTGAGTCATCTATTTTATTTCTACAAATAATTTATGGTCACCTGTGTTTTATCCAATTGGTCCTTTAGCTCCTTGATTTGTCAATCTCTCTCATCACTCTCCTTAATCCTGGAAATTTCATCTCTGGCCTCCTTCAAATTATTTTTCATCCTTATGAAGGTAAAATTCCCTTCATCAACCTTTTCTTCATGCATTGTTTTTCCTTCTATTACGCAGGAAAATCCCTTCTTCTAAAATAATCGATCCCTCTAGCCCAATGAGTGGTTCTAATAACAATCGTGACAAAGAATACAAGTTTTCCTAGTTTAACATTGAAGTAATGTGAGAGAGGGATATGGCCTACCTCACTCCTTATGCAGATGTTTCCTCAATGTTTATATTAATCCTTTCGCTTTCAAGCTCATTCTTGATATGCCTTCTACATATGAATACCTATAAATAATATCACATGACAAAATACAAAATATACATAGCATATATATATATATATATATATCTATATATATATATATATTTCAAATAAAACCACATGATATATCAAGGAGTATCATGCTAAATCAATTATATTAACATATTCATGGGAAGAAAATTATACTTTGTATTATTAAACAAACAAGGGGAAGCTTACAACTGGTGCCTTGATGTCGGAGGCCTCCTTCGGAGTGGAAATCCAAGTCCAAGCCTACCCTTTCAATCTCTTCTCCTTCTTCTTCAAATCAAGAACATCTAAGCGTAATCAAGCAGAAGAATGGCAACCAGAAGTGGCCAACCAAGAATCACTAACATGACACTCTTTTATATTAGAGTTGGAGAGGTTATGGATCCACTAATTATGGAGAAAAGTCTTATCTCAAAGGGTGGAATATTTGAAGATAAGATCAAGGGTAAAACATGGTAGTATTTGACCATATACTCAACTGACAAGTACCAAAACTATGTTCTCAAGAATTCTAGAGGTCAAAGCTTCTCCTCCATTTTTGGAGAACCTGCCTGAAGAGGACCAGCGTGAATTTATTGATGAATTCCCTAGAAGCATTGTTTGCAAGTTAGGGAGAGGGTGACCAAGTCATGTCTATTAAGGGAATAACCACGTTGGGCTTGTAAAATAAGGTGTTTTACAAAATTTTGCATAAAAGCTTCAAGGAATTTCTCTTTTAGGTCTTCGAGGATATCTCAAGCATGTTATCCAAGATGAACAAGTTTATATAGATTTTTTGCCTTTCGATGTTTGTGACATGAGTGACACAAAATATGAAACTTAGGATAATAAATGAGTGTAAACTCCCCAGTGGAGTCGCTAATTTTTTACGCAGTAAAATTCCTTCTTCGGAAAGAAGCGGCCCCTCTATCCCAATGAGTGGGTCTAGTAACAACCATGACAAAGAATACAAGATTTCTTAGTTTAACATTGAAGTAATGTGAGAGAGGGTGATGGACTACTTACTCCTTATGCATTCGTTCCTTGATGTCGATATTGATCTTTTTTCTTTTAGGCTCGTTCCTCGTTATGCCTTCTACTTCTGAATACCTATACAGAATATCACACGACAAAATATGAAACTTGGGATAATCATATGATTGAGTGTAAAATCCCGAGTGGAGTTGCCAATTTTTTATGCAAGAAAATCCCTTCTTTGAAAAGAAACGATCCCTCTGGCCCAATGAGTGGGTCTAGTAACAATCATGACAAAGAATACAAGCTTTCCTAGTTTAACATTGAAGTAATGCAAGAGAGGGAGATGGAATACCTCACTCCTTATGCAGTCATTTCTTGGATGTGGATATTGATCCTTTCACTTTTAGGCTTGTTCCCTGTTATTCCTTCTACTTAGGGGAAAAATGCACAAGTGGTAGCTAGAGCAAGATCCCTCATGGGTCTTCTCGGGACCCAAGGCAGACAGTCAGATTAGCTGCAAAATTTGCAAAGATAATATATGCATGTTCATACAAGTATTTATTTGACAATATGAAATAGATAAGGATCACATCGATGTGTAGTGCCAATCCGTTGGAGAGCTTAAGGTGGTGTGGTGGAAGTCCACCTCACCAGCTCCAAGTTTGAATCCTATAAGAAAACAACATAACTTGTAATATTCACAGTGTTATCGTAATAAAAAATCAAAGACAAGCATATAATAAAACATGAAATCATATAAATATAAGCCACTTATAACATATATCTCTAACAAATAACTCAATAAATGTAATAAAAATACATAAAGTGGAAAAAATAGAGACATTTATATTATATTGAATGAAGGAGGGTTACAACCATCGGTTTGGTCATGCCTCCCTTAGTCCTCCAACTCCAAGCTCTCTCTCCTCAATATCCTAGTGTGAAAATTCTTAGGAAAATAATTCTCAATGAATCATGCCAACCATGAAACCTCACACTAACAAACATTTTCTCCTCCCACAATCAACCTTTCGACCTTTGAAAATGATGCCTTGCCTCCAATTTATAAGAGTTAGGGAGGATGAACCTTTCCATTCTTCTCCATTAGTTTGATTAGGGAAAAATCTATGATGTTTCCTTGATTTTATAGCGTTTTCCCTCTTTGGATGCTTAGTTGGGTTTAGAAAGGTCCAATCAGAGACCTGTACCACAGGTTTCTAGCTTTTTGGACTGAATCCTTAAGAAAAAACCAGAAATGTTAGTCAGTTGACTCAAAATTTTCCCCTCATTCTTCATGGAACATGTGTAACAGGACCCTTTAGGCAAAATAGTGTGTTAACCTAGGCACTAACTCTCCCTAGAGGAAGTAGATAACCGTTATAACTCAGCCTGGTAGATTCTGGGGTGCGTTACCATGGAAAAATAGGCCTTTGTCTAGGTCAACTCCTTCCATCCATGTGTCCTTCTCCTTTGAGCTGATGAGGAGGTAATTTTTATTATAACAGGTGCCCCCTAAAGTGTGAGGTCAAAGACGAAGATGATGGCCGAAATACTTTATATGTGTAGTAGAGAGAGAGAGGAGTTGGAGGATTGTGGGAAACCTGAAACAAACAACATATGTAAAAAATATATAAATATGTCACATGTCATGCATTCCCATTCTCAATAGTTGTATCAAAGTGATTTCTCCACGAAGATATATGACTAGTATGTCCACCGATAAGCAAAATATGGAAGCTTGTCTCATGACAGGATCAATTTGATAATATTTCTCCGAAAACAATATATGTAGCTTGGGATAGGAAACAAAGCTGAGTGATGTAAGCCTCTACCCAAGGTCTTGGTCGTCGCATGTCTGAACTGCATATTTCTACACATGTGAATAAAGGATTTGTAGTCAAACATGTGAGAAATCGTCTAATTACCATTCAATGATGAAAACTGCTAAAAGACGCGAGGATGGCCACCGATTAGGATAATGGTCTCAAGATTCCTAGTACAATCTAGCGAGTGTGAAAAAATGGTGTTGATGTCGAACACTCATAGAATTATTTGACCGAGAGCCAATGATGAAAACCCCCAATCAAACACAAGGTAACCTGCTACTGAGGTCTGCAAGTTACAGGGTACTGATCTGTTTCTGGATCACCTTCTTAGATGAGATGTTGAATTCAATATGAAGAGATATTTCAAAAGGTAGGCAATAAGGTGTCCTACATCAGTCGACACGAAACATGACAAAGATGATTTTTTTTTGAAGATAGTATAGAGAAATGGTGCAAACAGATGGTTGGAAAATGATTTTTGGCATATGATGGCTTGGTTGATACAGGAAGAAGTAGATACCATGATCTCTTGAACAATAGAAGGCACAACCACTAGTAAATTTGGCCCAATTTCCGATGGCCACTATGTCGCTATTCCGACACATCGGCATCGCAAGAGCGACAGTTTGAGGCTGGGAAAAACGTGGTTAGCCATTACGTCAAAATTTTGACACTTTAATAAAGCGTCAGAAGAGCGACACTTTTTCTGACATTTCCAAACAACTGTCGCAATACCGACGTTTTCCAAACCGTCGCTCTTCCGAAGTTTTTCACTCCATCGCTATTCCGACGTTTTCCAAAGCGTCGATCTTCTGACAATCCATATGCGTCGCAATTCTGACGTTACCTCTACCGATGTTTAAAACGTCGCTTTTCCGAAAAAGCAATAAAATATTTAAAAAAATAAATGTCGCTCTTCCGACGTCAAAAGTTTCGGTCTTCCAACGATCCATATGTGTCGCAATTCTGACATTACCTCTACCGACGTTTAAAACGTCACTTTTTCGACAAAACAGTAAAAATATTTAAAAAAATAAACGTCGCTCTTCCAACGTCGAAAGCGTCGGTCTTCCGACGAAACAGTAAAAAATATTTAAAAAAGAAACGTCGGTCTTCTGATGCAAGGCTAAAATATTTTAAAAAAGTAACTTTGGTCTTCCGACGCTTAAGAAACGTCGGTCTTCCGAGGCAAGGCAAAAATTATTTAAAAAGAAATGAAACGTGATAGTACTCATATACAACAATGTTGGTGATCCAGGTGGATATCGGTGGCCTCCCACCTATTCCATTTGGACCCACGTCATCAACCCTTCTGGGCCAGCCTTTCGCACGCCTACTATTTATAGCAGGTTTTCGGGTCTTGCACACCCGGAGCCGTTTTGGGGCATTAATAATATAGGTGGATATTGGTGGCCACACATCGAGTCCATTTGAACCCCCACCATCAGTTCTTTCAGTTTGTAAGTTTCGGCACAACTTACCATTTTTAGCAGTTTTTCGGTCTTAAACTTCCGAAGCCGTTTTGAGGCCCTAAACGACGTTTTTTGGGAAAATTGAGAGCAACATGTGTCCATGGACCGATGTTGCTCATTCAAAAGTTGTACTCCTTGTACAGATCTTTCTAACGAGCTATTGAGCACATCAAACAGACTGACAAAGTTACGCCCCCTAGGAAGTTGAAGCACCCATCACTTTCCAAACGGCGCCCCGCGCTTGGCGCTCCACTTCCTACGGTTAGGGTTTTGGACGTTTCGTACCCTACATTGTTTCTCAACAATAAATAGGCCCCGGAGCCTCATTGTAAGACAAGCTTCGTGGGGCCGGAGCCAACACATCTCTTCTCAGAGATAAGCGCGACCAGTGCCCTAGCTCGCCACATCTCCATTATGTCTGCATTGTAACACAGTTCAGGGGCTGGTAGCCGCCACATCTCTTCTCAGGGATACGCTGCAAGTACCCTAGCTCATCTATTTCCATTATGTCTGTAATAGGCCTGCGAGCCTCAATGTAACACAGTTTAGAGGCCTGCGTACGCTACATCTCTTCTCAGAGATACGCTACCAGCGCCCTAGCTTATTTCCATTATGTTTGTAAGCTTATTGCAGTCATTCTTTTATTAATAAAATGAAGCATTATTTCCGCTACATCTCTGTATCTATGGTTATATCTGTATTCTGTTGCGTTCCTGCATAAAATCCGGATCAGTGGTATCAAAGCAGGTCTACTTTTTCTCTGTTTTTCTTTTCATATCCCCAATGGCGGAAGGAAAGAAAGACGAGGGAGCAGGAGATCCTGTCAAAATCTTGCTCGAGGATGCCCTCGAGAAACAGAGGAACGCGATGATGGACAATTTTTTTTTCAGATCCTTCAATGGCTACCCACCGGTGGCACATCTACATCCAGCACGTCTGCCAACAGGTCTGCGACATCCTGGACAAATCTAACACCAAGTTCAGCAAAATTCCCCACCCCCCCCACCCCCCCCGGCCCCCCCATGGAGGAACTTAACGCAATGGAGACCATTGCTTCCTAAGGAGGGAGGAATGATCCAGGTGGATATCGGTGGCCTCCCACCTATTCCATTTGGACCCACAGCAGCAATTCTTTCAGTTTTTCAGCTTCAGCACAGCTTACTATTTATAGCAGGTTTTCGGGTCCTGCACACCCGGAGCCGTTTTGGGGCATTAATAATCCAGGTGGATATTGGTGGCCACCCATCGAGTCCATTTGAACCCCAACCATCAGTTATTTCAGTTTGTAAGTTTCGGCACAACTTACTATTTTTAGCAGTTTTTCGGGTCTTAAACTTCCGGAGCCGTTTTGAGGCCCTAAACGACGCTTTTTGGGAAAACGGAGAGCAACATGGGTCCATGGACCGATGTTGCTCGTTCAAAAGTTGTACTCCTCAGACAGATCTTTCTAATGAGCTATTGAGCGCATCAAATGAAGATCGGATGCCAAAGTTACGTCCCCGGGAAGTTGAACCACCAATTTACCCAAACGGGGCCCACAGTTTTGGCGCTTCATCTCCTACGGTTAGGGTTTGGACGTTTCGGATTCTACATTGTTTCTCAACAATAAACAGGCCCTCAAGCCTCATTGTAAGACAGTTCAGGGGGCTGGGAGCCGATAC
The DNA here is from genome assembly GCA_034641835.2 of Pinus albicaulis. Lineage (NCBI taxonomy): Eukaryota > Viridiplantae > Streptophyta > Pinopsida > Pinales > Pinaceae > Pinus > Pinus albicaulis. The sequence continues at coordinate 960,742,848 of CM076573.1, read as the reverse complement.
ATCTCTTCTCAGAGATAAGCGCTACCAGTGCCCTAGCTCGCCACATCTCCATTATGTCTGCATTGTAACACAGTTCAAGGGCTGGTAGCTGCCACATCTCTTCTCAGGGATACGCTGCCAGTACCATAGCTCTTTTATTTCCATTATGTCTGTAATAGGCCTGCGAGCCTCAATGTAACACAGTTCAGAGGCCTGCGTACGCCACATCTCTTCTCAGAGATACGCTACCAGTGCCCTAGCTTGTTTCCATTATGTTTGTAAGCTTATTGCAGTCATTCTTTTATTAATAAAATGAAGCATTATTTCCGCTGCATCTCTGTATCTATGGTTATATCTGTATTCTGTTGCGTTCCTTCATAAAATCCGGATCAGTTGGCCTATGGCATTGCATGCATACAATGCTTGGTTATCTAATCTTTTTTGTAACTTTCACTGTAAGTTTGTCTTTGAATGAGTTTAAGTACTGTTGCTACCATTCATTTAAAAGCCAGCATTAGATAAGGAAAATGATGAAGTTAAACATAAGGATTTTATTGAGGTTGTAATAACCCTAGAATTATAGCTTACGGGACTACATGAATAACGTCAAGAAACTGTCATTCCTCACTTTCTGGCACATCAATATATAGTGGCTAACCTGTTATTGGCTTTAGTGTTTAGCATATCTGAGGGAAAAGAAAGGAAAACTAACTTGGAAAAAGGAACTATTATGAAAATTCCTAATTAAATATCAGGTAAATAAAATGAATCATGCTTTCTAAATAAGCTTGAGTCTGACTAAATGCACAATATACATAAATAAATCTACAAGAACTAAACAGAGCAAGCAGATCAAATTCGCATTCCTCATACTAAGACGAGAAGAAGAGGACTATTTATAATATGACTGAAATGTGTATCACCTGTGACAATTGAGAAGATGTTCGATCATGCTTGAATGCTCCTTTTAAAATTCTTGCCCAGTTCCCTTCACCACACTTCTGGACATCAGCAATTAGTTCTTTGTCCTCCTCTTCAGTCCATTTTTTTCTCTTCTTTCTCACTAGCTGAGCAGAATTTACTGACACATTTCCATCAATACCTTCCAAGGAAGATACTGCTGGCAACTGTTGCTTTTGGATGGAAACTAGTACAGTAATAATCATTCCTTGTGTTGAAATTGTTGACTGCTGATTGTTCACCTAAACATCTGACATTTTAGTGTTGTTGGGGATATTAATTGTCAGAGGAGCTTCTAAAGTAGAATGGCTTGGGAGGCCAACATTATTTGGTGTGCCAGATGTTGCTAAGACCTTTACACAAGATGCAGCCCCTTTAAACAATTTCGTGTAATAGTGCAATCCCTCCACATCACATGAAGTGCTCCCCTTGATAGGTGAAAACAATTCTGGAGCAACTAGAAGCTAATATGTATGAATATATTACAACATTTGTGTCTCTCTTCTACATTGACTACAACTTCTGCTAATTGTGACAACAACAATCTCAAATTGTCTACATAATCTGTGTCATACTTTCATCACATGACATTTGCAAACTGAGGAATTCTTGTTTATGTAAAATATTGCACTTTTTTACTGCCAAACAATTTTCCTAGTGATTTGTGGATATCATTGTTGGATTTATTCGAATCCAGATGTTGTGACTGGTTGTTTGATAATCCCAAATGAATAAGGAAAATTGTCCTATTTCCTTTATTCTACCATTCAACTAATTTACTTTCCCCTATGGGTTACTTTTCTACGCAACGTTATACTTCTTATGGACTTATTTTCATTAAAAAAAGTTGAAGCTTTTATTTCCAAGTGTGAAAGCTAAGTCCATGGAATTTTTCAATAGATGAGTTTGTTGCTTGCATTTAAAAAATAAAATCAGGATAGAAATATACCTTCAAATCTGTGCTTCTCAAAGTTCTGTTGGACGTCTTAGAGCTTATGTTGAACAAAATAATGTTGTCATGCCTTTTTCAAAAAACTAATCTTCCAAAAAATTTGTGCATTTTGTCTAAGCAGACTATATAGCAGCCTGTGCCTATATTATCTGAAAATTTATGCTCTTGGTTTCTATGTCTATTTTTGAAAATCATAAATGGCTATATGGTAGGGCCCACGTGGCTCTGAATGAATTGTGTCTTGGTTGCATCACCTTCTATGATGTATCAGATTTGTATGTCACATGTAAATGAAAACCTGTGATTGCCTTTTGGCGGGTTTCCTCCTCCCTTGCAAGTAATAATTGGTCTGCCGGTCCGTATTGCAATTTTCAGCTCTGTGTTTAAGACCATGGTTGATGCTACAAGGTCATATTGATGTCAAACTTCTATTTTCTCCCCTGTGACTCCAATGCATGATGGGTTTTTCAATTCTTTGAAAGTTTGCAAGTATTTTCTATTCACAAAAGTTCATTTCCTTGACTTTATTTTCCAGCAAATAACTTTTGCCTAATAATAATGCCAATATCCAACTCATGGAAACATTTAAACTTCTCTTTAGCTTATCTCTATTCAAAATTGGTTTTCTGAACTAACAATGTGCTTTGAGTATTCTCACTCTAATATTATTGTTGGAAATATGTAAAATATATGCACAGGAAATATTCTGACTAATAACTTTACTTTTGTTGGAGTGATTTCATACATTATGAGAATCTCCCTTTTACTCATAAATGTCGGTAATTTATCTACTGAACTTCTATAACCACATAACTCTGATGATAAACGTAAGTTATAATGCACCTTATAACTTCATTGGCTAGTACTAAGTTGATTTTCCTAGTGACTCTTGTTACCTTTTTGTGTTATTAATATCACAATATGTAGGTTTTTCATACATGTATCAGGTGTGTAATTCAGAAGAAAAGTATCAGAACCAAAGCTTTAAGTTCTATAAAAGACAATCTTTTCAAATATAAGAGATTTATTACTAGCTAAACCAAAGTAGCATGTGAGAAATAGCAAAAAAAGTTCCTGACCAACCTAATAGTTCTTAAGGATTTTTTCTCGGTATTCTTTGTGCCGATGTGCCTATCAAACATAAAGAAAAAAAAATGTTAGATAATAATCGTGTGTATGTGACTGAAGTTTTCATGCTCAAACAAGTCACTAAATAAGCAAGCATAGAAAGGTGGGAAGTAACAGTCATATAAAGCATAAATGGTATTGGTGTAGTCATTATTTACTAGAGTGAGAGAATCAAATATAGAGGCATACAAATTAAAAAAAATGTGATGGATTTCTTTATATAAATATCTGGATATTAGTTTAGTAATTGAAAACTAGGTCAACTGGAATGTTATATACAAATCTACTTATTATTTGGGCCAAATTTCCAACTCAAGATGCAAAGTGTTCAACTAATAGTATATGTTGCCATTACCTTCCTGGAAGAGACAGATACCAATCTGTTCTTCTATCACTACAACTTTCACACTGAAGGAATTCATGGCCTGGATGAACTTTTCCAAAAGTGAAGAAAGCTACTGTCATGAAGGGATGTATTGATCCAGTCATATTTGACCACATCTATAGAGAGCCAGATATTTAAAGTGGTGCACATCAAGAAGTAATAGGCTCACTTCATCTATTAAGGTTATATATAATTCTAATTCAAATCTGTTTGTAGGTCAAACCTGGGTCAGCTAAATGGTAGTATAATTACTGACTTATTGGAAACCTTTCCTAGACAATATGAAGGTTTACAAAAAGGTTTCTGAATAACTATAAGAATTATTTCCAACTCAGTAAGAATTCTGTCATTTACTAAAAAACTTGCTGGAAAATATTTCAGGACATTGTTTTCTGCTAAACACTGCATTAAGAGACATGCAGACACAGTCCAAAAGTTAACAACATCTAAAACATTTTGTCAATTTACATGACAAAAAATTTAGTGCATCACAGCCAGAGTTGTCATGAGCATTAATTCTTTGGGAAAATCACTGATATGAGCAACCTCAACAAGACCTTGAGATACTCTATCAATCTTGTTGCATACCTTTCCAAAGCTGATATAGAGTACTCTACCAAGGGGTCAACTCCACTGGATTCATCCCCACCTAAGTGTGTCCTAGATTAAGAGTGAGGACTTATTATGATCTATTATGGTAACTATCTATAATGAATTCAGTTGATTACAGAGAAAAAAATAACCAACTATGGTTGGATGATAGTTATAATTGTACAATGATAGATTAACATACGAGAACACAACGAAAAAATTGAACAAAAAGGCTCGGGTAGTTATGATCAATTGTTTATACATTTGCTTGTCTTGTGCTCTCTCCGGCAGACAACTTTGCTGCAATTATGAAGATAATTGGTCCAAATCTAAATCTGTGTCTGAACTAATGTGTTTAGCCAGTAAAAAATGGTATTGAAACCACCGCATTACCCAGTACTCGAAGAATAAAGGAGGAATGCAGAGAATGTCCAAATTCCAACAGAAAAAAATTAACAATTTCAGTGCAAGCTGGTTGATTGAACTTTCTCAGCAACCCCATGGCAATGTGTTATAACTTATATCCAAGAGGCATAACCATGCACAATTTATCAAGAACAAGAAGAGGCACAATTGGTTGATTAACCTTCACTAGTAACATGCATGTGTGTGCTGGGAAAGGAATAAATAGTAGCACTAGTAAGCCTTCCCAGAGCTGCAAAAAAATCTCACCTAAGGTTGCAGGTTTATAGTAATAGCATGTAACAAATCAAAAAAATGTAACAGATTAAAAAATTTCGTGTAATAGTACAATTGGTTGATGCAACGATTGACACATCGAACAAACCCATCTAAAACCAGGATTAATGTATTACCTCCCCAGATTGAGGAGCTTGAATTTTGATTTTGTATGAGCATATCAATTCCAAACATTGTTTGCCATTCAAACAATTCCAAAGATTGGTTTTCATTCGAACATTTTTTGTCTACTTATGGGGTGGATTAAATGCATTTTGACATTTGGAAAATTCCGCTATATCTCTTGAGTTTCTTGCTGCATTTATGTGGATGGATATATTCTTCATTATCTTGTAAGTGTTTTTCAATGCTATATTTATAATCTACTGATGTCTAATGCATGGAATCTTGTCTTATGGTTTGTAATCTGCCTTAATTAATGAAATTTTGGTAGGGAATTGAAGTTTTTTGAAAGTTTGCATGTGTTATTCAAGGATAGGATAATGAATGAATGTTCCGAGAGGTTATTTTGCATACTGCATCCTTAAAATTCCATTAATTATTTCCAAACGAAGTATAAAATTTTAGAGTCGCCATGTAGTTTTCCTGTAGTTATCTCATTAGGGCTACCGAAGCTACCTCTAGGACTCCTTCAAGAGCGAAGTTATCAAATCAAGGTATTTTTTACTCCAGTTCTCCCAATAGCTAGACACGGGTCCTAAATCCTTGGCAGTCAGCCCTAACTCAACGAATCATCTTTCTTTTCACCTCTACTTCTCTTATTTTCCTCATCCTTTTAAGGATAAGGAGGCCTCGCTAGGGCTTTAAACATAGTGAAAATAATTATAAAAAATTTAAAGAAATTAGAAATAAAATAAAATTCTAGGAAATTATTACTTCAAAAATCATCTAACAGTGATTTAAATAATAAAAGCATGGTTTTCCATTGGAAACATATCAAGGGAATTAAGAAAGGGGGATTGAAGAAATTTATTTACCCCTAGATATGTTTTTGGAAACAAAGTGGAAATGACAAAAGTAGTAGAAAACCAAGAAATTAAAACCTGGAAATGAAGTAAAATTCTCTGAAAACATTAATTCAAAAATCACCAACACAGAACAGTGATTTTAATGATCTCCTCCAAAAAATATAAAGAATGAACTAGAAAATAAAATTAAATTATTATAAATCAATTATCACCTGAATAAAGTAACAAGTCTAATGATCACCTACACAGAGTAACAAAAAAATACTTCAAAGATTCATCAAATCAGCGACCTTGTTTTGCAGTCAAACAGGGGTGAGTCTTTAAAAAGTATTATCACAGGAAGTAGACCTGAGGTGATAGGTTTCCTACCTGAAACTAGGCAGGAACCTGTCACTTCAATGTTTCAACAATATTTCTCAGGGGTGCATAAAGGCTGCTATCAAACAAGAGGATAAAAGAAAATAACTAAATAATCCATGAAAGAGGCCTTTGTGTGCTATGTAATGAAGTTGAAGAGAATCACATGCTTTATAGTCATATGTACAAACGTTAGATTGAAATTCTCAATTAGACAAGAGGATGTGATTTTCCTTGGTTTACTTTCAGGGAGGAAGATGGAAGAAAATAGACCATGAATCAAGGCTCTATGCACTATCAAATGGAGAGGAGGAGAATTCAATGCTTTACTACCTTATGTACAAATGCCATATTAAAACGCTCAATTAGAAAACAGGATGAGATTTTATCTATTTTATTGTACAGTCAAGGTGAAAATGAAAGAAAATAGACTGGGTTTCTGCATGTTATCTAATGAAGTTGAGGAGAATCACATGCTTTACAGCCTTGTCCATGAATGTTTGACTGAAACTCTGAATTAGATATGAAGATGATTTTTATAACCTGTACTTTCAAGCACGAAATGGAGGGAAATAGAGGGCAAGGCTGCAGGGCATTTTTAGGTTGAGTGTTTCTTCTTCCCCACTACCTCCCTCGAAGAGTTTGATCATGCTTTGAAAAACCTAGAGATATCAGTCTCTGATCTGAATCGGTTTTGAAGATACAGAATATTAGGGCACAAGGTTTTCTCTAGACTGCAGTTAAAATGTCTAGGAGCAAGGAATAAGGCATTTCCATAAATTCACAGGAAGATTCCATATTTCATCCTAACCCTTAATACTATGGGAGAGAAATGATATTACTCGCATGTTGGTGGAGCTCCATTCTTATTTATATATATACCTGAAATCCTAATCAACAATACTGCAAAATAAAAATCAAAGAACATCATATGAACAATAGTTAATCAAATTTGTTGCCCAAAAGAGCTGGCAATATCATTTAGGAAGAAAGACTTTCCTCGATAGTAGACTAAAATGAAAACTGGCAATATCATTTAAACGAGCCCAGTTCATCTGCGACACTAAAAACCATTAAACCCTGAAGCATTATAAACTATCCCCAGAAGGAATTACACAAAAAATCGAAAGCTCTGTAGTAATTTTATAAGTACCTGTTGCCAGGGAATGCCATCGTGCATCCTGGGAAAGCTGACTTCATCCACATCCTTTCAACTTGCTTGTGGCCGCCCAAAGTCTGCAAAGTCCCCAAACCCTTCAAAGAGTATGTAACCACCAGGAGTTACCCATCTAATCAGAATAAAAGGAAAACACAGTGGCTAGAAAAGAATGATCGGTAATAAGAGACATCTGAGTTACTGTAGGTTGTTGAAGTCGTCATAGAAGTACTCCAGTGGAAGGAGGAATTGAGATACCAGAAAACTGAAGGGGACCCTGTCTTGTAAACCCTCATCGAAAGATAGCAAAATTTAGGCAAAATGTGACATGGATTTGCGATAATGAGTTTTAGAAACAGGGAAGACCATGACTAAGCTGGTGAAACCAACCACAGAAGCAACCCTCTAGTAACAGCTCCAGAACCCTTGACATCCAACTGAGTGGAATAGCGCGAAATCCCGAAAGAGATGGCCGGGAAGAAACCCTTATTATCTGTCAGCCTCTCTGCACTGTAGGATCAGATGTTACAAGAACAATGGTGTCAAACAACCAAGTGGCTGTGGTTGGAGGTTCGAAGCACGAACAGACTCTGCAGAACAAACAAACTTTTCAAAAGATTAAATGAACAAACAAACTTTTTAAAAGATTAAATGAACAAACAATAAAAGAAAAAAATGAATTTAAAATAGTTTTCATAATAAAATTTTTAAGTGACAAATAGAAAATTAAATAATTTATAAATATTAAGATTGATAAATATTAATTTATAAATATTAAGATTCATAAATATTTAATTAATCATCCCCAAGGGTTAAAAAGGGCTCAAATGTCTCTTATCCATAAAATTGACGATTAAGATAACTCTATGCTCTATGTTCAAATGACAGGTGAAGGTGGATTTACCATACTTAAGCTTCTTAGTAGTCTCTTATGAAGTTCAACATGTCATAGTGATAAGTTTTTATTCCATTAAATCATTCTAGCTGTAGAGCAGAGTCAAAGTTCTAGGAGTATTATTAGAGGAATTCAACATTGCGAATATGATAGAAGTGAATAATTTCGTGGAAGGGTGAAGTCCGCCCAACTTGGTCATAAAAACCAAGTGCATCCTTCATGAAGGAAAAAAATAAACATGCAAATTTCGTCATATAACGGGTTTGGGCGGGCGCCCTCAAACGAAACGACACGACCCGCCTGACCGAACAAAGGCACAAGCGAGAAAATGACAAACGGGCCACACAAACGTGCACAAGGCACTCGTGCAGTCACAACTTAGAAAATTTGATACGACCGCCCTCAGACAAAACGACCCGACTTGACCCGAATGCATTTGGGTGGGCGCCCGACCGAACGAAGGCACAAGGGAGCAAATGACAAACGAGCCGCATGAATGTGCACAAGGCACCCATGCGGGTACAACTTAGCAAATTTGATACGGCCGCCCTCAACCGAAACCACCCAACCTAAACGCGTTTGGGCAGGTGCTCTCAACCGAAACGCCCTAACCCGAACTCGTTTGGGCGGGTGCCCTTAACTGAAATGACCCGACCCGAACGGGTTTGGGTGGGATCCCTCAAATGAAACAGCAAACGGGCCACATGAACATGCACAAGGCACCCATGCGGTCACAACTTAGCAAATTTGATACGCCCACCCTTAAACGAAACGACCCGAACTGAACGGGTTTGGGCAGGCGCCCTCAAACGAAACGACATGGCGCGCCCGACCGAATGAAGGCACAAGCGAGCAAACGAAAAACGGGCCACACGAATGTGCAGAAGGCACTCGTGCAGTCGCAACTTAGCAGATTTGAAATGGTCGCCCTCAAACGAAACGACCTGACCTGACCCAAACGTGTTTGGGTGGGCACCCTGATCACACGGCGCGCCCTACTGAATGAAGGCACAAGAGAGAAAACTGAAAACGGGCTGCACGAACGTGCACAAGGCACCAATTTCGTCACAACTTAGCAAATTTTACACGACCACCCTTAACCGAAACAACCCGACCCAAACGTGTTTGGGTAGAGCATACGATAAGCGCAGAAACGACCGAGCCAGCGTTTGGGCGGGCGCACTTAACCAAAATGACCTAACCGAACGGGTTGGGTAGACGCTCCCTCAAATGGGAAATGACAAACGGCGCATGTGTGAATGTGCACAAGGCACCCATGCGGTCACAACAATGCAACAAACTTGATGTGACCCAACCTCAAAGCAGAAGCATTTGAAACACGAACGGAGTTTGGGTGGGCGCCCTCAAAGCGAAATGACGAAACATGAAGAGTTCTCCTAGTGGGTGCCCCACAAAGCGAAACAACATGTTTGCAAGAAAATTTTTGTCGGACAAAATTATTATGGCCTTGTTGGAAAATTCCTAAAAGAAATGCACTTTTAATGTTTTCTAACAATTTCAGCAATTTTGGCGCTGCAATAATCAAATAACAATGATGACATTTACGATAATGAAAATTAAATAAAGATGAATAAGCTTCTCTTGGTTTCAAGAATAATTTATTATGTACTGAATAGGGCCAAACACGTGAAGGTGGAAGCTCATATGGCCCCTCCCAACCCCCTCACATCACTCTCATTTTCCCAATACCCAATCTATGAAATAGAATACGAACAAACCAAAAATTAATTAAGGTCGTAAACAAAATTTTCAATATGTGTTTGTATAAATACATAATTTTAGTTTATCTTGTACAATAGTAAGGCCATTATTTATTGGTTTGAAATAATAAACAACATGCAACAAACCCACATAATTAGTAAATTATTTAAAGACAATATTTCCTACATATTAAAATATAAAGTTATTAACATACCAGCTCATACTCGAATATAACATCTGTATCAATATTATTCTTCTGTATATTCTTGATCTTCATCCAACTAATCGACATCTATACCAACATCTGATTCAGAAATGGTGTTGAAATGATCGACCATGTCATCATCATCATCAATTATGTCATTTTCAATAATATCCTCATCGACATCATCATCAATAATTTTTGCCTCATCTCCTATGCCTGGTTCATCTTCTAATATATCTTCTTCATCTGTCAATGCATATTCCTACTCATCTACCACTGCATCATCTTCTTCTTGATCAATATCATCTTCTTCATCTACAATATACTCTACTGGCCTTCCTCTTGCATCATATCTAATAGCAAATTACCATTCGTTCTCACCTGGAACCTCTGAGTAAAAGACTTGTTCACATTGGCTTGGAAAAACATAGCGATATTTTCCTGCTTCAAACTGTGATGTTTTAACCATTGGAAATCCATTGTCATGTTGAATAAGTGTTCTATCATCATCACGTACATTCATTCGTAGCCTATACCATTTGACGTCGAACAAAACTATTTTGAAGGAATAAATGTCACACTCAACTATATCATCTAAGAACCCATAATATCTATTTTCAGATTCTCGAGGATGTCTGTCACTCCTGGAGGAAACATTAGTGACCTGGAATATTGTAGTTATCCCACTATCAGAATTTTTCCTATTATCATCCAACTTTTTAATGCGAAATTCACGACCATTGCATCACATAGCCTTTTGGTGTTTCAACAGCAATATGCCAAACATGAAAAAGATGCATTCTCAATTAATAATTAAACATATAATTTACACAGCATGAAAATTAACTGAAAAATCAAACTTCTTGTCACATTATAAATATAGTATAAAATAAGTAATGAATAAAATAGGTGAATTAATTTCTTACCTTTCTATCTTTCAAACCATATGCTAAATCAATTTCCCTGTCCGTAATGTTCCCATCTCCACTACGATACGCTTCTCTAATCTATTCAGACAGTAGTTTCCATGATAACCTACCATCGTTACGTGCTTTACATGTTTCAATCCATTCACTCATCCACTCAAGATTGTTTGCAATGTATAAAAGTAGTGCCTCATAATCTTGAGCACCTGAATAAAAAAACAATAATTCACCAATATTAAATATAACTTATAACCATGGTAAATTATATTAATTAATAAATGATGAAAGAATAAGACCTAAATGAATATGATCATATACATGATGTAAAAAAATGAAACATTATATGTATTTTACATAATAAATCTTTTACCTCTCACTTTCTTCATTCTACCTTTTCCCAACAGGTGCTCCTCTTCAAATTTTTTGATGGAGTTCACATCCCAAATGCAATCCACCACCTTCATGGCTGGCGCAACTAATTTAGGAAGATAATGACTAATATACACCATGGATTGATATACCACATATCCCTCCACCATAGAACCCTCAGGTCGTGCTCTTTGTCTAACCAAAGCCTTCAAGGATTTCAGGTGCCTCTCGACCATCCACATTGACCTTGTGTGTACTGGTCCACAAATTTCAATCTCCTCAACTTGGTGTATCAAGTAGTGTTCTTGTGCATTGAAAAATGTTGGAGGTAGATACTTTTTCATTTCACACATTAGCCGAGGAATTTCTCTCTTCCAATACTTTATTTCATCTTGATGGATTTCTTTCAATGACAACCATCTACAAATCATTATGCAAGGTTATTTCAATGAAACATAATATATATTTCATTACAAGTAAATTAACACATCATGTCATTAAGTACAAAAAGAAATTGTAGCAATTAGATTTTGCGTATAAATCAAAACTACTTACCTCATGTATTTACTAAGACCATATATAACTTGTTTGACATTGTTGTCGAAGTCGTTTGGGAGCGATACAGGTAGAACATACTATAACAATAAAAAATGAATCATTATTGGTTTCCAAATTAAACAGAAAAAAGGAAAATTTAAAATATGTATTCAAGCAATAACAAACAAAAACGTATACCAAAAAAATTACCTTAATAAAGGTATGCCAATCATGTGTTTTCACCCCACTGAAGTCACCTTTCTTCGTTAAGATATTATTTAGGTTTGAAGCAAAACCTGTTGGAAATTTAATTCTTCTAACGACCTCTTTTACATCATTGCTTTGTTTTTCTGTTAATAACCATGTAATATTATTATAATTTCGACCTCCATTTTTATTTGATCTGTCAATCACACTTTTCATTGCATGATTCAATTTCTCAATGTTAGCAAAAATTTTGTCAATTTTATCTCTATCATGTGCACCATCTATGATTCGCCATAATGTTTCTGTCACATTCTTCCCGATATGCATTGTATCAAACAAATGAGCTATTTTTAGGTCCTCATAGTAGGGCAACCTCGCGAATTGAGAAGGATAACATTTCATTACAGGTGGAAGTACAATATTAGTACCTTCACCGCGACAACAACCTTGATATCAAAGAATAAAATAAATCAGAACAATAATTATAAAATACAAAAAATAAATTCATTAGTTAAAACAAAAATTCCAAACATTTCATAAACAATTAATTTATATATATACATATATAGACAAATTACGTACCAACTGCTTGACGATTATTAATTCTGTTATATTCCAACTTCCACAAACGAGGTGTCATTCTTCGTAGTTTTAATCCAGTTTCTTATTTATCATTGAAAAGATGTTTTTTAGTAGTACGATACTTATGGTTCCTAGAGAGGAAGTGCTTAAACTCATCAAACACAATCTTTCCTAAGTTTAGTGAATGGCGATACTTCATCTTAGGGCCACAAACTGGACATGCAAATCTACCCTTTGTTTGAAGACTTGCAATAGATGGATCAATAACAATTATAATATGAGATCATTTTTAAAACATGCAATATGGTATATATAATTTAGATAATTATGTATTATATAAAAGTGAAATGAAATATTACATACTACAAACATGTGTTAGTCCTAGGGCATCATGAATTGTCCATACAAGCATTCCACAACATTGAAATCTCTTCTGCTTGATTGGTTTAGTGACGTCATACATAGTGATGCCATGCGATAACTGTATTAGCTCATCGATAAGAGGCTCAATATATACATTCATATCTTTGACCTGGTACTTACCTAATTGTTCAAAATTATGGTACATAATAATTACTACCATGATATATGTATATATAAGTAAGTAAATAAATAAAATATATTATGCAAACAACGAGAGAAGTGAAAATGTTACATTCGAAATAATAATGTATCAAATACCTGGAATAATCATAGTCAACATTATGTGCTCCCTCTTTATTGACATCCAAGGAGGAATGTTATTTTTGATAACGAAAATAGGCCACACTGAGTAAGTAGATCTAAGCTCTCTGAATGGATTAACACCATTAGCTGCCAATGAAAGCCTTACATTACGAGGTTCATTTTTAAAATCTACATATTTTTCCTCGATTTCCCTAAATGCAGAACCATCTGCAGGCATTCGAAGAACACCATCTCCACTTCTATTCTTTGAATGGTAATCCATAAACTATGCTATGCGCTTACACCTGAACATTCGCTGAAAACGTTGAATTATGGGAATATGACGAAGAACCTTTTGAGGCACCTTTTGTTTTAGTTGATCTGTTCGATATCTACTGGTACCACGTTTTGGACATTCTGTTTTTGACGCATGTTCTCCATAATATATAATATCATCTTTAGGACATGCATCTATAGTGTTATATGCCATTCCAAAGTCTTTCATAATAGCATGTAGATCTTGATATGTTCGAGGTAAAGTATTTGGCGATGGTAACAAATATCAACCCAACAATCTACAACATAAAAAAAACTAGTTAATGTAAAGATTATTAATCATATATATATAAGTATTTAATTATTATTTTACACATTTATTACAACTAAAAAAAGGGAAAATAATCAACATTTACATATATGTGATCATATATACATATTGTGTACCTTAGGATCTGTGTCATACATCTGTTCGACAAATTATTCATAACCTTTAAGTTCACCAGCAACAATGTAGCAGAGAGAAGAGTTGCATTTGAGTGTTCAAAAAGTCGTTCACTTGACGTTTCAATCAGAGGTACATCATAAATACCGTCACTATCTCCACCATCATCATATGACTCACCATACAAGTCTTGGAGCATTTGATTTTTCCCATCATTAATGTGAACTGTCTCATTATTGTCATCATGATCTACCTCCATGGGATGATTAAAATTATCTTCATCATTTGCTTCATGTTCTTCACCTTGCACAACATCATTTCCAATACTAATATTTGCTGCAATATTCTCTTGTACTGGTCCAACATCATCTAATCTACTACTATTTAGCTGTGGAAGTTGGTTGATCATCTGCAAAAAGTTTGGGGGAAACTGTGCCTTTATGAAAATTACAAACAATCATTAAACATTAGTGTGTATATAAAAAATATTAAAATAATATTAAATTTTACGATATAATCAAAATGAAGATAGATAATTAGTTACCATAGGACGATAGTCATTCGATCCACCATCAATGTGCCCATATTTCCTACAATGCATTGTTGTTGTTGCTATTAAAACTCTAACATTATTTCTCATACAACATTTTTTGCAAGGGCAATAAACTCTACCATCACCCCTTTCACCCTTTTGAAATTTTTTTCCACCTCTAATGTTTTCTTCCATTGATGCAAATTATCCTATAAAGAAAATAATAATTATATTTAGCAATTATCTCTCTCAATGGTGTAGAAAAGCCAAGACATGTTGAACTCAATGGGAGCTCAATAAGCAAAAAGAAAATAAAAGTGATCAAAGTTCAACCTTGATAAAAGGATCAAAGGTAAATAATGAATGGAAAACCCTGATCTTATTTATAACAAAATATTGAGCTATCCTTGATAATGGTGCATAGTAAAATATTATTAACCAAGATCTAGATCTAATAGCTTGGAATATTTTATGGCTAAACTAGCCGTTAGGATAACGGCTAGTTTGACTTTGAAAATTAAAATCGAATAATAACGGCTAGTTTTATTTAATTAAGTAATTAATTATTTAATTAATTGTGATAATATATATATATATATATATATTAGAATTAGCTAAACTTGTCGTTAGGATAACGGCTAGTTTGATTTTGAAAATTCACAACATAACTTCCAACACGGTCCTCATAAAACTAACTTAACCCATATTGGTCTACTGTCAAGTTTGCTATTTCAATAATTTTCTAGATGATTTTCATGAAATTATTAGAGTTTTTGTTTAGCTGGTTTAAATTTGACTTGAGATTTCATGTGAACCTCATGAAATTAATTTACCAAAAAAGAAATTAGACAAAATTCTAATGTAATTAATTTTATTCACCAATCTAATAACTTATTTCAAAACTATATAAAAAATATATTTAAAATATAATTGTTAATATATTTGAAATGCAGTGTGAATTCTATAATAATTTTAGATATTTATTTTTCAAAATTTTTATTCTATTTTATATTTATATATAAAAGTAAGTTAAAACTCTATTTAAAAAATATATTTGAATGTGAAATTATTAATGTGATGTTTATTTTGAAACTATATTATAACATTATTTGTAAAAATAAATTTATATTTATATATTAATGAGAAAAAATATATTTAAATGTGAAATTATATTAATATAATTTGCATTTTAAATTAAAATTTGAGCTAATTATATGTATGTGTTTGAATTATAGTTTAAACAATATGGAGTATTTTTAGATACATAATTTGTTATATATATTTTTACATAGAAATAATTTAAACAAAACGACCTAACCCAAACAGGTTTGGGCGGGTGCCCCTCAAACGAAAAGACACGGCACGCCCAACCGAACGAAGGCACAAGGGAGCAAATGGCAAACGGCCCGCATGAACATGCATAAGGCACCCATGCGGTCACAACTTAGTAAATTTGATACGGCTGCCATCAAACGAAACAACCCGACTCGAACGCATTTAGGCAGGCGCCCTCACACGGCGCGCATGACGAAACGAAGGCACAAGGGAGCAAACGGAAAAAAGGCTGCCCGAATGTGCACAAGGCACATGGGCGGTCACAACTTAGCAAAACTGATACGGGTGCCTTCAAACGAAACGGCCCGAACCAAACGCGCCCGGTCGGGCAACATCACACGGTGCGCCCGACCGAACGATGCCACAAGCTGGGAGAAAATTGAAAAAGGGCTGCCCAAACGTGCACAAGGCACCTAGGTGGTCACAACTTAGCAAAACTGATATGGGCACCCTCGAACGAAACAGTCCGACCCGACTCGAACGCGCCCAGTCGGGTGATCTCACACGACATGACACAGCGCGCCCGACCGAACGATGCCACAAGGGAGAAAACAGAAAACGGGATGCCCGAACATGCACAAGGCACCCGAGTGGTCACAACTTAGCAAAACTAATATTACGGGCACCCTCGAACGAAACGGGCCGACCTGAACGCGCCCGGTCGGGCGACCTCACAAGGCGCACCCGAATGAATGATGCCACAAGGAAGCAAACGCCAAACAGGCCACCCAAATGTGCACAAGGCACACGGGCGATCACAACTTAGCAAAACTGATACGGGCGCCCTCGAATGAAATGGCCCAACCCGAATGCGCCCGGTTGGGCAACCTAACACAGCACTATACGACGTGCCCAAACGAACGATGCCACAAGGGAGCAAACGGAAAATGGGCCACCCAAACATGCAAAAGGCACCCGTGCAGTCACAACTTAGCAAAACTGATATGGGCAACCTCGAACGAAACAACCCAACCCGAACGCGCCCGGTCGAGCGACCTCACATGGTGCGACACGGCACGCCCAAACAATTAACGATGCCATAAGGGAGAAAATAGAAAACGGGCCACCCAAACGTGCACAAGGAACCTAGGCGGTCACAACTTAGCAAAACTGATACAAGCGCCCTCGAACGAAACGACCCTACCCGAACGCGCCTGGTCGTGCAACCTCACACGGCGTGACACTGCAGCGTGCCCGACCGAACGATGCCACAAGAGAGAAAATAGAAAATGGGCCGCCCAAACATGCACAAGGCACCCTGGTGGTCACAACTTAGCAAAACTGATATTATGGGCACCCTCGAATGAAACAGGCTGACTCGAACGCGCCCGGTCGGGCGACCTCACACGGCGCAACACGGCACGCCCAAACGAACGATGCCACAAGGGAGAAAATGGAAAACGGGCCACCTGAACGTGCAAAAGGCACCCAAGTGGTCACAACTTAACAAAACTGATACGGGCGCCCTCGAACGAAACGGCCCGACCCGAACGCGCCCGGTCGGGCAACCTCACATGGCACGACACAGCGCGCCCGAACAATTAACGATGCCACAAGGGAGAAAACGGAAAACGGGCCACCCGAACATGCACAAGGCACCAACGCAGTCACAACTTAGCAAAAATGATACGGGTGCCCTCAAACGAAACAACCTGACCCGAACGATGACCACAAGGGAGAAAATAGAAAACGGGCTGCCCAAACATGCACAAGGCACCCGGGCAGTCACAACTTAGCAAAACTGATATTACGGGCACCCTCGAATGAAATGGGCCGACCCGAATGCGCCCGGTCGGATGAAACAACCCAACCAAAATGCGTCCAATCGGGCGACCTCACACGGCGCGACACAACGTGCCCGACTGAATGATGCCACAAGGGAGAAAATAGAAAATGAGCCGCCCAAATGTGCACAAGGCACCTGGGCGGTCACAACGTAGCAAAACTGATATTACGGACACCCTTGAATGAAATGAGCCGACCCGAATGCGCCCAGTCAAGCGAACTCACACGGCGTGACACAGCACGCCCGAACGAATGATGCCACAAAGGAGAAAATGGAAAACGGGCCACCCAAACGTGCACAAGGCACTCGGGAGGTCACAACTTAGCAAAACTTATACGGGCGCCCTCGAACGAAATGGCCCGACCCGAACACGCCCGGTCGGGCGACCTCACATGGCGCGACACGGCGCACCCAAACGATTAACGATGCCACAAGTGATCAAACAGAAAATGGGCCACCCAAACGTGCACAAGACACCCGGGTGGTCACAACTCAGCAAAACTGATACGGGCGCCCTCAAACGAAACGGCCCGACCCGAACGCGCCCAGTCGGCCGACCTCACACGACGCGACATGGCATGCCCGACCAAATGATGCCACAAGGGAGAAAAAAGAAAATGGGCTGCCCGAACATGCACAAGGCACCTGGGTGGTCACAACTTAGCAAAACTGATATTACGGGCACCGTGGAACGAAACAGGCCGACCCGAACGCGCCCAGTCCGACGACCTCACACGGCGCGACACGGCGCGCCTGAACGAACGATGCCACAAGGGAGAAAATGGAAAACGGGCCACCCAAACATGCACAAGGCACCCGGGCGGTCACAACTTAGCAAAAATGATACAGGCACCCTCGAACAAAATGGCGCGACCTGAACGCGCCCGATCGGGCGACCTGACACGACGCGACATGGCGCGCCCGAATGAATGATGCCACAAGGGAGAAAATGACAAACGGGCCACCTGAAAGTGCACAAGGCACCTGGGTGGTCTCAACTTAGCAAAACTAATACGGGTGCCCTCAAACGAAACGGCTCGACCCGGACGCGCCCAGTCGGGCGACCTCACACGGCGCGCCCGACCGAACGATGCCACATGGGAGAAAATGAAAAATGGGCTGCCCGAACTTGCACAAGGGACTTGGGCGGCCACAACTTAGCAAAACTGATACGGGCGCCCTCGAACGAAACGACCCAACCCGAATGCGCCCGGTCAGGTGACCTCACACGGCACGACACGATGCGCACAACCGAACGATGCCACAAGGGATAAAATGGAAAACGAGCCGTTCGAACATGCATAAGGCACTCGGGCAGTCACAACTTAGCAAAACTTATATGGGCACCCTCGAAAGAAATGGCCCGACCTGACCCGAACGCGCCCGATCGGGCGACCTCACACGGCGCGACACGGCGCGCCCGAACGAATGATGCCACAAGGGAGAAAATGGAAAACGGGCCGCCTGAACGTGGACAAGGCACCCAAGCAGTCACAACTTAGCAAAACTGATACGGGCGCCCTCGAATGAATCGGCCCGACCCGAACGCGCCTGGTCGAGCACCCTCACACGGTGCGACACAACGCACCCGACCGAATGATGCCACAAGGTAGAAAATGGCAAACGGGATACCTGAATCTGCACAATGCACCCGGGTGGTCACAACTTAGTAAAACTGATACAGGCGACCTCGAAAGAAACAGCCCGACCCGACCCAAACGCACCTGGTCAGGTGACCTCACATGGTGCGACACGGCGCGCCCGACTGAATGATACCACAAGGGAGCAAACTGAAAACGGGCCACTCGAATGTGCACAAGGCACCCTGGTGGTCACAACTTATCAAAACTGATATGGGCGCCCTCGAACGAAACGGCCCGACCCGACCCTAACGCGTCCTATCGGGCGACCTCACACGGAGCGACACGGTGCACCCGACCGAATGATGCCACAAGGGAGAAAATGGCAAACGGGCCACTCAAACATGCACAAGACACCTGAGTGGTCACAACTTAGAAAAACTAATATGGGCACCCTCGAACGAAACGGCCAGACCCGACTCGAACACGCCCGGTCGGGCGACCTCATAGAGTGCGACACGATGTGTCCAACTGAATGATGCCACAAGGGAGAAAATGGCAAACAAGCTGCCCGGATGTGTACGAGGGACCTAGGAGGTCACAACTTAGCAAAACTAATATGGGCGCCCTCGAACGAAATGGCCCGTCTCGAATGCGCCCGGTCGGGCGACCTCACACGGCGCGACATGGTGCGCCCGAACGAATGATGCCAAAAGAGCGAAAATGGAAAACGGGCCACCCGAACGTGCGCAAGGCACCTGGGCAGTCACAACTTAACAAAACTGATATGAGCGCCCTCGAACGAAATGGCCGAACCCGACCTGAACGCACCCAGTCGGGGGACCTCACACGGCGCGACACGGCGCGCCCGACCGAACGATGCCACAAGGGAGAAAATGACAAATGGGCCACCTAAACATGCACAAGGCATCCGAGCAGTCACAACTTAGCAAAACTGATATGGGCGCACTCAAACGAAATGGCCTGACCCGACCCGAATGCACCTGGTCCGACGACCTCACACGGTGCAACACGGTGTGCCCGACCGAACGATGCCATGAGGGAGAAAATGGAAAACAGGCCACCTGAACGTGCACAAGCTGGCACCCGGGCGGTCAACACTTAGTAAAACTGATACGAGCACCCTCGAATGAAACAGCCCGACCCCAATGCACACGGTCGGGCGACCTCACATGGCGCAACACGACGCACCCAAACAAACGATGCCACAAGGGAGGAAACGGCAAACGAGCCACCCAAACGTGCACAAGCTAGTACCCAGGTGGTCACAGCTTAGCAAAACTGATATGGGCGCCCTGGAAAGAAACGCCCCAACCCCAACGCACCCAGTCGGGCGACCTCACATGGCGCGACACGACACACCCGAACGAACAATGTCACAAGGGAGCAAATGGAAAACAAGGCACCCGAACGTGCCCAAGGCACCTGGGTAGTCACAACTTAGCAAAACTGATACGGGTGCCCTCGAATGAAATGGCCCAACCCAAACGCGCCCGGTCGAGCGACCTCACACGGCGCGACACAGCGCGCCCGACAGTGGTTGGGGGCACACATTAAAAGTGAACCAAGGAGTGAGCGCATCATGTCTTTAATATTTTATGAAACTCCTTAGAATTCCCATCATAACCACCTTCCATCTTCATCACAATGTGATATGTCAACTAAAGATATCTTATTATGTTGCTCCAACCATTCAAAAAGGGGACCCACATTAGATATGGGCGCCCTCGAACGAAACGGCCCGACCCGACCCGAACGCGCCTAGTCAGGCGACCTCACACAGCGCGACACGGCGCGCCTGACCGAACGATGCCAAAAGGGAGAAAACGGAAAATGGGCTGCTCGAACGTGCACAAGCTGGCACCCGAGCGGTCACAACTTAGCAAAATTGATACGAGCGCCCTCGAATGAAACGACCCGACCCCAACGCGCCCGGTCGGGCGACCTCACACGACGCAACACGACGCACCCAAACGAACAATGCCACAAGGGAGAAAATGGAAAATGGGCCGCCCGAATGTGCACAAGCTGGCACTCGGGTAGTCACAACAAAGAAAAACTGATACGGGCGCCTTGGAACGAAACGACCCGACCCCAACGCGCCCGGTCAGGAGACCTCACATGGCGCAACATGACACGCCCGAACAAAGGATGCCACAAGGGAGCAAACAGAAAACAGGGCACCCGAACATGCACAAGGCACCCAGATGGTCACAGCTTAGCAAAACTGATATGGGTGCCCTCGAACGAAACGGTCGGACCCAAACGCGCCCGGTCGAGCGACCTCACATGGTGCAACACGACGCGCCCGACTGTGGTTGGGGGCACACATTAAAAGTGAACCAAGGAGTGAGCGCATCATGTCTTTAATATTTTATGAAACTCCTTAGAAGTCCCATCATAACCACCTTCCATCTTCATCACAATGTGATATGTCAACTAAAGATATCTTATTATGTTGCTCCAACCATTCAAAAAGGGGACCCATGTTAGATTATTATTTATTAAAGGAGAGGCCAAAAAAATTAATTTCCAAACCGTTGCAATAGCGACGCTCTCATCTAAACGTTGCAAGAGCGACACTTAGCTCTAAGCCATTGCAATTATGACACTTTTTCCCAAACTGTCGCAATAGTGATGCTTTTGCCCAAATTGTCGCAATAGCGATGCTTTCCTACAAACGTCGCAATAGTGACAAATAGCTCTAATCCGTCACAATTCTGACGTTTTTGCCCAAACTGTCACAATTCTGGCGCTTTTCTACAAACGTCGCAAGACTGACACTAACTCTAAGTGTCGCAATATCGACACTTGTCTCCAAACGTCAGTATAGCAACAGTTGTGGGCAGGATTTGAAAAATTGTTAAAATTTGGGGAAATTTCCGACATTTGGTCAAAAGTGTCGGAACCTAAGTGTCGGAATTTCTGCCAAATGTACTAGTGAACATAGAGGGTACCAAGCATATTAGACTTAGAAACACCAAAGAGTGTTAGGATTCAAAGATGCAGGAACATCATAATATGAAGGCTAAACTCATAGAATGGTAGGGCTCGGCAAGAATTTGGTGAAAAGAAGTTTTTTGAGGAGTGCCATGTTCAAGGTGTTGCTACCAAATCATCCTTCAAATTATCAAAGAGTGATTCTCCACTTTATCCAGATTTTCCCCCCATATGATTAGGTTTAACGAGTCGAGAAGGGTAAAATCGATGATATTTTTATTTTAGGGAGTCTAAAAGAGATCGTAAAAGACAACTCTAAGGGAGTACCTTTGTCATGTGATCACGAGATCAAGTCCTTAATGGAAAAATGCTCAAAAAATTAGTTGCTCAGAATTGGTCCAAACCAGAACGACTGGAAAGATCTCGGAAAAATGATCCTGTAGACGTGAACGGCACTGAAAACCGACGCTGTATGAGAAAGTTATTCAGCTTTGAAGTTTGCCAATTTCAGTTAAAAAATGGCCAAAATTGACTTCACAAAAATTTTTATTAAAAAAAAGAATATTCCACAGAATATTCTGCGGAATATTTCGAAGGCAGCCAATGAAAGGGCACCACGTGGCCAGCTCGGAAGCTACCACGTGGCCCCAAGGTTGAACGAAATTTCATTGCAAAAGTTTTGTTATGGTGCAGCAGGATTCGACCCCGGGTCGGGGCGGAGACAACCCAACAGCCTAACCAACGGGCCATGGCGTGGTTCTTAACGAGCATTGGTTCGAAGTTATATTTAAACTTTACATTATATATGAGCGGGGCCTGAAAGGGGGCCAGCCCCCTCCTTCATAGAACCAGTCGCTCGAAACTGTGGCACAAATTCCAATTGGCGCACATAATGTTGGGGTAAAGTCACATTATATGCCGAAGGATGTGGAGTTTAATTTAAATATATGGTTGTAACATTAATATATGCCGTGATAAACTCAAGTCATTCAACCGATTTCCGAAGGTTATGGTTCCGGGGGCCTATCTCTTTAGCACCCACAGTTGGTGGAGTTATGGCGGAGGTGCCAATTTTAGCGTTGACCCCTTTTTTTTTGGAATTAACTGAAGTTCTCCACATTTAGTGGATTTTTTCAAGGGGTAACTAGACAAAAACTTGTACTGGTCATAACTTTGGCTAGGAAAGTCCAATTGAAGAAAAAAAAAAATGATTTGGGGGTATTGAAGCGTTCTGGAGCTGTTGGGATAGGTTGTAGAGCCATCAGGGCACTCTGTCAGCGATTTTATCAACTAATTTTCTTGTGGATCCACCAAGGCTTGGTGAAAGATCAGCTGTGTTGGACTATACTCATCCATTTGAGGTGAATGAATAGTCAATTTTTACTGTTTTCAGTCCTCTGTTTCTGAATTTGCAGCTAATTTCACCTTTTGAGGCTTTCTTCATAGTGTAATACTTAATTTTAGCATTAATGAAAGAGGGAAAAGCCTATTTGGAGGCTTTTGGACCCAGCAGAGGTAGCCCAAGAGGGTGGTGAACTACTTAAACAAATGCTTTCTATATGCTGTGAATTTTTGCTGCTATATTCCAGATTTTACTACATTAAACAGTAATTTTTAATAAGTCCACTTTTCCCAATGAGACTTATACAGTAATCAAAACTCATTAGTTTCACTTAAAACCACATTACTTCCATTGCAGAATACTTGAACTTGCTTATTCACACATAAAATTTGGTTAATGAATACTTTGAAAACATAAACAAATACTTTCATTGCCAGATCGATTTAGTGTTTACCTTATATTTCTTTAGGCAGAGCTAGTAAGAGGGCCAGAAGCTTATGGTTTCATCCTTTCTAGTAAAGTTGAAATAACCAGTAAAAGACCCTACTGTCTATCTCTGTATAAGAAATATTTTTTTCACACAATTTCAGATCATCATGGTTGTGATCGGGTGCAACAAAGGGGTAATATTATGCCCAACATAGTTCCTATTTTGTAAGTTACTCCATTGAGTTCGGATAAAGTGATAAATCTATGTTCAATGGAAGTCTACCTCATTTTGTTATGAATAGAAGGAGATGAAGTAAACTCAATATTATTCGTGAAGTTTTAATGAGTCAAACGAAGAAAAACTCAATGCTCTTTGTGAAATTTAACGGTCGAACGAAGAAAAAATCAGTGTATTTTTTGGTTTTTTAAAGAGCTACAAAAATATGGAAAAGAATGGCTCATAATATTCTTCGTGGAATTTTAACGAGCCCGAAGAAGGAAACTTGGGAGTTTTTCTAGCTTTA
The DNA here is from genome assembly GCA_034641835.2 of Pinus albicaulis. Taxonomy (NCBI): domain Eukaryota; kingdom Viridiplantae; phylum Streptophyta; class Pinopsida; order Pinales; family Pinaceae; genus Pinus; species Pinus albicaulis. Next base: position 960,718,354 of record CM076573.1, on the reverse strand, counting down.
TGAGCTAGAAAAAGTCCCTAAAAATAAGGCTCGATTTGGGTCAAGCGTGGTCAATTCTGCATAAAAACACTGGAAATGCATCAGAGCATAGGTAACATTGACAAAATAAAGCAGTTGCATCAAAACATAGTGAAAAATTATAGAGCACCAATTTTAATAACTAGCTAAGTGAGTCATACCTCCAGAATGTCTATAAGAAGGACAAGAGACCTTCATTTTCACTGTTTGTATTCGGTGAAAGAGCTCTGGAGTTTGAAAGAGGAAAAAATTTCTGCGCTTGATTGTGGACGACCCTTATCCTGCTTTTCATTAGTGTTTTCATGATGTTTTCTGGTCAAAATTTTGATTTTGGGCAAGCCCTGGATAGTTTAGGTAGCTAACATAGTCGCCCAGAGAGTGGGCCATGTTAAATTCTCTGCTCGTTAAGGGACAGTGCATTAGCACACCATGTTCAGCACAGGGGGTCGTGTTAGCCGACCCAAACCAAATTTAAAAAATGATTCTTTATGTTCCAAATGATTGAATCAGATTCTAATCCATTGAAAACTTGTATTGTGCACGTACTAAGATGCCACCATGAGTATCTAGCATGAAAGACAGCACAAGAGAGAGGAATGAGAAATGATTATAGATCTTGCATGCTTGTTAGTTCTATGAAGATGTGGGTTTTAAAAGTATGCTAGACTTGAGCTAATGAAGGGGCAAGAGGACCTTCTAAGCTGGAACATCCAGTGGTGGGATGAGCATCATCATGTGTTTCATATTAGGGGTCACAAGATCTCGATATAGAAAGAGGATATCTATTTTCTTACATGCCTATAATGTAGATTGAAAAGGCCCAACTTGACAGGATCTAGAGCTGATCCTTGTATCATTGTAGGATTGATTCAGGCTCACTGCACAAATAACATTGCACCAATCATCAACAAGATACCTATAGAGCGGATAGCCTCTAGACCATTGAGGTGCTTTCTTTGGATGATTTTATGCTTGGCAGGAGCCAAGAGTCAGCATGTATCCACCAAGGCTCAGTTGCTATTGGCACTGGATTGTCAGCAACCACAAGTATTTGACTGGTGTGAAGGTGTTTTCTGTCGTGTTAGAGAGGAGTTGACATCTTGGAAGACCCAGGACCAAAGAGAAGTTTGGCATGGCACACTAATCATTCCATTCATACTAGAGAAAGTGCCTTTGATGAGGCCTTGAATTCTCATGGACATTGATGGACCAAGGGATCCTAGACAGGGTCCATGGTCCTCCTTGATGCCTCGGACTTGAGAGGTTTTGATCCAGCACTTCTTGGATGATGCATTATTCGAGTGGCTTAGCACCCAGATTCTGATGATCGAGGATTATCCCTATGCTGGGATGAGCCTTTCTAGAGATTCGGAGTTAAGATTTCCACCTGGCACTCAGTGGGGGCCAATAGGTAAGATGATAAATATGTGCACACGTATTTTTGTGTCTTTTGAATTTTTATGCAATTTATTTTGTTTAATGGGTGAAATGTTTTTGACATGAAGTGTTTTCTTGAAATAGATGTGGCACATGTATGACTAGTTGAAGCCCCTAACTATGGAAGGAGAGGTACACAACTACCTAGGGTTGTTTCAGCAGCAGAGGTTGTGGCAGCCGCCGAAGAGGGGGATGAAACCCAGAGCCTGTGTGAGGCTGCTAGGAACCTCAAAGGTTTGGGCATGGATGTGGTGCCTCTTCCCATGAGGGAAATCCCACTCCATCTATAGCGGCATACAGTGGGTGTGTCAGAGATATTTTTTGGTGCGTCCTGGCAGGTTATCTAGGGAAATTATTTACTATCATGAGCAGCAGCCTCACCAGATGTAGGCATAGATGTGTAGATGTCACAACAAGGCTTAGCAGAGCCAATTTTTGTATAAAACACTAGTTTTTTGATGTAAACAACTAGATATATATATATATATATATATATATATATATATATATATATATATATATATATATATATATATATATATATATATATTGGTGATTTGATGATGATGTATTTTTAAATTTTTCTATAATTTTTTATGATGAAAAAACGTACACTCATGCATGACTCCTTCTATAGTAAATGCGACAGATTCCAATCCAATACATAGTTTTCTAATAAATCAGCCAATGCATTAGATTCTCTAGGAATGTTTTCAAAAGAAATAAATTCAAATTGACTCTCTAGAAGTCATACCCTTAAGAAATAACGTAATAAGGAAGGATGTAGAATGCAATAGCAATTTTTCAAATGCATAACAATTATCTAGGAATCTAACCGAACCACCAAATTGGAGATGTTGCGAGACGCAACTTCAGTGAGGAGTTGAATAATAGACATATAATCAGCAATATTGTTGGTTGTATCATCAAGGAATATTCCCCTGAAACTAAGTACTTTCGACTCGGATGTATAGATGACCCAAGTAGCCGATGCAATGTGATGTGTGTGACGACTGGCACCATCTGCATATCCAACGTATGATCAGGGTGATGAATACATCTATGCAAAAGAAGATATTTGTATGAGAAAAAAATACTCAAAAAACCAAAATATTCCAAACACACGAAAAAAAATACAAAACTTATATACATAAAATTACAAAGCAAATGCCCAATAAAGTACTAGGTGAAATACTTCTTCAGATAGAGTCTGTTGCGGGACTCAATGATTGGGATTCCATTATAGTCATGAATTTTAGAGGCTCCTTTAGAAAGAACCTTGGTGACGACATATGGACTGAGCCATAACAATTGAAGTTTTCCTGCCCCCAAGAGGTCGTGTTTCTGATCGTAAAGTAAAACTATATCACCCTCTTCGAAAGAATGAGGCTTGATAGTTTTGTCATATTGAGCTTTGACTAGGTGCTTGTGGGCTTCGAGGGCTAGTGTGGCATCTCAATGAGTTTCATCTAACTGATTGAGTGAGATCAAGTGCTCTTCTTTGGTAGTAGTTTTGGGTATGAGTTCAACGGCCAACTTAAGTGATGGAATATCACAGTTGATTGGGAGAAATGCTTCTAGATCGTATGCTAACAAGGATGGCATGAAGCCTGTAGTAGTTTTCACTAAAATTTGGTATGCCCATAATGCGGAGTATAATTTTTGATGCCACGTGGTTTTGTGGTTTCCAACCAATCATTGAATCATGGTCTTGAAGATGCCATAACGACTTCGAATTTACCGTTAGCTTGCAGATAATAGGATGAAGAATGATCTTGTCGAAAACCTAGCAAGGAAGTTAACTTCTTCATCATGTGGTTCTGAAAATGAGAACCATGATTTGTGGCAATCGAGCGGGGTACGACAGATAACCTGATTGAATAGGAAAATAATAGTGGTTTCTCCATCAACTTGAAAATTGGGAATGGATTCAATCCTTTTCGTGAAATAGTCGACCACAACTATAATGTAGTTTTGTCCATCAGCAGAAGTGGGATTACATGTTACGAAGTCTATTCCCCATTTGGTGAAAGGACCCACAAAGATAGTTATATGTAGAGAGGCAGGATGGGTGCACATTTTCTTAGTAAATATTTGACATGGATGGAACTTCTGGACCACAATAACACAATATTTAAATAAAGTGGGCCAGAAGTATCCTGCACGCAAGATTTTCTGGGAAGTAGATATGTCTAAAAGATAACCGCCACACACCCTGGAATGGAATTCATTTAAAATGTGTTCTCCCTCAGTAAGGGTGAGACAATGTTGAAGAACTAAACTGGCACCACAACAATATAGAGTATCGTTAAGCACTAGATAGTGTCTAGCTTAATGACAAATGCAACGACAGTCTTTTGACGTTATATTTGGGCAAAACCATTGCATTTGGAGGTAGAAAACAATGTCTCCATACCAAGGATTAGTAGATTCAACCAGATAGACTGATTCATCAAGGAATAGATCATGAGCTATTTATTTTAGGTCAACCATGGGAAGATCCAACAGTAATTCGGCAAAGACTGGAGATTTCTTGGCTTTGGAAGCAGAGAAGACCAAGTCAAATTGTTGGAGGATTACAATCCATTTGGAATATTTTCCTCCAATGATGTGGCGATACAGGATGTGTCTCATGGGATTCTCCAAAGCAATGACAGTATCCTTTCGCAGCAGTATGTAATGTCAGAGACAACTAATAGCAAGGAAAACCGCTAAAGATAGCTTCTCCACATGTGAATATTGTAATTCAAGCCCAACAAGGCCTTTCGATAGATAATAAACCACATTCTCACTATCATCATCATGCACTTGAACCAGAACCATTCCCAGGGAGGATGTTGACGCTGCTAGGTAGAGGAGAAAGCCGCGCGAATAGTTGGGGGCACTAAGAAGTGGGGTGGAAATGAGTTCTTGTTTCAAGGTGTCAAACAACATTTGAGCTTGATCATCCTATAGATATGGTACCCCTTTCTTAAGTAAGCACATAAATCCTTTCGTTAACTTGGCTTATTTTATGATGAAGCAACGTAAGAAGTTTTCCTTCCCTTGGAAATGTTGGAATTGTAAAATGGATTGTGGTGCGGGTAATTCAATAATTTCCCTTACCTTATCGAGATCAACCCTATTATTGTGCTTGGAGATAATGAATCCAATGATTTTTCTATACTCAACAAAAAATACACATTTATGCGGATTTGGACGGATGTTGTAGAACCTACACCTAGCGAATATTGTTCAAAGGTGAGAGATTTGTTGAGCTCATTTCTAGGAATGAGCAGGAAGATCAATCAAGTAAGCTTCAACAATGTGTTTGATATCATGAAATGCATAGTCCATAGCCCTTTGAAATGTGGCTCTAGTGTTCTTGAGACCAAATTGGATTTTTCGATACGCAAATGTGCCCCAAGGACAAATGAAGTTTGGTTTATGCTAGTCATCCTTTTAATAGCGATATGGTTATACCTCGAGAAGCCATCCATAAAGGAGAAAGATTCTCATTTGATGTAATCGTCGATAATTTGATCTATAAATAGAATTGGATAATTGTTTTTTAGACATGCGGCATTCAAATCATGATAATCGACACAAACTCGGATCGTGCCTTGCTTCTTTTCTATGGGAACAAGATTGGATACCCATTCTGCTAAGGAACAGGATAGATGAAACCAACATGTGAGAGATTTTTGACTTATGTCTTGATGGTTGCTGCTTTACGAGGGTGGACAGGTCGGAGTCTCTACCAAGTAGGCTTTGCATTGTCATAATCTTGATTTCATGCTCGACTATAAAAGGATATATGTCAGGAATTTCATCGTAAGACCAAGCGAAAAAATCATGAAACTCCTTAGAAAGGGATTTGAAGCGTGAAATTTCCTCCAGAGTGCAATCTACTCCAATATGTGTATTTTCCATGATACCCATTTTGACCGAGATATCTATGATCATATTCTTAGAAATATTTCCCATGTCGTCTTCTGCATTGATAGTTTGAATAGTCGTATACGCAGATGGAATGATCTCAGGTGGGTCAAAAGCTGGGATTTTCATAGTGGCTGCATCCGAATCATACATTAAAGCACGCTGGTGAAACTCATGCCAAGGTCATTCTCCTAGAGACATTATCTATAAAATAGCTTCATTTGAATGTAGGAGTTCATCGAGGAGATCTTTAGAAGGAATTGTGTTGGGAAAGAGTGTGGTACTATTGGTAGAAACCCAAGTAGTGGAGAGTTCAGATGCTGATTGGATGGCTTGATAATCCAACTCAACTAGTGACCAACCCAACTAGTGAAAGCGACATATGTGAGGTTTTCTCGTGAAATCCAATTTCTAAAAGTGCCGATAGGATCCAGGTATCAATAGAGCCATTCGAGATGGTGGATATCACTGAAACCATTTTTTGAACCTTAGGTAGCTGGAGAGGAAAACAAGCCATAAGGGAAGATTCCTTTAGAAGACCGGTACCAAGACTGACGTAAGAGTTAGGAATTCCTCCTAGTAGGGATACAATGATGTTGGACCACGTGGAATAATATGGGGTGTAGAATGATAGTGAGTCCATTATAATTATGTTCCCATCTAGAGGAAAGAGGATGAGTAAGAAAACCGAAGAGACAATGGTTTTCATGGTGTAAGACCAACTACGGCTCAAAATGAGATTATAGTCGAGATGACGATCTACGACTTCAATGTCCACTATTATCATTTTCCCACTAAGAGTAATGGGGTAGCTAGAAAGGTAGCCCTTTGGGAGGAAGGTGTGGTTGTCAAAATATTTAATGGGATTTGGCGGTGGATACAGAGTGGTAGAACCCAAGGTGAGCCAACACACAATTGAAATTACACATGTTGAAGCACTTTCATCAATGATAATGCAATGGATGGGCCTACCTTTTGACAAAACCTGCACTTGAAAGGTGAGTTGATGAGAAAGGTGAGGTTTTCTTTTTTCCATGTCAAAGATAGCTAGCATGGAATCTTGAGGGTCAATTCCACCAATGGCCAAAAGCAGATCTTTCCTTTGTGTTAGGCAGGTTTGCACCACTTCGAGAGCAGGCATAGCTAACGGCACTTGCACCAAGCCTTATACAATGTTGTAGTTCTAGGCAGCACGTGCGAGTGGACAATGTTGCGTGAAATGAGGCCTACTCATGTTACCTACTTTTTTTGGTAGCATAAAAAGCACCCGATTTTGAAAAGTGGTGATGCAGAATCACCTTTTTTTTTTTGGAGCACATTTTCGACACTCTAATATTTTTATTTATGAAGTATGAATATTTGTTTTAAAATGTTAATGATTTTCATGCTAATTTTGAAACATATTGATGTAGCATCAACCTTTTTTTTTTAGAGCGGTGATTTTCATGCTAATTTTGAAACGTATTGATGCTGCATCAACTTCTTTTTTTTTAGAGCGATGATTTTCATGCTAATTTTGAAACATATTGATGCTGCATCAACCTTTTTTTTTAGAATGGTGATTTTCATGTTGGTAATAAAACACAAAACTTAGATAAAAAAATATATATAAAAACAATAAAAAACCAATAAAAATGTAAAAAAAAACAAAAAATAGCTCATAAAAATAAAAAATTTAAACAAAAATAAATTAAAAAAAAACAAAAATATTTGAAAATTATATCAAAGGAAATGACAAAATTTGAAGAAAAAAAACACATAATTTAAAGAAAAAAAACAAAAATTGACCAAAAAATTTAAAAAAAAAAAATCAAAAACATTTTTTTCTAACTTATTGAAAAAAACAATATATTAAAATATATATATATATATATATTTAAAAAAAACAAATTTTAAAATAATTAAAATTACAAAAATAAAATTTAGAAAAAATAAATAAATAAAAATAAATTTAATAATTTAAATTAAAAATAATAATAATAATAATAAGAAAAAAAATACAAATTTTAAAATTTACAAAAAAAACAAATTTTAAAAAAAAAAAAAAAAACTATCATTAAAAAACAAAAAAAAATGAAAAAAACCATGTGCAAATAATTAAAAAACAAATATAGATAAATTTAGTGTTTTTTTTTTTTTTTTTAATAAAACCATTTATAGATTTTAAAAATGAAAAACTAAATAAACGAAAAAATTAAGAAAAACAATTAAATTAAATTAAAATTTTAAATTTTAATAAATAAATTTTAAATTTTAAATTTAAAAAAATAATTATTCTATGATATTAAATATTAAAAAAAAATTAAACAAACTGAATTTAAAATAAAAAAATTGAATTAAAAAAATAATTTTAAATATTTTGAAATTCAATTTTTTTAAAAAAAAATCAAATTAAAATAAAAATATTAAAAATTAAAATAAAAATAAAATCAAATAGAAAATAGTTGTATATATATATATTAAAAATTAAAAAAAATTAAAAAAAAATTATTTTAAATAAAAATATTAAATTAAAAAAAAATATATATATATAAAAAAAAATCAATTAAAAAAAAAAACAAATTAAAAAAAATTAATTAAAAAAAAATCAATTCAAAAAAAAATCACGTGGTGGTATGGCGCGGCCCGCCTGGGCGGCGCCACGGGGGCGGCCCAGCCGAGCTCCCGGCCCCCGACGGGCGGAGGGCCGATTCGCGCCTGGCCGTCCATTCCAGCGGCCATTGGCGGTGCTGTCGCAGGCGACGAGCCTCCGAGCCCCGGCAGGCGGAGGCGGTCAGGAATCGACCCTCACTTGGAAATCGAAACAGGGAGCGGTTGGGCCGCGCCATACCACCACCACCACGTGATTTTTTTTAATTTTTCTTTATTTTTTTTTTTTAATTAATTTTTTTTTTTTTTAATTTCAAAATATTATTTTTTTTAAATTATTTAAAATAAAATTCATTTTGTTTTAATTTTGTTTTAATTTTATTATTTTTTTGTTTTAAATTTATTATTATTTTTTTTTTTGTTAATAATTTTTATTAAATTTTGCCATTTTTTTTATTTAATTGATTTTTATTTTTTTTAATTTCATAATTTTATATATTTTACGTTTAGTTTTTTAATATAATTTTATAAAATTCAATAAATTTTATATATATATTTTTAATTTATTTGGATTTAATATTTTTTTTAAATGTTTTACTTTTTTACTTTTATTTTTTTGTTAATTACATAAAATTTTTATATTTTTTTATTTCAATTAAAATTGTGTATTTAAAATTAGATTTTTTTTTTTAATGAAACTTAATTTTTTTTAATTTTTTTTTTTTTTAATTTTTTTTTATTTAATATTTTTTTTCTTTTTTTTCAATTTTCCATTTTTAATTGATTTTTAAAGTTTTTAAAGTTTTTCGTTTAATAATATTGTTTTTTTTTCTTTTCTATTTAAAATTTATTTTTTCTTGCAAAATTTATTTGTTTATTCATTTATTTATTAAAATTTAATATTTTTGTTTTTAAATTTAATTTGTTATTTTAATATTAACCTTTTTTTTTTAATTTAATAAAATTTGATGTATATACCTATTTTAATTTAAGTTCATATATATATTTTATTTTTTATAATTTAAATTTAATTTATTTTTATAGTTTATTTGTTTTTTTAATATATATTGTTTTAAATTTAATATTTTCATTGTATTTTATTTTTATTTTTTATTTTTAATTAATTTTTCTTTTTTTTTTCCTTTTAATTTGAATAGTGTTTTTTTTTTTAATTTTGAATTTTTAAATTTATTAAAATTTAATATATTTCCTTAAATTTAATTATTTGTTTTAATTTTTTTTTTCTTTTTTTAAATTTAATAAGTATTTTCTTTTTCTTTTTTAAATTTAATTTCTATATTTTATTTTTTATATTTTCCTTCTTTTTTTAACTTGTTTTTTTTTTTTTAAATTTAATATTTTTATTTTGTTTTTATTTTTATTTTTTAATTTCTATATTTTTTTAAATTTTAATCTTAATTTTTTTTTGGTTTATTTTTAAAAAAAAATTTCCTTGAATTTTAGGTTTTTTTTAATGATTGAATTAAAATTTTTACTTTGTTTTTATTTTAATTTTTTTTATCTTCATATATTTTTAAATTTTAAGTTTTTAAATGTTTTTATTTTTTAAATTTATTTTTTTTCTTAAATTTTAGGTTTTTTTTTAATGTTTGAATTTTAAAAATTAAAAAATGTTACTTCTATTTTTAAAAATGCCAAAAGTATGACACAATTTTTTTTTTTGTTATTCCAGCATCAACTGGTTTTGTTTTGAGGGTGGTTTTTCAATCCTTTTTTCAAGAAACAATTTTGTTTTTACCATAATTTTATAAAATGTTGAAATTTGACCTTCAAAAAAAACGAAGTGCGTTCTGGAAGACACACTTTTTTTTGGGGGGTGTTTTTTCAATCCTTTTTTCAACAAACAATTTTGTTTTTAGCATAATTTTAGAAAATGTTGAAATTTGACCTTAAAAAAAAAACAAGTGCGTTCTGGAAGACACACTTTTTTTTTGGGGGGTGTTTTTTCATGTTTTTTGAGAGTTTTTGGGCTAGAGTTCCCGTTTTGAGGTCAGGTTACCTATTTCATCGGTAACAGTGTTAGAAGTGTTATGAGTCATGCGATGAAGGGTCCCTTTGGGGGGACGAATGACAGGGTCAGTCATAGGCCTTTCGATATGAAGATCGTTGGGAAGTGGTGGATTTAAACTCGAAACAGGCTCTTGAGCATCATTGGTTGGACTTCCATAGGTTTTGGCTCGAGTTTGGAGTTCAACTATCTCCATGCCATAAATGGTAGATGGTCCTTCACTAGAAGGATGAGAACCACCATTGCTCCCTAGCAGGGGTTGTGGTGGGTTTGCAACAAGATTTTTTTGTTGTTGTTGATTAGGGAAATGGTTATGTAGGACAACATGGGTCCTCCCAGTATCCTTTTGCGTAATAAATTCTATGCATACCTGAAGGAGAGGACATTAATATGTCAAGTGGTCCTCGACACAGAGGCAAGGGACTCTGGTATTTTTGTCTTTCCCTTTGTTAGTTTTAGCAGCATTTCTCTATTTGGATTATTCTGAGTGTTTGGATGCTCCTGAGAAGGGGTAGTATTTTTCTTGTTCTTCTTGTTCTTACTGTTGGGGTTTTGTGTAGACTACACAGAGTTTACCTCAGTGGTTGGAAGAGAAGTCGATTGGGTAGCAGTGGTGGTAGTCGAAGATGGCTGGGAAGCATGCCAGTAAGTTGTTTTACAACAACCCCAAAAGTTGTGCCAACGAGGTCATCGATGTGTGCTCCGGGTTGCTGAGTAGCAAGAGAATTGGAGTTTCTAGGTGCATGGGGGATTAAATCATACTACACGATAGATTGCGAATAGATTAGATCTAGATGATGTGCACGATGGATGGATTGGTCTTCTGTGACCATACCTGCTAAGGAAATGTCCTTAGCAATGGGAAGAAGGAGTGACTCGTAGAACCAATCTGCTAATATATGACCTAGAACTGGGGCTTTAACAAGCCTCTTCCTATGTCTCCATTCATGGATTTGATTGAAGATGTGGGTGGCGGTGTCTTGGTGCAACGTGGTTAGAAGTTTCGTTCCGATTTCGTAGGGGATAGGGAGATGAAATTATTTGAGAAATTCCATTTCTAAGGTACCAAATGTGTTAACTGTAGCTCATGGTAACTCAATGTACCACTTGGCAACATTTCCTGTGAGGGTGCGGGGAAAGAGCTTGAGCTGGAAACTGTCATCCACCATGGAACTAGAAACATACCAAGATGAGAAGTTGTGACATGTGTGGCCAGGTCATCCCCTTATTTCCCTTCGAACTTAGGGATATCAAAAGGAATCTTATGCGTTATAGGAGGCCAAAGTGGGTTGTGATTGATGGAATTGTTGGTCAATTTATACAGATCAGGAATGTCTAAAGTTGCCAAAAATGGTAATTGCATTGTTGCCCTCGAGTCTGACCAAGGAGTTGTTGGTTGACCAATCAGACTATAGGGTCCTCGCATCAAATCTTTCCCAACAAGATATGCTTAACTCATCGGATAATAGTTTCCAGGTAGTGGCAGTGTAGGGATGTAAGGTGGTTGTCCATAAGGGTTATTAAATTGTGGGGAAAAAGGCCAGTTTCCCCCAGGGTAATAGTTCCCCCCTTGTCTCAATTGAGTTTGGGGAAGGGCTACCCAGATAGACGTGACAATGTTTTCTTGTGCCATGTTGTTGGACGCATAATTTATATTTGGTATATACCATACACCAAAAGGTTGACCACTAAGAGGAATTGGATTAACAATGGATGGACCTGCTTGTCCCATAGATTGGAGGGGTACCAAAGTGCCCCCTGACACATGTGTTGGTAACACTTCCCCTTGGCATACAGGCCAAGGGTTTTTAACTCAACAAGGGATTCCAACTGAAAGGGTTTCTCAAAGGAATCGTGGGAGGCATGTCAGTAGAAGTAGTAGTCGGAAGTATGATAGCATACACGAAAGGAGTGGAGAACGAAAGGTTTGGAATTCCACTCATAGATGTTGTGACCAAATTTCTGGGATCAGACGTATTCTGGCTATTAGGGTTTCCAGTCATCTGTGAAGAACTGACAACTAGAGGGGGAGGTGGTGGTGAAACCAAGTTGGCTAGTTGTGCCAACAACCCATTGGTCGTCGATTGTGCATTGGATGTGTATGTAGCCAAAGACATCACAGGTATTGATGCTACCTGAATCATCAAGAGCCCAAATGAGTCAGTGAGAGGAGGATTGTAAGGAGGTACAACTCCTTCCATGAAAGGATCCTCAGGCAATGTAGTATCTTGGGAAGGAATGTGTGAAACAGGGTTCAACATTGGAGATTGTTCTTCCAAATAAGGATTTGGGTCACCGAGACTCGAAAAATCCTCCAGGTTTAATGGAGGAAGGCCTCTTTTCGGTCTAGAGAGACGACGAGGGTCGAAGGACACCACGATGACCAATAAATTTTATCAATATTTTAATGTGATATATTATTAAGTCTTAGTGATAATCAAACCAGCACCTAAAAAATAAAAGAACTCTAAAATTCAATCAACAAGTAGCCAAAGGGGAAAGACCCTATATAAGAACTACCGTTCACTAGAGATGAAACCTAGTATCACAATAGAAAATAGAGATAGATGGTAATATGTACAGTTATGTTTACTCTTGAGCTTCGCCTGGACCTCAGATAATGGGGCCAAGTATTCTCGTGAAGATGAGCACCCTAAAAAAAACCGAATATAGAGTAGGTATGTTTTTGTCAGGTACCAGGGCAACCTGCCTCAGTCACCTTGTGTTCTTCCCTAAAGTATGGCAACTATGGATACCTAAAATCATAGACACTACTAGGGGGTCACGGTCGTAGACAACACATTGTATGGGCAGAACACCCAGATCCCTAATATAGTTTCGACATCCCTGAGGGGAACCCCAATACACAAAATTCCCACTATATATGTGATTGAAAGAGGGCTACCTTCTCACACACACCAATGTTGTCTCTTTATTAATTCATTTTTGAGGGGAGCGGTCCCGATAGTATGAGTGCAGTAGGATTTTCACTCTTTAATGACACTAGTCTCAAGTTTTTCTACCTTGGGAAGTTTTCTAACTATTCCTATCCCAAGATCCTAGCCTGAATTAATATTTGTGTAATCCCATAAAAGAGTTATTGATTGATTTTAATAAGCGCTTAATTTTAGTGTACCTGCATTTAAGTCTCTGGAGGTGGATTGGACATATGAAATTTATGCGACTCTGACACAAACCATACAAAAAATTATTTTTAATTCAGTTCGATGAAAGAGTTACTTCTATAAGGATAAATTATCTATACATCCATGCAACAACACATATCCAATAATGCAGTTCAGCTTATGAAATATACAGATACCAATGCTCCATAACAACTATTTAACCCAATATTTTACAGAATGTAATCAACTATATAAGAAAAACTTTTAAAAAAATACATTTTTTTTCTTTTTTCTTTTAGAAAGAAAATGTAGCTAGGCTAACTTTTCAAAATAAAAACTTATATATCAACAAGCAACCAAGCACAAAGATTCAGTTGCAGGAACTAGTCTAATTGCCAGCAACTCAACAACCAAGGAAATCACACCAAGGGTGAGATAGCTAGGTTTTGGTTGAGTAACATTTCCTAGAAAATGGTACAGTGCATTAATAGCTAGATTAAGGAACTTTTCACAAGCAGAGACTGCGTTATAATTCTCTGGAGTGCACACAGGGGGCATGTTACAGAGGCTAAACTGAAAAATATGGTAAAGTAAGGCTTGTTCAGAAATTTGTGAACAAATGATATGGCTGCAGAGCACACCAAATGTTTAGAAAGTGATGTGAGCAGAATGGGAAGTGATAGAAGGAAAGAACCAATAGTTTGAAATGAAAAAACTGAGAACTAAGGATTATTCCCCAGTGAAGTCGCGAAATTTCTTAGGGGTAAAATGCACAAGTGGTAGTTGGAGTAAGATCTCTCTCAGGTCTTCCTGGGACCCAAGGAAGATAGTCAAATTAGATGCAACATTCACAAAGACAATATATGCATGTTCATACAATTATTTGATTGAAAATATGAAATAGAGAAGGATTACCTCGATGTGTAGTGTCGATATGTTGGAGAGCTAAAGGTGGTGTGGTGAAAGTCCGCCTCACCAGCTCCAAGTCTGAATCCTATAAGTAAACAACGAAACTTGTAATCTTAACACTGTTATCATAATAAAAAATCAAAGGTAAGCATATAATCAAACATGAAATCATATAAATCTAAGCCACTTATAACATATAACTCTAAAAAGTAACTCAATAAGTGTAATAACAAGACATCACGTGGAAAAAATAGAGGTAGTTATATTATATTGAATGAAGAAGGGTTACACCCATCGGTTTGGTCAAGCCTCCATCGGTCCTCCGACTCCAAGATCTCTCTCCTCAATATACTAGTGTGAAAATTCTTAGGCAAATAGTTCTCAATGAATCATGCCAACCATGAAACCTCACACTAATAAAAGTTCTCTCCTCACACAATAAACCTTTTGACCTTTGACAATGAGACCTTGCTTATAATTTATAAGAGTTTGGGAGGACGAACCTTGCCATTCTTCTCTATTAGTCTGATTAGGGAAAAATCTATGATGTCTCCTTGCTTTTCTAGCTTTTCGCCTCTTTGGATGCTTAGTTAGGTTTAGAAATGTCCAATCAGAGTCTTGCACCATAGGTTTCCAGCTTTTTGGACAGAATCCTCCAGAAAAAGCCAGAAATGTCAGTCATTTGACTCATAATTTTCCCCTCATTATTCATGGAACATGGGTAACGCGACCCTTTAGGCAAAACAATGTGTTAACCTAGCCACTAACTCTCCCTACAGGAAGCATAAATGCATTATAACTCGGCGTGGTAGTTCCTGGTGTGCATTACCATGGCAAAATAGGTTTATCTATAGGTCAATTCCTTTTGTCCATGTGTCCTTCTCCTCTGAGCTGATGAGGAGGTCATTTGTAGTATAACACCTTCTGCATATGAATACCTATAAAGAATATCACACAACAAAAGACGAAAGATATATATATATATATATATATATATATATTTCAAAGAAACCCACATGACAAATCAAGGAGTATCATGCTAAGTCAATTAATATTAACATATTCATGGGAAGCAGAGCATACTTTATATTATTAAATAAACAAAGGGAAGCTTGCAACCAGTGCCTTGATGTTGGAGGCATCCTTTTGAGTGGAAATCCAATTCTAATCCTAGCCTTTCAATATCTTCTCCTTCTTCATCAAATTGACAACCTCTAGGCGCAATAAAGCAGAAGAATGGAAACTAGAAATGACCAGCCAAGACTCACTAGCATGGCACTCTTTTATAGTAGAGTTGGAGAGGTTATGGATCCACTAATGAGGCGAAAATTTTATCTCAAAGGGAAAAATATTTGGAGATAATATCAAGGGTCAAAAATGGTAGTATTCGACCATATCCTCAACCAACAAGTACCAAAAAATCGTTCTCGAGAATTCTAGAGGTTGAAGCTTCTACTCCATTTTTGGAGAACCTGCCTGAAGAGGACTAGCATGACTTTACTATTGAATTCCCGAGCTAGAAAATATGTTCACAAGTTAGGGACATGGTGACAAACATGAGGCTATTAAGGGAAGAACCACGTTGCGCTTGTAAAATAAGTTTTTTTACAAACTTTTTCTGAAAATCTTCAAGGCATTTATCTTTTAGGTCTTCGGGGATATCCCAAGCATGTTATCCAGGAAGAATAAGTTTATAAAAATTTTAGTGCCTTGCGAAGTTTGTGACCCGAGTGATGCAAAATACTACACTTGGGATAAGGACTCAGGAATGCAACAAAATATTTTGTAACACCTTCTTAATTTTTCAACTTCGTGGATGATGATCTTGTGACCCTAGTTGTAGGTATTGTTTCTTTATCTACCTCTTCCTCGCTTACTTTTTTTGCCATTAATTTTATCAAATGTTGGTGTAACTTGAGTCACAGGTAATCTTTCATTAATTTGAGATGTGTTTTCTAGGATAGTCTTCTTCAAATGTATATTTTCCTGTCATATTTGTGTTATTACCAAGTGAGCTTCTTTTAACTGCTTTCCTGAGTCTTCTACTAGCTCACCCCTCTCATTAGTATAATTTTTCGGCTTTTAAATTTCCTGTGGCTCAACAAACTCTTCAACTGATTTCTCCAATGGAAACCTTTTAGCAGCTGCCTTTGTGAGTGGCGTTCTTAGCACTGGAATCTCTACTATTGCTAGTGAAATTTGTAAATTCTTGCCCTTTTCTTTTGGTGATGACTCAACTCAAACTAGTATCTTCTCCTTGATCGAGCTCTTAAGAGGTGAAGAGATATTATTAGTAGTGGATGGAGTACCTTTGTTACTTGGCGGACTTCCAGCAGATGGCAATGTGAACTTTGATGAGAGTAGGAAATCTATCCATAATTGTTTATTCTTCTGCAACCCCTCTAATATCAACAACTTTATCAATGAAAAATGAAACAAACCTTAATCAACCATAACTTTTTTATTTCTTACTCCCCCAACCATCCTGCCCAAACTTGTAAAAAGGAAAAGGGGAAAATTCAAGGTCCTTTTACCAGTGAAATGTATGAGAAGCCTAAAGTGGTATTTATAAACCCTGGTGTATCTTCCCTCATAGGTGAAATACTTTTGAATGACTTTGAGAATTTTTTTGGCTTCGTGAAGTCTTTATAATTCTCCAAATCCAAAGGTACCCCTTTGAACCATTTCTCCCCCTCTAAAGGTATTTTTGTGGTCAATTCTATGGTGTACTCTAACACAAAAAAATTAGTTTACCAACCTTTACTTTAACATCAATGAAATTCAAGGAAAATTCCTTAGTCACCTCCACATGCTACCCCTATATCTTTTCACAGAATTTAAGACAACCTGTCTGCTCAAAAACTACCCTAATGGAAGGGTCTGAATTTATGAGTGAAAGGTCTTGTGGTTCAAATCTTACAACTTCTCCTCCCTTTGTCTTTCCCATCACTAAAACTAGGTTTATAACAGTATAAGTTTGAATTAGAGAATGGGAATTTCCACAGTCATAAACATAATAATGTTGAGAGCTTCTGGAGAACTGTGTGTATTTCTCATTGAGATCAACGTTTTGAGTGAACACTTCACCCATCTTTGTTTTGGCTTCCTTCCCCTTAATATGGGTGAAGTGTTCACTCGAAACGTCGGGCTCAACGAGAAATACATATAGTTCTCCAGAAGATCTTAACATTGGTATAAGTTTGATTCATGTTTTTAATGCTTTGTCAAGCTTTGGACAACAAGACACAACTGAAAAATATTTCTTTGAACTTCAAATGACTAAAACAACAAGGAGAATTTGCAATTAATGACTGGTGAAAAATAGGTGAAATATTATGTTTGGTCTACATGTAGAATTTAGCATGTGGGTATTACCTTGAATGCATCAATGCAAGAATGAAATGGATGAACATAGACTAAAAATTTGTAATCCTTTATACTTGAAAACTAGTTTTGAATGGAGATTGACACCTGTGATTTTCAAAGCTCCAAAACAGGTAAGAAAGTGGATATGAACTCTTCTTCTATGCACAATACCTCCTGTGTGAAACTCTGAGGGAATGAGAGATAAAGGGGTAGAGGAATGACCAAATTGACCTCTACAAAGCGCAATAAATCTTGATAATTTTATGCAAGATATTTAAAGAAAAAAAACTAGGATTCTGAAGTCGTTTGGATCAAGCGAAGAGGAAAATAACTACAAGTGTGTGTATGTGTGTGTGTGTGTGTGAAATGCTATCATGCACAATAGTTTCTAAACATATAATTAAGGCTTGAAAGTTTGACTCTGATGTGACAAATCAATAAGCATTTTTTTATTTATGATGTAAAAAAGCCTCAGAATCAGTATACACACTTGGGAATGTCATATTGGTGAAGAAATATTTCTCTTTTGAGAAGTAAGCATCGTTCTCAGCGGTCTATGCATAGCAACGATCTGCCCCTTTTCACCAGTTGTTGGAGATGGAAAAACAGTTAATTATGAAGGATGAAAGGTGAAAAAGTCATGCAATTCTGGTGGTTTACAATGAAATCCTCTCCCTTCTAGATAATAATGAATCATCATAGCTTTGAGTGCAATAATAGGATATTACCAAACTTGAAATTAACTTCCTTGTTGTAATATCCCAAATTGGAAAATTCAGCAATATTGACAATAAAAACGTTATTTCCAGAAAATTACACTATAACAGGGGGAAATAACACTTGGATCCCTTAGAATATGTATTATGGCCCTCGAATACAAAAGGGGATCAGAAAAAAATCCCTTTTTCTAAGTTAAACAGACCTCCCGGGACCAATATGGCCTAAAAACACCCAAAACCCCATGACTTATACCATGCAGAATTTTTGAAGCACATGACTGCGTGATTTAATGAGGGATTCTGCAAAAATATGATAGAAAACCATAGATCTAGAGTTTTATTAGGTAATATGCTGAGAAAACAAAGATCTAGCCTCTTCAATACATTATTGATATAACCCGCAAGGGTTTCTTGAAAGCATAAGTAAAAAGCAGCAGATCTATACATCCAACTATGAAATAACGCAGTTCTACTACAAATTTACATACATATAGCTGAATGATACAAGAAATAGATGAGAATCCCCTTTTAGAGCTTTCATGTTGGGTTTGTGTTATATTCTTTCCATGACTAGTCACGCGCGGACGCAACATACGGGGGGGTCACAGGGGGGGCGGTAGCCCCCCCTGTCGGGGTCCTAGGCAATGCCCCAGGAAAAAAAAATTGGTCCTTATTTTCCGGTGGGCAGACCCGCCCATGGTTTTGTGCATGGGTTTGCACATGGTTTTGGGGCATGATGGTTTTCGGCCCCTAGTATTTTGTAGATCTGGTCAAGGGAACTATGGTTATGTTCTAATCCAGGGTTAATAGATTAGGGTTTATGTATGCTTCGGCATGTATATATGTGTGTTGTAACACTAAAAGGAATATAATGAAAAATCATGTTGGTCGTCCCGATTTGGGATCCAGGGAAAACCTCTGTGTTTATCTGTTTTATGTTTTATGCTCTCGCTATTGTTTATTTTATGTTTTAAGATTCGTTTGCAGATAATTTTTGTACATGGTTAAAACCTAAATTTGGTATCAGAGTAGTTTCAGCTTCAAGGGGACGCCTTTGTTGCTGAGGGGTTTTTTGCTCGAGCCTGAGGTAGACCCTGTTCAGCGGGAGATCTGTGGGATCGATTCTTGCGGTGAAAGAATATGGCGAGCGGCGGGAAGATAGAGATCGAGAAATTTAATGGTAAAATTTTTGAGTTGTGGAAGCTCAAGATGGAGGATCTGCTGGTGGATAAAGATCAGTGGATTGTGGTAGATCTGGGTAATAAACCAACGGCAATGTCAGATGAAGACTGGAAGAAGCTGGATCAGAAGGCAAAGAGCACAATATGGCTGTGTGTCTCAGATTCAGTATTGTTGAATGTATCTGGGGAAGCTACGATGAAGACCTTGTGGGAAAACCTAGGGACTTTGTACCAATCTAAGTCTTTGGTGAATAAATTGTTCCTGCGGAAAAATAGGTATAACCTGAGGATGAAGGATGGAGATTCGGTGACAGAGCATCTGAACGCCTTCAATACTATGGTAAGTCAGCTGTCATCCGTTGATATTAAAATCTCATATGAAGATAAGTGCATTAGTTTGTTGTGTTCTCTACCAGATTCGTGAGATAGTCTGGTTATTGCAATAGGTAGCAATAAAACTACCTTGAATTTTGATGACATTGTCTCAGCCTTGCTGTTGGCGGAAATGAGACGGAGAAATATGGAGGGTCGGAATGGAGATGCCTTATCTGTATGAGGAAGGTCCCAGAACAAAAACAAGAATAAGGTTTCGAGTGGGAGATCTAAATCTACAGGGATATCTAAATCTCCTGGAAATTTTGTAAAGGTGTGCTGGAAATGCGGAAAGGAAGGGCATTACAAAAAGGACTGTAGATCTAAAGCCCCTGAGAAAGGAAAAGGATCTGATGATGCCCCTTCTGCAAACGCAAAAACCACCTCAGATGAAGGTGGGGATGTGTATTTGTCTTCTTCTTCAAATACACATGTAGATCATGAGTCATGGTTGATTGACTCAGGTGCATCCTTTCACTTCACTCCCCATAGGGAGTGGTTCTGCGAGTATGAGAAATATGATGGCGGTGATGTCTTCTTAGGTGATGATAGGAAGGCCAGAATCATCGGACGTGGAAAATTCAAGCTGAAGCTACAAGGTGGAAGGATTAGAACACTTCCTGATGTTATGCACATTCCTGCATTGGCCAGAAATATGATTTATGTAAGCAAGATGGATGATGCAGGTGTAAAAACAGTGTTTGAGAAAGATACCTGTAAGATGGTTCGGGGAGCACTGGTATTAATGCAGGGAGTTCACATTGGAACTGTGTACAAGCTTCAAGGCAACAATGTTATTGATGGGTGCAATAGTTCTATGGTTCTCGAAAGTGGAGCGGAAATTCTAGCGGTCTCTGGAGAAAATACCATGCTATGGCATCAAAGGCTTGGACATATTGGAGAGAAGGGCCTTCAGATACTGCATGGAAATGGTATGGTAGAAGGTATGTCTAATAGCTCTCTGGATTTTGATTTCTATGAACATTGTGTATAAGGGAAGTAGAATCAGGTGAGTTTTCCTTATGGTTCTAAGAGGGCAAACAAGATATTAGAGCTTGTGCACAGTGATGTGTTTGGACCTGTGTTGGTTCCATCATTGGGTAAGTCTGTGTACTATGTTTCATTCATAGATGACTTCTCAAGGAATACATGGATATATTTCTTGAGGAATAAATATGAAGTCTTTGAAAGATTTAAAGAATTTAAGACTCTGGTGCAAAACCAGACAGAGAAGAAGATAAAAGTGCTGAGGACAGATAATGGTGGGGAGTTCTGCAAGAATGAATTTGAAGAGTTCTGTAAGTGTGGTATATCACGGCAGAAGACTACTCCATACACACCTCAGAAAAATGGATTTGCAGAAAGAATGAACATAATGCTGATGGAAAAGGAAAGAATCATGCTCAATGGTACCGAGTTAGGACAAGAATTCTAGGCAGAGGCAGTGGAGACTGCATGTTACTTAGTTAACAGACCACCTTCATCAGCATTGGAGGATAAGACTCCACATGAGGTATGGAATGGTAAGAAACCCTCTCTTTCACATCTGAGGGTATTTGGATGTGATGCATATGTACATGTTCCAAAGGAGAAAAGGAGAAATTTGGATAACAAATCTGAACGGTGCATCTTTATTGGGTATAAGGATGGTTTAAAGGGTTACAAGCTTTGGAACCCAAAAACAAGGAAGGTTGTGTATAGCCGAGATGTGGTGTTTAGAGAGGTGAAAGATATTGTTAAACATGAAGTCCTACCAAAGGAACCAGAGAAGATAGAGTTTGAGCTAAAGGAGGATGAATCAGACTCTATAACAGAAGAAGACTCATAAGAGGAAGAGCCACAAACTCCAGCTGTTAGAAGATCAGTTTGGGAAAGAAGACAACCAGAAAGGTATATTCCATCTGCTTTCTATTCAAATTTTTCTTTAACTATAACTGATGAAGATCCTAGAACCATTAGGGAGGCAGTAGATTTAGAGGATGGAAAACTCTGGAAGGAGGCCATGGTTGATGAAATGGCATCCTTGCATAAAAATGAGGCACGGGATCTGGTGGAGTTGCCGACTGAAAGGAAGCCCATTGGGAACATATGGGTGTTTAAGAAGAAGATGAATGTAGAAGGCAAGGTGGAGAAATACAAAGCTTGGTTGGTAGCAAAAGGTTATTCCCAGGTGCCGGGAATTGATTTTGGTGATATTTTTTCTCCTGTTGCCAAAGTTACTTACATTAGATTACTTTTATCTGTTGTTGCTGCATTTGATTTTGAGGTAGAACAGATGGATGTGAAGACAACATTTCTTCATGGGGATCTAGAAGAGGAGATCTACATGAAACAACGTGAAGGCCCTATGGTATGGAAGAAAGAGCCTGCATGGTTCGAAATGTTTCAGGAGGGGTTAAAACAATCACCAAGGATGTGGTATCAGAAATTTGATACCTATATACGGGGACTTGGCTTCACCAGAAGCAAGGAGGATCACTATGTTTATTTTAAATTAATTGGTGAGCATGTTATTTATTTGGTCTTGTGTGTGGATGGTATGTTTTTGATTGGAAATGACAAAGAAATTATCCAAGATTTGAAGACCCAGCTGTTCTCCAAATTCGACATGAAGGATATTGGTGCTGCAAACTATATTTTGGGCATGGAAATTAAGAGAGATCGGGCAAAGAGTAAGCTTTGGTTAAACCAGAGGAAGTATATCGAGACTATATTTCAGAGGTGCAATATGCAGGATAGTAAACCGGTGAATTTTTCGATTCCTGTAGGTACAAATCTGTCCTCTGAACAGTGTCCCAAGACACAAGAAGAAGAGGAGGATATGTCCCGTGTTCCATATGCAAGTGTAGTGGGTAGCCTGATATATGAAATGGCCTGTACTAGACCAAACATTGCACATGTAGTAGGAGTATTGAGCAAGTTTATGTCAAACCTAGGGAAGGAGCATTGGACAGCAGTGAAGCGGGTTTTCAGATATTTGCGTGGCACTAGTGATTATGGCTTGTGCTACCAGGGAATACTAGGATTGGAAAGAGTATTGGACATTCGTGGTTTTTTTGATGCAGACTGGGCTAGAGATCTCGACCAAAGAAGATCTACAAGCGGGTATGTGTTTAGCCTATTTGGAGGTGCAGGCAGTTGGATGAGTAAAAGACAGTCTATAATTGCTCTTTCAACTACAGAGGCAGAATACATGGCAGCCACTCATGCAAGCAAGGAAGCAGTTTGGTTGAAGAGATTGTGTTCAAGTATGGGGTTGGTGCAGCAAGCTATAAGGATAGACTGTGATAGCCAAAGTGCAATTTTCTTGGCTAAGAACCCTGCTTATCATTCAAAGACAAAGCACATTGATGTTCAATATCACTTTGTGAGATATATGGTTGAAGCTAAAATGGTGTTGTTGGTAAAGGTGGACACTTTGATGAATGTTGCAGATTCATTGAAAAAGTCTGTGAGCACTCAGAAGTTCTCTTGGTGTAGAGAAAAAATGGGTGTTGCAAAGCTAGGCTACTGACTCAACTCTCTTGTGGCCCCTTGCAGAAAGAAAACAACAAGTGGGAGAATGTTGGGTTTGTGTTATATTCTTTCCACAACTAATCACACGCAGGGGGGTAATAGGGGGGGGGGGTGATAGCCCCCCCTATTGGGGTCCAAGGTAGTGCCCTGGAAAAAAAAATTGGTCCTTATTTTCCGGTGGGCGGACTTGCCCATTGTTTTGTGCATGGGTTTCCACATGGTTTTGGGGCATGATGGTTTTCAAAACCTAGTATTTTGTAGATCTGTTCAAGGGAACTATGGTTATGTTCTAATCTAGGGTTAATGGATTGGGGTTTATGTATGCTTCGGCATGTATATATATGTGTTGTAACACTAAAAGGAATATAATGAAAAATCAAGTTGGTTGTCCTGATTTGGGATCCAAGAGAAAATCTATGTGTTTATCTATTTTATGTTTTATGCTCTCGCTATTGTTTATTTTCTATTTTAAGATTCGTTTGAAGATAATTTTTGTACAGGGTTCAAACCTACATTTTCGAAAGAAGGATTGACCCTTTCCTTATGGAACTAGCTCAAAACCAAGGGGTTTAACCCTGAATACAAAAATGTCGAAGTTGTAGTCTCAAGACTAAGTAGCAGCTGCAACTCTATAACTTGATGGAGATGGCTGAAGATGATGCACAAGCTAAAAAAACCTCCTCCAATGGAACTTCCAAGTGAAAGGCTGATCCTAACACTGAAGATTTCGCCCTCCAAACAACCTGCAAACCCTTACTACAAATGCACACTGAAAATAATGCAGTCAAGGAGAGGGACTACGCTGTAGGAGATAGAAAATACTTTGGCCAAGTGCCAAGATCTGAAATATGCTCCAAGGGCTTCCTCACTGATCTCCCAAAGGAAAGAAATCTTCCTCCTATGAAAGATAAGCTCTGGAAGTGGTGTTGTGGACCCCCACTGCAACACCCTGCAACACAACGTTACACTACTGTAGAAATAGCGTTGTAGTTGAAGGAGGATGCTTTGCCTCAAGCCTGAATTTCGAGAAATGAAGTACAAGCTCCTTCAAGAGGCCTCTCTTGAAAGGAGAAGGAATTCCTAAACAGGAATGCCTTGTGCTAAGTAGCACAACAACTCTGCTAAACAGCAAGAGAATGCACAATAGTCTAACCAGACCATAAAATCAATAATCAATAACATGAGTTCATATGGCTGCATTGCCCTCCTTTTATAGAAATGGAAGCCCTCTTTCCATGGGTCCCACTCATTAGGGTTTCCTCCACCAAGGAATCTTCCTCCCACTATCTCTGCATTGTCTCCCAAGATGATCTCCACCTCCTATCCCAACGTTGTTGACTTGGTCAAACTTGACCTTGTCCACATGCAAATGCCCCTTTTCACACATGAGGGTGTGAAATCCAGCTCTTATGACTATCCCTTTTCACACTATGAGAAATTTTATTCATATTTTTGAAATTTATGGACCTCCTTACCCATTTATTTATCTCCTACGTGAAATCAGCAAAAATCAATATTCCAATTAGTTGCATGCTAATTTTGGAATATTACAGTCCTCCCCTCCCAAACATTGTTTGTCCTCAAGCAACTGCAAGGATAGAACTGAAGAGCCTCATCTTCTCCCCTAGTAGCATCCTCATATGATAAAATCCTCCAAGGATCAAGGTGATGTCTCATCAATATATCTCCAAGTTGTCCCTCCCAAGTATGCAAGCTAGCTTTTAGGGTGCATCCCAAATAGCTATCATCATGTAAAACATCCATGGAGGCAACAATGGGCTATCTAAAGGCCTTCTTGAGGCATGAGGTATGAT
This sequence comes from Pinus albicaulis, assembly GCA_034641835.2. NCBI lineage: Eukaryota > Viridiplantae > Streptophyta > Pinopsida > Pinales > Pinaceae > Pinus > Pinus albicaulis. The sequence continues at coordinate 960,693,361 of CM076573.1, read as the reverse complement.
ATGCATTAAGATCTCCCATCCCCATATGAATCTCCCATCCCCATGCAATCATCCATACAAAATGAGTTACCTCCCAACATGGCAACTCCTGAAAATCCTCCTCCACCTTTGGCTCCTACAAAGTACGTGGGCTGAAAATCTGAACATGGTAGACAAAATAGCCTACCCCACGCTGTCCTCCTCTCCACTTATGGTAAGTGCAGAGTATTTTCTGATCTTGGGCTACAATAATGTTGCCCTCAAGTGGCAAGAAGAAGACTAGATCTCCAAAGATCTCCTCTCCAACGTTATGAATCATGATGGCCCAAACTATCGCATATATGATGAGTTGGAAATCACCATCATATTTCATCCAACCACTCCCATGGCCTACCTCATAAATAAGCAAGTGTGTTACTCTGGTGGCCATATCTCCTCCCATGCTCCCATTAGAACATGCAATTCAAACAATGTGGGAAATCTCCTTCCCCAAGGACACATCCAACCAATGTGTCTCTCTCCCAACCATGCTCCCAACCAAGATAAGAACAACAAAAACATATGGAACTACAATGAGAATCAACTAGATGCCATATGAAGCAAGGGAGAAGGAAAATTGTCCCTCAAATGAAACCAACGTAGTTTGACTCTTAACTGCAACATGAAATGACAAAGTATGTGGCTTCTCAACCACTTGCTTGCTTCCCCAATCTCCTCACAAGTTTGGAGAAAGTGTATGATGTATGGTGTAAAGTGAGCATGTTTTACATATGACATAATTTCCCCAACATCTCCTAAGGAGTGGCCATCATCAATGTTGCTTATGGTCTTAAATAGACCATGAAGTCTAGAAGGAAGAATGTTCCTTCTTGAAGCAATGTCCTGCACATGTATGGTTAAGGAATGCATATATTCAATATATAAATCATTATGCAACCAAACAATATCCTTACCATATGCTTTTCCCATGAAAATGGAGTGGCTCATAGATGAATCCCCTCCCATCCTCAAAGAGAAAAGAGGTGGTTGTGTTAACTCTTCCAAAGAGTTATGTATCTCCTCCATCTCCACATGATCCATGCATCTCCTCATATGCTGATACATCTCCTCCTTAAAGCCTTCCCAAAAATACCCCTCCATGATGGTGCGGTATGCTCTCCTAGAATAAGTGTGGCCGAAAAGAAAATCTTTATGAGCTACTTGTAGAAAATTCTCCTTGAGCTTACAAGCTCTAGATAAGAGGATCCTACCATGGTAGTAGATGACCCCATATCTAACTGAATATCCCTCCTCATGTAGCTGGTCATCCAATATCATACAAGTGAAAAGATCCTTGGAATACTCCACCAATAGCTGGGAATTCCAATATGGATCTATCCTCCATAGTGACAGCGCTGATGATCTATCATGAAGAACATCTATCATATGGTCATCCTCCTCTTTGACATCTCCCATGCCAAAGATGAAATTTGGAAGGCTGCTATCCTTCCCATGCTGCTTCTGCCACAACGCAGAATCTAAAATGAGAGTGGGTAAAGATGATGTCGAGAGAATGCCTCTCTCCTCCTTGAGTCTACCCAAGACTCCCAACGCTATACCAATCTCTCCTAAGGTCTCCACTCCTCTAAAATCAATGAGAGGTGCCTCAAAATGTTAAGCATCCATCCTCCTCTGTTGATCTAGTGGTATCCCCGGTGAAATGTCTCCATGCAATGAGACATCAACATCAAGAGTAGACTGCATATATGGATGGATATTCTTGCCCTTTCCCTCACTGCGCAATATAGTCTCCCTCTTAGGTGCATCAACCTCTTGAAATAGATAGGGGGTGTGATCCTCATCAGATGATGTTGATCATCCTCCCTATCTCCTCCTTTTATCTCCACAGTTGCACACCCTTTCATCAATGGAACATGTAGATCATGAGTTGTGCCTTGATCTCCACATATGAAAGCCTGGGGAATTCCTTGCAATGTTGCAATGATTCCTCTTGTTGGATCAAGAGCTCCCTCTTCCTCTGCATGAGGTGCTAGATAAACTCTAGACATGAGAGCATTGTTGCCTTTATCCTCATCAACATGTATGGGCAACCTTCCAAGAATTGGATCTTTTTTTGAAAAAGGGATCTCCATGCCCTCTTGTTCAGGAATATGAGATAGAGGTCTTTCCTCTAACAAGGCATGATACAATATGTTAGCCTCCTCCATGGTTTTATGAAGTGGATTTGAGTTTATAGTTTTCTCCATCACATGCAACAGTTTGGTTTTTTTAGATTTTTTTAGCTCCACCACATGTGTTTTAGAAAGTTTTCCATCAAATCTTTCCACTAATGTCTTAGTGAACCTAGCATAAGAAGAAGTATTTGCATTCTTCAAAGAAAAAGACTCAAATATCCACCATGCATAGGCCTTACCTCCAAAATGCAGCGCTGCAACTTTGATGGCTTCATCTTCAGAAATTTGGTGTTGCTGCAAATAGGTGTCTAGCTCTTCCACCCAGGCTCTGGCTGAACATGTAGGTGAACCATCAAAAGTATATAGAATAAATCTATCCATATCATGCTACTTGCTTCTCTTCACCTTGATCTTTAAAAACTATAGAAAAGTGATATGATCTCTAAACTTCTGAGTTTGAGACTCATACTCTTGCAGAAAATCACTAAGAGTTTCCCTCCTAGCCATTCCTTCTTCTTCCATCTCTCTCATGGAAAATCTAGGCATGTGACTGCGCTATGCATCATAGTGTGTCGTATTGTGTCATTGCATGCTCACACTCATCATAGAAAAATCTAGAGTTTGATTCAGATTCAAACCCTCTTGGAGATTCTATACACATCTCCCTTCTCACTCTTCATGAATGCTCTGCAATGTTTGAGACAGAAACTTTGGAAGTTTCTCCTCCTTTCTTCCTCCAAAGAATGGAGTCTTCTTTTTTTATTTTTTGTTCATATTTTCTTCTTCTTGTCTTCTTGATAGCATATTGGTTGAGATTCCACAGGTTGAGCCAAGATTATGCTCCAATACCACTGTAATATCCCAAAATGGGAATGCAGCAATGCATAAGCACAATATTTGAGTAGCAGTGAGAAATTATCTCATAAAATGTGTTGAGAAACACATGGCCATCAAATGAATGTAACAACAGCAAAAAGGATCTCCTTTACATCATTCCAAGTGGGGAAAATGCAACATTTAGACCATAAAAACGTTATTCCTAGAGAATTGCATTATTTCTCTCTGTTATAATGCAATTCTCTGGCAATAACGTTGTTATGGTCTAAATGCTTCATTTTCCCCACTTGGAATGATGTAAAGGAGCTCCTTTTTGCTGCTGTTACATTCATTTGATGGCCATGTGTTTCTCAACACATTTTATGAGATAATTTCTCACTGCTACTCCAGTATTGTGCTTATGCATTGCTGCATTCCCATTTTGGGATATTACACTTGTTTTTTGATGTCACCAAGTTGTAAAATGTCCTTTTACACTTATTTTGACATGACTCTAATTAACTAAAGTGATAATAACCACTTTACTGACCTATGATGAGTGAATCTTTAATGACATGTTCCTTTTAATTTGCATAATGGCTCATGAAATCTCCAACCTCAACCTCAAATAATGGCCCCTTAGGGACCTTACAATTTAAATGAAGATTGAAATACCTCCTTGTGAAACCTAAATTTGAAATGATTTGACCAGTTTTGAAACTTTTTGTACAAAGATCATTTAGGCTATGCTTCATAGTGAGTTCCTAAGCTAAACTTTATAGGAAAATTCCCAAAACAAAGAGTTAAACTCATAAAATTTAATTACCTATTTATAAGACCCTAACAGTGGCTCCAAGGGGGATGGAATCCTCCCTACGAGGTTCCAAGAAAATTTTAGGATATAGCCTTATTCATTGGGTTGTTCCAAATATTTGAAAATCCACAAATTAATTGTTGGTCAGATTTTCAACTGAAACTCAAACTGGTAGAATATGTCTTTGTTCATATTTCCCTGAGACCACCCTTGATGTTTATTGAAAACCATAAACACTCAAACTGAAAAAATACTACAAATCAACTGCAAATGAAACCCCAAATGCTTGAATATCAAGCTTATTTGCACATTTATACTTTAATACCTCAAAGCAATTGCTCAATCAAATAACGTTTAAATGCTAATATAACCATTCACATAGATGCTCAACTGAAATGGCTACCTAAATGTGCTTTAAAAAGGTCAAAATTGGAACCTGTGACGGTAAAGGCATTTCATGATATCTTTATTTTTTACAGTGGAAACATGTTTGTAGATTTAAGCTGAAAAATTATTCCATATACTCAACTACAGGATCAAAGAAAACATATTTAATTTGTTGATCACCAAGAAATTCTATAATTTGTTTGCCATGATGAGACTGCTGATATATTTTGTTTAAATCATATTATGGTTTCAATTGTAAAGGGTCCTCAAGAAATTGATTTTGATCTTGAAAATTGTAAGACTGAGCCAACATTTAAGATTTTAATGTCCTTCTCAAGTTTTTCAGCAAACTCTTATAAAACGTTGATCTTGGCTTCAGAGCTACATTTGCATGTTCTCAAATAAATTAGAGAAATATTCATCCATTTGATCATCATCACAAGCATCCCATTATTCTTTGAAACCTTCAATAGAAATAGGGTTTGTCACATACCCTGTCATTTAGATTAGGAAATGCAAGCTCTGAATTCTTTGAAGAGTGGAGTCGTCGTGAGTGTTTCTACAATATGGATTATTTGACAATGGAGTCGCTCGATGAATGACTCATCCTTCATATGTATGATTTTTTTCCACCATAAGAAATCGGATCTAGATCGTTGTCGTTCTTTCCTAGGGAAGATAAAGCTTTATGTTCCCTAGTATGGTCGCCAAAATGTTAGCACTCTATATTTTTCCTAGGCTGAGGAGGAAAATTACAAAGGTAACCATGAACCACTTTTAAAGCTAAGATCTAACCCTTATAGCTTCAGATAGGGTTCTCTCTGTATGATTTTCAGTCAATCACAATTTAGAGTTTTAGTCTAGGTATGAAGATCAAGAAATTGGTTTTAAAATTGTGGTTGTGGGGTAAAGGATAGGTCCATTGGGCATGGAGTCAGATTGATGAAAGTGAAAAATCACTGATTATGGAGAAATTTTATGACAAGGGCAAGGCACTCATACTTCTAGATCTTTAAACATGTTGTAGCATATGGTAGAGGAATTAAGGATCACATCTAATTAAACATAAAGCATCTCAGGGATTAATTATATGCATAATTTTAGAAGTAAAATATTGACATTATCTAAAAGGAATGAAACAGAGAATCTATCTTGGATGAATTATGCACATATAATATTCATTCAAATAATGGAAAAATAAAATATTTTATAAATAAATAAGAGAAGAACACATAAACAATGAAAGAAAAATATTACCAGTAGCTAATAAAATAGGAATCCTTGAGAAAAAGAGTTATGTACTTCTGTATTGATCACTTGAATGAAATTCCACAATTTGAAAAAAGGAAAAATATCTCTTTTACTCCACCCTCAAGAACCCTAATTCCATGTTCAAAATCATAGAATATATACAAAATATGGTTCTTGAGTCTAAGGAGGTCGAAATCAACCTTTTCCCCATTTTGATGAAACTAATCTCAATAAAATAGGTAAAACAAAACCATATGATGTAAAATACGACAACATATCTTTATCTAAAACTTAACTAAAGGCCCCTAATATATTGAACTTGTTCAAGATAACCAAAAGTGACATATTTACCATGATAAAACATAGATAATGACATACTCAAAACCTTCCTTTGTTACGATGCAGTAAAAATTTTGGTGAAAAAGGTATAAACTATGTTTGTGCGCAACACTTCCTGTGAGAAACACTTTATGTATGCAACACCTTGTCATTCCTCCTTTGACCACATAAAAAGGTTGTATTTTGATAAAAAAATCCATTGTAGATATCATGCTTACTGCAGTGAAGATGTATATGTCCTTTAGATATCAAAATTCTCTCAAAAATGTGATTTTGAATACATACTAGTTTTGTTGCTCTTTTTGTGTGCAACAGTTGTGGGTAGCGTCAATTTGATGTTCAGTGGAATTTTTCTCCTCAACTGATTCCACCAGCAAGTCTAGATTGTTCCTCTTCTTCCTTTTCTTGGCATCCTTGGCTTCAACAAGATTTCTTTTCATAAACCTAAGTCTCCTTTTTAAAACTAGGTTTTGTACATAAAAACTTCTCACTTGCCTATGCAAAGCAGAAAAATCCATTTCAATTTGTATTTTCCTTTTGAAATGGTAGCTAAAGAATCATACACTTCTAAAAACAGGATGACCTTGTTGTGGTCCTTTTCCTTAACTTGATCAACCTAAAGTTGTATACCTTCTAACTCCTCTAGCAGATCCTCATATCTCTTTTGTTCATTAAAAACCACAGGCTACATGGTGTTCTTCTGTTGTTTTGGTGCTCTAGAAATAGACCTAGTCGTACGTCTTCTAAAAATTGAAAATGGGCTCTTTCATCTCCTCAATTTCAAGCATTAATTTACCCTCTATAAGTCAGATTCATATATTTTATTTCTGTAAATAAGTTATGGTCACCTGTATTTTATCCAGTTGATCCTTTAGCTCCTTGATTTCTTGATCTCTCTCATCATTCTCCTTAAGCCTGGAAATTTCATATCTCGCCTCCTTCAACTTATTTTTCATCCTTATGAAGGTAAACTTCCCTTCATCAACCTTTTCTTCTTGCATTGTTGTTCCTTCCTGAGTTTGCAACTTCGTGGATGATGATCTTGTGGCCCTGGTTATAGGTAATTTTTTCTTATCTACCCCTTCCTCGCTTACTTTTATTTTTCCATTCATTTTATCGATTGTTGGTGTAACTTCATTCATAGTTAATATTTCATTAGTTTGAGTTTTGTTTTATAGGATAATCTTCTTCAAATGTCTATTTTCCTGTCATGGTTGTGTTATGACCAAGTGAGCTTCTTTTAACTATTTTCCTGAGTCTTCCACTAGCTCATCCCTCTCATTAGTAGAATCTGTCATTTTCTGAATTCCTTGTGGCTCAACAAAATATTCAACTGATTTCTCCAATGGAAACCTTTTAGCAGTTTCCTTTGTGAGTAGCCTTTTTGGCACTGGAATCTCTACTACTGCTAGTGAAAATAGTAATTTCTTTCCCTTTTCTTTTAGTGATGCCTCAACTAAAACTGGAATCTTCTCCTTGATGGAGCTCTTTGTTACACGTTATTTTGTCACCATATAGGTCCATCACTAGCTATATTATGCTCCCTTAGAAGTCAAAAAACCATAATGTTCCTAAACCAAGTCTTGGAATTGGAGAAAAGCTTAGTAAAACCCTTAAAATTATAACTCTGCACTTTTCCTAGCCCTTTCCTACTTGTCCACGGATATTTTTTCTACAGCTAGCAGCAGCTCCCACATGTTCTTCTTATAAAACCTGTGGACCCCCGTAAAAAGTCAAATAAAGGAAAAATTAAGTTCTAGAAACCCAGCTGATCGAATATTCTCCCAACTGGAAGCTTCTAGAGGCGCGATCAGTTTGAGTTTTATCCCTCCACTCATGGAGCTTATCCCTTGGTTTATGGAGCTCAAATCCCTTCATGAGAGGAATCCATCCCCCTCTTCATGGAATTGAAACTACCTCTATTTCCCTATAAATTGAGCTCATGTTTCAGTCTCAAGGGTAGATGTAGATTGTACTTGGTATATGGTAATTGTTGAAGAAATTCTCAAGACATAATTTTCTCTACACTAGTTGTTTTTGGCATGAGAATGGTCACACCCTTATGTCCATAACTCCATGCTGGTTCAAAGAGAGGAAGGCTTGTCAAACTGAAGGAGAAACGATTGTTCAGGACCCCGAGAGAAACTTGTACGACATCAAGGCATCAGGTTGTAAAGTTACTCTTTTCATTCAAGATAATACATATGGATCTCCTTTTCTCACTGAGTTTTTCTTGTGATTATTTGAATAATTCAATACTTAGACTCCTTGATCACTAAGTTAGATTATTTGTTCTTAATTATTATATGTTGCAGGTGCTTTTAATTATTTTGTCTATCTTTTATTGCAGGTTCTACTTACTGAAGAAGCCTCTTTGGAGCGACTAGATAAAATATTGCAACGAACGTTGGATTTCAAGGTAGGGGCATGCCCTCTTTCTTTGTTTATAATAATTTTGAATTGAAAATAATCTATAGAAAACAATTTACAAATGGATGTTTGTTTCTAGCTATTCGTAGAATACTAGGGAGATCGCTCTTGTCCATAAGAGGGATTAATCCGCATAACACTCTTTAGAGGTGAAGAAATAGTCTTAGTAGTGGATGGAGTACCTTTTTGACCTTACAAACTTCCAACAGATGGAAATGTGAGCTTTGATGAGATCAGAAAACTAGCCATAATTGTTTCTTCTTCTACAACTCCTCTAATATCAACAAATTTATCAATGAAAAATGCAGCAAACCTCAATCAACCATACCCTTGTTATTTCTTACTCCCTTACCCATCTGCCCAAAATATGAAAAGGAAAAAGGGGAAATTCATGGTCCTTTTACTAGTGAAATGCATTAGAAGCCTAAATTGGTATTGATAAACCCTATTGTATCTTCCCTCATGGGTGAAATACTTTTGAATGACTTTGAGAAGCTTTTTGAATTTCTCCACCAAAAAGCCACTAGGTACTACAACACCAAACTCTTGGTTTTTGTATTATGGATTCATGAAGTGTTTATAATTCTCCAACTCCAAAGGCATCCCTTTGAACTATTCCTCCCCCTCCAAAGGTATTTCTGTGTTTGATGCTACGGTGAGTCTGAAATTTAGTTTACCAAGATTTACTTTACCATCAATAAAATTCACAGAAAATTCCTTAGTCACCTCCACATGGTACCCGTATATCTTTTCACAGAATTTAATACAACCTGTCTGCTCAAAAAATACCCTGATGGAAGGGTCTACGTTGATGAGTGAAACGTCTTGTGGTTCAAATATTACAACTTATCCTCCCTTTTTCTTTCCCATAACTAAAACTAGGTTTCTAAAGTTATAAGTTTGAGTCAGGGTTTTAATTCTTTGTCAAGTTTTGGACAACAAGACCCAATTGAAAAATGTTTCTTTGAACTTCGAATGACTAAAATAGTAAGGATAATTTGTAATTAATTTATGGTAATAAAATAGGTGAAATTCTCTCTTTGGTCTGCATGTAGCATTTAACCCGTGGGCAGTACCTTGAATGCGGAAACACAAGAACGAAAATGGTTGAACACTAACTAAAACTTTGTGATCTTTTATACTTGCAAAATGGTTTCGAATAGAGGTTGACACCTATGATTTTCAAAGCTCCAAAACAGGTAAGAAAATGGATATGAACTATGCTTATATGTGCAACACCTCTTGTGTGTAGCGTTGAGGGAATGAGAGATAAAGCAGTAGAGGAATGACCAAATTGACTTCTAGAAAGCGCAATAAATATGATAATTTTATGTAGGCTCTTTAAAGCAGAAAACCGATATTATGAAGTTGTTTCAGATCAAGCAAAGAGGAAAATAACTGCAAGAGTGTGTGTGTGTGTTGCACCAACATGCGGAATAGTTTCTAAACAGAGAATTAAGGCTTGAAAGCTGAACTCTAATATGACAAATAAGTAAGGGTTTTTCTGTTTCTAATGTAAGGAATCCTCGAAATCAGTATACACACCTAGGAATAATAGCCCGATGAAGAAATTTTTCTCTTTTGAGAAGTACTCAATGTTCCCAGCGGTTTATGCATAGCAATGATCTGCTCCATTTTACTAGCTATTGGAGATGGAAAAACAGTGAATTCTGAAGGATGAAAGATGAAAAAGTCATGCAATTCTACTAGTTTACAACGAAATCTGCTCCCTTCTAGATAATGATGAACCATCATAGGTTTGAGCGCAATAATAGTATACTACCAAATTTTAAATTAACCGCCTTTTTTATTGATGTCACCAAGTATTAAAATGTCCTTTTACACCTATTTTGACATTACTTTAATTAACTCAAGTGATAATAACCACTTGCATGACCTATGATGAACGAATCTCTAATGACATGTGCCTTTTAATTTTCAGAATGGCTCATTACATCTACGACCTCAACCTTAAATAATGGCCCCTTAGGGACCTTACAACTGAAATGAAGAGTGCAAGACCTCCTTGTGACACCAATATTTAAAATAATTTGACTGGTTTTGAAACATTTTGTACAAAGACCATTTAGACAATGCTTCATAGTGAATTCATAGGCTAAAATTTATAAGAAGATTCCCAAAGCAAATAGTTGAACTCATAAAATTTAATTTCTTATTTATAGGATCCTAATAGGGGCGACCGAGGACAATCCGGTGAAGCCACAAGAAAATAAAAACACCACAAATACTAATAATGACATAGGTAAATGGTGTGAGTTCCATAGGAGCCCCATTCACAACACAAGTGAGCGTCGAGTCAAGCATTCGTTGGTAGCCAAGTTGAAGGCTTCTGAATAAGATGAATGTTCTGACTCTAAGTCAGAAGCTAACAAGGGGAATAAAAAAGGAAGCAACTTATTGATGTGGAACCCAGTGCCATTGTTTCCACCACCAAGATCTAGAAGATTGAGCCCGGGGATCCAAAGGAGGGGGAGCGTCTCTTCCACTCATAAATGTGGGTGAAGGGTTATCTGCTATAGTTCATTGTCAACAACGAGAGCCAAAATAACCTCATATCAGCAGAGGTTGTGAAGCAGTTGGGCCTACCGACCACACCACACCCACAACCATCCACCATCGGGTGGCTTCACCAAGGACGAGATCTTTTTATCAGCTAACAGTGTCGCCTTCCCTGGAGCATCAAGACTTTCACAAATGAGGTACTGTGTGATGTTTCTCCTCTTGAATTTTGTGATGTATTAATAGGCCAACCATATTGATGGAATAATAATGATGTGTATGAGTTTAGGCTTCGCACTATTATAATTTATTTCGGAAATAATTTATACATGATACCAGAGGTAGCACTGCCTACCACCATCTCTTTGATCTCTGCGAAGAAATGTAGTAAGATAATTTTTGAGACTCATAATTTTTTATTCCTTATGATTCTCCCTTGGGGAAAGAAGAATATTATGGCCACATCCATAGCCTTCAGATAGGGATCCTCCACATAGAAGTAGCAAATGGAAAAGGTATGGAGGAGTACAGGGACATATTCACCTCACCCATATGGGTACCCCTATGCTTTCAGGTCAAGCACTCCATCGATCTGAACCTGGGCACGCTGCTGCCCAACATACCGATTTACCGACACTCTATTGTGGAGAATGATGAAATTAAGAATCATATTTACGAGTTTTTGCAGAAAGGGCACATTAGGAAAAGTTCATCACCCCGTGGGAGCCCAATTGTGTTGGTACATAAGAAAGACAACACCTGGAGAATTTGTATTGACTATCGAGCATTGAATAAGATCACTTCCTAGAATAGGTATCCAATCTCACTGATAGATGACCTTTTGTACCAACTTAAGGGACCCAAATGTTTTAGAAAGATTGATTTTAAGTCTGGCTATCACCAGGTGCCAATCGAACCCTCCAATGTGTGGAAGACCACCTTCAAATCCAAGGAGGTAATTTTTGACTGTCTGACCATGCCTTTCAAGTTGACGAATTCCCACACAACCTTCATGAAGTTTATGGATGATATATTACAACCCTTCACAAAATCATTCATGATAGTGTATTTGAACAACATCCTTATCTTCATCCAGATTTGGGAAGAGCACCTACACCATATATGACAGGTCCTTCAAACCCTGCGACAACACAAGTTGTGTTCCAATTTGGAAAAATGCACTTTTGGTATGACCCAGGTTCAATGTATCAGGTACATCATTAATGAGTGGGGTGTGCAGGTGGACCCAGCCAAGATACAAGTTATTCGTGATTGGCCAGCCCCAACCACTCTAACAAAGCTACTCAATTTTTTAGGACTTGTTAATTTCTACCGCAGGTTCATGTTGGGCTTCTCTCATAACACTTGGCCTTTGATTCAAGTCTCCAAGGGCAGAGTGAAATCAAAGTTCTTCTGGTCTGAATCCCAACAAAAGGCATTTTTCGAGTTGAAGCATCACCTATACTTTGCACCATTGCTCACATTATGAGGCCTGCAACAACCATTTTATATTGAGACAAAGGCCTCCAACTATGCTATCAAGGCATTTTTTAATCAGCAAGGGCATCTGGTGGCATATCCCAGTGAGACACTTTCAAACACAGTATGGAAGTATCCCACCTATGAAAAATATATGTATTCCATTGTGTAGTCCTACCGACAATGGAATCATTACATTATGGGGAAGGAAATGGTCATATACACAGACCACTGACCCCTGTATTTCATACATGCATGGGGAAAATTGTAGAACAATTGCCATCATAATTGGTCCACATATCTGCAATAGGTCCACTTTAACATCAAGTACAAAAATAGCAACACCAACAACATCTCATACTGTCTTAGCCAACCACTGGTCATGGCGTTTACCACTGTGCTCAAACCTTCTAGACATGAGACTTTAGGGTGGCCGCATCTTTACAAGAACGATCCAGAATTCGGCAAGACATATCAAATTCTCCTAGAAGGAAAGAAAGTTCCATATTTTCACCTTTAGAGCACACTTTTATGCCACCCTATACACCTCTATGTTCCTTCAAGCGAGCATACCAAAATGATTTTGGAGGTGCACTATAGTCGAGTCACTGGAAATTTTAGAGTAGAGAAAACAGTGGCAGTGTTGTATAATTATTTTTATTGGATGAACCTTCGACATGATGTTGGGAAGTACATAAAATCCTACATTTCTTGTGCCATTTCCAAATCGAAAATCAAGAATCAAGGCTTATATACTCCCCTACCTACTCCTAGTCAGCCTGGGGAATCTATCTCCATGGATTACATGTTGAGCCTCCCATCTACAAAGCATGGAAATGGTTGTGTTTTCGTGGTCATTGACAAATTCTCTAAGATGTCTATTTTGGTGTCCTACAAGAAGAGTATAAAAAAAGAGGCCAATGCTAAGATCTTCTTGGAATGAGTGTGGGTACGTTTTGGGATCCCACAGTCCATTATCTCAAATCAATACAATAGGTTCCTGGGTACATTTTGGTCAAGCCTCTTGTCAATGCTGGATACCAAGCTCACTAAGTCCACAACCTTCCACCCCCAAATTGATGGCCAAACGGAGGTCGTCAATAGGATGATCGTTCACATTTTTCACATGTAAAACTAAAAGCATCCATGAACATGGGATGAAAGTCTCCCCTGTGTCCATCACAACTACAATAGAGCTCTCCATAGCTCAACTTGCCACATTCCCTTTCAGGTGGCGTTGGGATTCCAACCATTATGTCCCATTGATGTGGCCATACCATTTTTAGCTACTTAGGAAAATTTGATTCATTTATAGTCCAAAGCTAATAGGGTTAATAACTCCATTGAGCACATTCAACACATTCAACAACAGGTCCATGAGATATTGGACATAGCCAATGAAAATTACAAGCAACATCATGATCAACATCGAGTGCCACAAAATTGCAGGTGGGAGACAAAGTTTGGCTACATTTGCAGAAGGAGCGCCTCGTTGGGCCCCACCGCAAGCTTCGCCCACTCTGATATGGGTCATACACCATCACCAAGGAGGTAGAGGATAATTCATTCGAGCTCAACATTTCTTTGTTCCTTGGCCTACACCCAATATTTAATGTGGATAGACTGAGACCATATTTTCCCCCATTTTTGGACACATCTGACCTTGTTGAGAAGCTGACACCAACAAATATCAACCCAAGATGCATTAAACAAGCCACAAATAAAAGTATCATGGATACATAGATCAATAAAACTCGCCAGCAGAGGATCGAACTATATCGAGTTATCAAAGTGTGCCAAATCCTTCACCAGGGCAAGTGGTTCACCAGGGACTAGGTTTAATAGAAATTTCCTCACCTGATGGAGGGTCTGCATACAATGGGGACCATTTCTTCCTAAGAGGGTAGGACTGATCCACGTGGATTTTGGTGGTCACTTGCCTACTCCACGTAGACTTCTAGTTAGTTTCATATGTTTCCTTTATTATAGCATCATTTACTATTTTTATCATTTTTTGGGGTCTTGAACTTCTAGAGTTGTTTTGACCTACTAAACGGAATTTTTTTTATGTCCATAGTAGTCCCAGATCCATAGGGAATATAAAAAATAATGTAGTACTCTGATATATATTTCTAACGAGTTATCGTACACACCAAACGAAAATCATATGACCAAGTTACGACCTCAGGAATTTGGCTTCCCAACTAACCCCAACGGGGCCCACAAAATATTGGTGTTCCATCTCTTGGGGTTAGGGTTTTGGTTGTTTAGGGTTTTCCTTTGTTGTTAAATAATATAAATTCCATTGAGCCTCATTGTAACATAGTTCAAAGGCATGTAGCCATTACATCTCTTCTCAGAGATAAGCTACCATCGCTCAAGCTAGTTTATTTCCATTCTTCCTGTAAGCATCTTTTCGTTCTTTGATATTAATTGAATGAAGATTTATTTATGATGCATCTCTTTGTTTGTGTTTATATATGTATTATTTTGTGTTCCTACATAAATCTGGATCAATAACAATAGGACAAAAGCAAAAGCAAAATGGAAGTAAATCTTAACTAAAAAGGAGCATGGGAAACAAGCAAAGCAAACAAACCAAATGTAATGCAACCAAACAACTAAATGCACCTAAGCATACGCCTAACCTAATGATATAGAATGTGAGGGATATGTGTAGTGAAATTTCCAATGTTAACCACCATAACCACTCTCGAACTACAATCACAAATATATAAGCAATTAAAATCCTCATAACATAATGCGAAGAAAAAAAGATAAGAACTTGAGAAAATTGCATAATATATTGAAGGTACTTCTTATCAATAGAAAGGTATGTCATACTAACTACCTTAAACCGGTCTCGAGCTTTACCTTGTCTCTTAAAATGAGGATCATACAAACCTTTAAGGCTACTCATGGAAGTACATCCATTCGTGTTTTTAGTTTTTGCATATGAAAGATCAAAACTTATTATTTGCAACAAAGATTTCCAAGTAAGATTTCTCTAACCATTCAATGATTGGATCATGGTATTAAAAACATCTAATTTTAATACCTTGAAAAAATATGAAAATAAATTTTCAATCAACACATTCAAATCACAAAGAGAATATTGAAAGGGAGATTTGATCTCATCTTTTTTAGAAATCTTGTCAAGATGGTGGGAACCTAACATAACCATCAACTCACGCTGAAGTGCCTCAACTATCTGACAAGCATATGAATAATGAAATGATAAACCACAAATATTACTGGGCTTGAAATAATAAATCAATGCAAACCAACTATCATCAGGTATGTTAATGGGAAAACAATTAATTGAGTGATAGTTGTTAGAAACAATATTATGATTAGATTGGTCGGTTAGCACATAGGATTCTTGATTCGCCATTGGCGCCATTTGTATATAATTACATATCATGCCTTTAATATGAAAGCTTAAGGTATTAAATACATTTTCTAACATTATTAATCCGGGAAACTAGTTAGGATACCAGGCTAGTGAAAGATTGTAATCAAGGGTCAAATCAAAACCAGTATCAACATCAAAATGAGGTTTTTAGTCCTCCAAATGCTTAAAGAATGTATTGTAACTCAAGAATATAGATTGTGTGAAAAATATGATTATATCCATGACATGCACAAAATTTATAAGAAGTTCATCGATCTAAGAAGTGTTTGATATGGATGAATATTCCAACCGAAAATGATCATTGTCTTGATAATCAAGATGATTTCATTTGAAACTGTATGTATCTGTAAAATATATGCTTCCAAATTCTGAGTGTGATGCAAGGGATTCACACGATGAAGAAGTAACCAAGAAATAATATTCTATCTGATAAATCTCCATATTGAGGGTTTAGATAATCAACTTGAAATAGTTGAAAGTCCTTCAAGAGTGAGTTCACTCCTAATGGATGAATGTTAAGGAAAGAATTATGTGTGAAAATTTGGATCCAACTTAGTTCCGATATCTCAACAAGATTGCAATAACTTGACATAACCATTAGCAGGGGTTAAGGTGACTCGACTTCCTGACAGGTCTCTGAACTTTATATTGGTGGATCATCGAATTTGGGTGGCTTGGAAAAATATATAGGTAGATATGCAACACTATCGCCAGATATATCTATGAAAATACTATTAATTCCATTGCATTTACCAGACTCAATATTACACATATCATATTCTTGATGGGTAGAAAAAAAAGAAACATCAATCGGAAACCTCCCTTGATTATTAGAAATTGTAACATCTTGCTCCTGACTTATAAAATATTTACAATTGAATAGATCATGAATAATATATTCAAGCTTTTGATCCTCTTATTTTAGGTCCACACCATCATATACCTAGTTGAAAGCGGGACCATCCGAATAAGGATCTAAAGGATTAAGAAACGTTGTCGGTCTAAAAGAATTATCCAACATATCCAGGTACATTGAATAGTGTGATAGAGGTGAGGACAGATAAGAATATGGAGGAGAAACACCAGTTGTAAAATAATATTGAGCTTGAAGGAACAATGGATCAACATGCATGTTATGATTCATGATATTATCTTCATCGTGATAATGATCAAAGACCAACATACCAATGTAACATTTAGATTGATATTAATTTTCTTCAACGGGATATATTGAAGATTCCAAATCCTGACAACTTGTTCCTTAAAATTTGATATCTGAAGACGCATAAATAAAAGAAATTTCATAATCATTCCAAATTGAAAAATTATTCCATCCCATAAATGAATATATGAGAATTATATTATCGATCGATACTTCGTAAATCTAAGCCGTCAAAAGAAGAAAATATATCATTCGATGTACTTGGATATCCACCACTTCATGTATTAATGGAAACATGGATGTCATGGTGATGGTTGTCCAAAATCTTAAGTTGAATGAAGGATTTGAAATAATATCACAAGTTATCAAGATCACAATTTCAATGATCAACTAAAAATGCAATATTTTCATCCTAAAAGAGGGAAGAAATATGGAACATAACTTCATCGCTTTTCTCCTCCACATGTGAAATGTAGTTTCCTTGTATACGATCACTTATCGGTACAACATATCGAACATAATTAAGACTTGAAGTAGGTTAATCAAGTGGATCACGAACCAAGGAATCATGAGACATGGATGGTAGAGGTCTACGGATATCCCTTGAGGAAACATTATTTTCAATTAAATCATCTTTAAGACTTGAATGATTCATATTGATGTGACCTTGAAGAACTACAAGATCAACCTTCGTCTAACACTCCTTGCAGTTACTGAACCATTCCAAGTTCTCCACCATAGGATCTAAAGTATGAGAAGGGGACGAAGGTGGAGGAGAGGGATCAACAACTTATTTTTCATATTTGCAAATTTTGACATCATCACAAGGAACAAATTGGTATTGAGAAAGGAGAAGGACAAGGAACAAAAGGCATAGTAGGTTCCTCCTCACAAATTTGAGGTGTCTCATGATCAACATAAGTTGGGAGAGAAGAATCAACTGGGGGTTGAAATTCAAAATATTTCAAGGTAAGTAGAATCAAACTCTCAAATTTTTCCATGATAAAATATGAATCAAATGCTCCCTCGATAAATTCATAGCAAAGGTGAAGAAACTGATTCAGAAAATACTCTACAAATTCGAGAAATTTCATTCTAATTTGATCAATTCTATCACAAACATCTTGATAATTGTACATATCCAAGGCTTGATGAAGCGCCATAGCGAGTTGTTTGAATGAATGAATGGAAGAAGTCGCTAAAGTCTAACACCATTTCTTAACTCGACCTTCACGAGTGAGGGTGAAAAATTTAGTAGGAAGATCTTCACAAGTGATTTCATAAAATTCACAAAGATTTATATTGAACTATGAATGTTTCACCCTCGCCATCAAACATAAAATTATACAAGTCATCAATTAATTCCATTGGTGTTGAACCAGCCTAGATCCATCTTAACTCTGGATCTATCAAGCTCCAAGAGGGATCCAATCTCTTGACGTGCAAACCTCTTTTTTAAGTATAAAACTTGAGGAAAGGTTTGCACCTCGAGATATTTTATCCCTCTCAGTGCTTGATAGATCCAGAATTAAGATGGATCTAGGCTGGTTTCAGTCGTGTGGAGCTAAAGAAAATTTATCAAAGATATGATTAATTTTATCAATAATATGTAAATATATCAAATATTAATATAATCATTTTAAATAAGCTAAATATGTCTAGGATTAACCTGATCATTTTAATTTTAAATTTTCTTAGTTACCTCAGTTTGTTGAGATGATAAATATTGTTAATAACTTTAATGATGAAAAATGATGAAATAATTTTTTTGAATGCAAAGTGACAATAATAGTGTTGAATGATAGAAAATGTGAATAAGAAGATGTAGTTAGTTACAAATAGTCTTCATTGTGATCAATCTCAAACTATTTTCTTCTACTATTCTTATTGTCACCCTTGTTAGTTTTGTCATATTTTCATATAGATTATATGAAAAGGACAATTGGAATCGTAAACTATTTAAATCTTTAGCTTGATCTATTGTAGTAAACATGATACCTTCTCTCCATTTCTCTCCAATATTAATAGGTTAAATTACTACAACACAAAAATAAATGTACATTGTCAATATTTTTTTGTGCTTACATTGATATCAAATAATATTGTTAATCCAATCACTTTAAAATTAATGTACCATCATACATCCAATTACATCAAATCATAAATAAGTATATACACTAAAATCAATGCATCTAATGTAAGTAAACAAATAAGATTAGAAAACAACTTCTACACTGAAATCAATGCATCTAATGCAAGCCATCAAATAATATTAGAAACCAACATCTACACTAAAATCAATGTATTTAGTGCAAGAAATCAAATAGGATTAGAAATCACCATCTACACTGAAATCAATGCATTTAGTGAAAGCAATAAAATAGGATTAGAAATCACCATTTACACTAAAATCAATGCATTTAGTGCAAAGAATCAAATCGGATTAGAAATAATATACATTAAAAGCAATGCATCAAGTGCAAGAAATAAAATATAATAAGAAGTCAACATCTACATTGAAATTAATGCATCTAGAGCAAGTAATAAAATAGGATTAGAAATCGCCATCTAAAATGAATAAATGCATTTAGTGCAAGAAATCAAATAGGATTATAAATCTATATTGAAATCAATGCATCTAGTGCAAGGAATCAAATATAATTAGAAATCAATATTTACACTAAAATCAATGCATCTAGTAAAAATGATAAAATAGGATTAGAAATCACCATCGACACTGAATTCAATGCATCTAGTGCAAGAAATATTCTTCCTTCTCTCCCACCTCCATATATATCTATATCTCCCTCCACGTCTCTTTCTTTGTCTATCTATCTCACCTCCCTAAACACACACACTCTCGCACTCCATATCTATCAATCTCTTTGTCACTCCCTCCCCTTCTCCATCTCTCTCTTCTTCCCTTTCTTCACCTTACATCTATATCTCTATCTTCCCCTTCTCTCCCTATCCCCTGCTTCTATCTCTCTCTCCTCCATCTATCCTCTCTCCCTCTCTCTCCACCTTTCTCTCTCTATTTATTTCTTCTTACGTCCCTATCTCTCCCCCTCTAAGTCCATCTCTCTTTCCCTCCCTCTCTCCACTCTCTCACATCCTCTCTCTCTCTCTCTCTTCACACTCCAACTCCATTACTATATCCCTCCCTATCTCCTTATCTCTCCTTCTCTCCCCAATTATCTCCATCTCTCCTTCTTTGTCTCTTTATCTCACCCCCAAACATACACACTCTCTCTCCATTTATCCTTGTCACTCCTTCTCTCTCTCTCCACTTCTCACTCTCTATATTTCTTATTCCTTACCTATCTCCCCCTCCAATTCCA
Source organism: Pinus albicaulis (assembly GCA_034641835.2). Classification (NCBI taxonomy): domain Eukaryota; kingdom Viridiplantae; phylum Streptophyta; class Pinopsida; order Pinales; family Pinaceae; genus Pinus; species Pinus albicaulis. The sequence continues at coordinate 960,673,254 of CM076573.1, read as the reverse complement.
TCTATCTATCCATCCCTCTCTCCTCCTCTCTCTCAAGTCCTCTCTCTTTTCCTTCCTCTCTCTCCCTTTCTCTCCTACCTCCATCTCTCTCTCTCTCTCTCTCTCTCTCCAATTCTCTCTCGTCCCCCATCACTCTCCTCCTCTATCTCATGTCCTCTCTCTCATCCTTCCTCTCTCTCAATCTCTCTCTCTCTCTCCAACTATGTTACTATATCTCTCCCCCTCTCCTTCTCTCTCCTTCTCTCCCCCCTTCTCTCCATCTCTCCTTATTTTTCTCTTTATCTCATCCCTAAACATACACACACTCTCTCCATCTCTCCCTTGTCACACCCTCTCTCTCTCCACTTCTCACTCTCTTTGTATTTCTTCTTCCCTCTATCTCTCCCCCTCCAACTCCATCTCTCTATCCCTCCCTCTGTCATCCTTTCTCTCAAGTCCTCTCTCTCGTCCTTCCTCTCTCTTCCTTTCTCTCTCTCTCTCTCTCTGCCCTCCAATCCTATCACTATATCCCTCCCCTTCTCCTTCTCTCTCTCCCTCTTCCATATTTGTGTCTCACTCTCTCTCTCTCTCTCTCTCTTACCCTTCTCTACCTCTCTAACTCCTCTTCCCCTCTCTCCCTTCATTCCTCCTCCCCACTCTCCTTTATTTTATCTCCATCTCTCCCTTGTCAATCCCCCTATCTCTAGAGCTCTATGTATTTTTTCTTCCCTCCCATATATATCTACAGTTAATGTATATTATGATATATTAATATATATTATAATATTAATATTGTATTAATCAAAGGTTATTAAATTTAATAATATTAATATTATAATATATTAATATGAATATTAGATTCAATAATAATAATAATAATAATAATAATAATATTTTAATATAATATTAGGGTTAATAATATTTTTTTTGCATGGTATTAATAATAATTTGGCCCATAGGCTTCACCTAAATAAAACCTTTTTTTTGAGTGTTCATAAATATAAAGCGAATTCTGGAGTAAATATGAAAAGAGGTCTTATTTATTTACCATACCTTTGGTTTATTTATATTTTTATTTATTTACCATACCTTTGGTTTATTTATATTTTTATTTATTTACCATACCTCTTTTTTTAGTGTTCATAAATATAACTCCCGGTAAAGAGGAAGGGATAATTATTACAAATATATTGATTACAATTTAGCCAACACTAAAATTGTTTACATACAATCTTACATTACATCTAACTCTCACACATCTACCCTATACTGGGTTGTAGAGTGCCTCTTGGCGCAAGGATTTGATCTATTACAAAAATACTTCGGGATTATGATTTTGGAAAGAGCCATTTAAGATGAGAGATTCAAAATAGAATCAATGGGCACATCTTGTCATCTGGCCCTCCTTCTAGCATCAACTATTGATTATGCTATAAATACATTAACCAAGGGGGTATCCCCAATGTGAAGTCCCAATCAGACCTCACACCGTTTGGAGTATGAGCCCGAGACGGGAATATGCCCATTTTCCATTGTCCTTAGGTATTTTCCTTGTCTTATATTATTAACATAAGAGGTTATACAAACATTCTTTGAAATAAGAAAATAATTTCACACTGTGAGGCATACAATTGCAATGTATATAAGTTACTTTCACGACAATGAGAAAGAGAGTGAACCTCTAGAAGAAAAGTAATAGTACTATCCTAAAAGAGGCATGCAATAGAATAAGAGGATCGTTAGTTAATCTGCAAAGTAGTTCACAAGACAACCAGGATCATAAAACCAAATACAACACACCTTCAACAAGGTAAGTACCAAGGCCACTGAAATAGTTCAATTTCCTTAGTACATGTGAACAAAACATGTACTACAAACATATAAAGAATAGTCTTACTATATTCATGATACATGCATGAAAATGTGTTGGCTCATCGATCTTCATATATTAATTGGAAGTGATAAGATATACAAGTACAATGATGCCACACTACCGCAATAGTGGAACATTAAGTCATCACTTTCTCCTCCAAAGAAATATCTTCTCTCATATACCAAGATAGATAAGCCAAGGTGAAATTTCAAGTCCGAAAATTCCATTTGCATGAGTTATGAGGGTGTATATATAAAAAATGAGGAGACTCTCCACCTCCCATATGACTCTTGACATCCCTCATGACTCTTGAGCTTTTACAATTACTTTTTGAGCTCCTTCATGACCTTTGAGCTTCTATATGACCTTAGAATTCAATAGTGACTCTTCATATTCCATGTGAGACACTTGGTCTTCCAAATATCTTACATTTTCTCATTTTGGAAAATTACACAATTACATTGCAAAAATGATGCGGAAAAAAATTATGACACATGTGACTCTTGAGATGACTCTTGACAATGATGACATGGAACTTCATGATTATGTGGCATTGTCAAGTTACTCCTTATGTTGCTTTCTTTGCACCTTCATGATGAATATTTCATGTTCTTTATCTTCATCCTCCAAGGGGATGATTGATATGAAGTCTCCATGTGATCTTGATCTTTGATCTTTTGTCATAAGCTAGTGTCCCTTCATATTCTTTCTCGATGGCTTCTTCATGAATCCAACTTCACAAGTATCTTCTATCATAGTATACTCTCCTCCAAGTGCAACACTTATGATATACTTTCTGATGATAGTGATGACACTAGTGCGAAAATGCATGGAACTTTGGGAATGAGTCTAATACATGTCTATATGATAAAGGACCCATCGGCACCAAATTTTCCCCTTTAAATGAAACCAAAACACTGTTGTCACAACATGCGACACTTCAAATACACTTTGTGATGCAAGTGATGACACTAGTGAAACCGTGCTCAAGACTTGGGGAATGTATCTAATGCATGTCTTCATGATGGATAGAAAATAATAGTGTAGGAGAATTCATTAGAAATTCCCTTCAAGGCTGTACATATGACTCCCTCTAACCATATGTGACACTTCCCTAACCAAAATCTGACACTTATGAGAGTAAGAAAATCATGAAAGTGACATTTGTGAAAGCTAAAGAAAGTAAAAGAGACACATCCTATAATGAAGAGGGCACAAAAGCACCACTTGTAAAAGTGAAAGCAAGAAAAAGCGAAAATTGCAAAAGTGAAAGTGGCGCTAATGAAAATCAAAGCACACAAAAGCGATAGTTGAGAAAAATCATCCGAGAGACGATACGATCAAAACCAAAAATGGGGGAGCTATCAATCTTAGGATTGTGCACTGACTGTCAACTAGGACTTGGAAGTCTTTGTCTCTGGGGATTGCGCAATAACTATCCTTAGAGTCTGCACAGTCATCAATCACATAGAATTGCATAATGACTGTTTCTTTCATTTTCATAGTCACTATCAGCTAGGATTGTGCAGGTTTTGATTCTCTAATATACGCATATATTGTTAGGCTTACTTGTAAGAAAAATACTTGTGAACACCTTGAAATCTAGGCATGTGTAAGCAAGTGACCCTAACAATTAAAAAAATTAGTTGATCATGAAGTGAATATGAGAAATTGACAAAATAAATATCATAGGATCACAAGTAGGCCCTAAAATTCAAGTGTAAACAAAATTTTGGAGGGTGTCTATCACAATGAGAAAAATATCCTACTAAATTATGGGGAAAAAGCATGAAAAAAACTATAGTGAATCCATCTAGCCTTAGATATTTCCATTACAACTTGCTCTACTTCCTCTCTCATGATTTCCCTGTGTAAAGCATACTTCTATTCCTAAGAAACTAGCTTGGGTATGTTACTTGTGATATTGCAAATATCATCATCTCTATCTAGCTTTGGATATATCAAGAACATGTGGAAATTCGAGATCATTTCATTCACCATATCCTTGTGGTTGGTCAAATGGGATCCCTAACTTCTCCTTATGAATGATATTCTATTATTATGTATATTTTTATCATGGTACAACGAAATAATTTAATATTTTTTTCACCCTATTTTAGCCAATGAACCTTTGATTTTTATTTCCACAATATTATTTTTTGTCAATGGCTAATTATTAATTGCAAGAGAATTGGTGTTTCATATTATACTAGTGCTTTGATTATCCTTCCAATATCATTCTTTGATGAATATAAGCCATCCTTTCTTCCATATACATTTTGGATTTAAATATGTCCCCAACTTCCTCCTTGTTCCAATTTTTGAGGTATGATTTGAGATATTTCAAAAATTATTGGAAGCAGTAAATTAGGTAGCCATGATTAACTGAGGCTTTATGCCATCGTTTTACATTTTTTTTAGCAAGGAAGGGTGTCTAATATAGAAGTCTTGAAACCATAAAGTTGTATTCTTAGGGCTTCCTTGCATATCTATTTTCGGAAAAATTAGCCAATGATCTAACCCAACAAAATGTAGGATAAAAGAATGGAGGTTGATGCCTAATATCACCAGAGTTTATAAGTGATCTATATAATGACCCAATAATGATGACATATGTTTTTCTCCTCTTATATTATTCTAAATATATCATTCCTAGTTTCCATATTAACCAATTATAGTCATTATATTATTTCACCAAACATGTTCATGTCTTGGTCAAGCATGTGATTCTACCTTTTTTTTATGCCAGCATTATAATCATGTTTAAATAACCTTTGTTAAGAAAATGGTGATTTTGCATTAGGGATTGAATAGTAGATATGGATTGCATAAAATATATCTTCCCCCATTATGTTGGTTCCATATACATTTGTGATCAAACTGATTTGGTCCAAGCCAATCAATTGAAAATAGGTTGTGATGGCATTTTGGGTTGAGAAAAATATTATTTAATTGATTTAAGTAGGATTTCAAAGAAAAATTAAGCCTATAACAACTCCTTGATCATCATCTTCCATTGCTTAACATCCCTTCTAGAAAAAACTGGATATCACAGAGAAAGATTCATATGTGCATTTAGTTTCTTGTTATTATCAAAATGGGTTTCTCTTTTATATTTTTTTATTTAAAATCCTATGTTTGGATTTCTTGTCTAGGCCTCTAATGTTCCATGATATAAGGTTCATGATGGAGGAGGGGTGGGTTGGAAATTTTCCATCACGAGTTTTATCCTGCTAGAATTAAGCATCGTTTCTCCCAATTATTTTAATAAGTATTTATTGCTTCTTCTACCTCTTTTCATGTCCTCTTTGAAAATTTTGGGGTTATATTTGTGATTTGATGTTTTTAATTCCTAGGGATGAAGATGCAATTGACTTACCTAGAGAAGATTGACAAAGGGTGTCCTAGTTCTTGAGAAATAATTGCTATAGTAGTTGAAGCTATTTTTTTGGAATGAAGCGAGGATCCATATTTTTGCAAGATGTTGTTAGCAATTAAAGGTATAGTTCTTCTATACCAATGCCTTCACCAATTTTGGATTCTTCCATTTTTTCATTCACTTAGTTTAAGACCTCCTTGGAAGCCTTTTAATTTACAACCAATTCATTATTTGTTTTTCTTTTTTTCGTAGTTGTTTTGTTGGATCAAAATTAGTTTCTAAAGATCCTCCTATTGTTCCAAAGTAGGCATATTCTATTATTTATTTATAGGGCCCTCCTCCATAGAATTGGATAAAATCTCATGTCTATTTTGTGTTTGAGGACCTATGTTTTGTAGTAATTGTGTTTTTTTTCTATAGGGTCTTCTTCTACTTTCTATATTTTTAAATCCTTGGGACATTTACAGTTTTTTGTTTGAGTAGGGGAGGATGGAAATTTTACATCAGGAGTTTTATCCTACTAGAATTAACCAACATTTTTTCCAATTCTTTTAATAAGTGATTATTCAATTTTGCTACCTATATCATTGTCCTATTTGGAAATTTTGGGGTTATATTTGTGAGTGCCTCTTTTTATTTCCCAGGGATGAAGGTACAATTGACTTACCTAGTGCAGATTGAGAAAGGATGGCCTAGTTCTTGAGAAAGAATTGTTATAGTAATTCAAGATATTGTTTTGGAATGGAGCAAGGATCATGTTTTCCCTTGAATTTTTTTTCTATTCATTGAAGGTTTATGTCTTCTATACTAGTTTCTTCACCAATTTTGTATTCTTCCATTTTTTCATTCGCTTGGTTTAAGCCCGCCTTGGAATCCTTCTAATTTATAACGAGTTAATTATTTATTTTTCCTTTTTTTTGGTTGTTTGTTTGGATCGAAATTAGTTTTCTAAATATCCTCCTATTATTCCAAATTAGGCATATCATATTATTTATCCATAGGGCCTTCTTCCATAGAATTGTAATAATATCATATCTCTTTTGTGTTTGAGGACCCATGTTTTTACAATAATTGTGTTTTTTTTCAAGAGGGTCTTCTTCTACTTACAACATTTTTTAAGCCCTTGGGATCTTTACAATATTTTTTTTGAGTAGGGGATTATATTTTGTGGGAAATTCCTAAATATTTTTCCATGTTCATGACATTTGTAGCGTCTAAAAGGAATATACTCATACTCAATAGTTTGGTACCAATTTTCATCCTTGTACCTCAAACAAATATTCTCTGGTAAGGGTTATGATACATTCAGATAGACACATATGCATACATATGAATTATAAAGCTCTTGGTAGAGTCATAAATCATAACAAAAGAATCCAATGCAATTCATATTCCCTCCAATATATCTGGATCCCAAAATCATAGGGGAGGGAGTAAAGCTAAACCCATACTAGCATTGTCATGAAGTCCTCTTTATTTTGGGTTAACATTCTCCACTTGTGAATCATAAGTATAGCCCTATTGATTTAAATAATAGGGTCCACCTTGGAAAAACGTCACTCTATCCTCCAAATTGTTGAAGATCACCATAAAAATCCTTTAGAACCTAGATTGAGTTCAACATTGTCTTTGGGTTTCCAATGTGTTTTAATCCACCATTACATTTATTTATGATGGTCATATACCCATAAACATTCTAATGAGTGCATGGTCATGCATAGGGAAAATTTTAGGGGCTAATATTCTCAAGTGGAATGAATTTTCATGTTTTTCTAAAAAAGGATTTGCTAATTTTCATTTTTTCTAAAAATGATTGGCCCAAAATTTATAGAATACAATTATTTTTCCTTAAAAATTGCAAAAATTTTATAGATACTATATGAAATCCTTATAAATTTTTATATTTTTACAAAAATATCACCAAACATTTTATAGTTTTCATATTAAGGACTAGCAAGATTCACCAATGTTTCTAAAATTTTAGATACATTTCCATCCTTAAAATTTTCCTTGGTCCTACATGTATTGTATTTTTCTACCATTTTCATACTTTTGATCTCATAATTGGTAATGATTTGTTGGAAACAATGTTAAGACTGAGAGGGGTGGGGGGGGGGGGATTGAATCAATATTAAGACTAATTTTAACTTTTATGCCAATTTATATGTTCACATTCAAACTTGGCATTCACTACATGAGAAACCATTAAAAAATCATAATAGAATCCATATCAATCAACACAAACACACACATCGTGAGAAATAAACACATGATACATATAGGTTTAACATGGAAACCCTTATAGGAGAAAAAAAACCAAATATTATTTCTATTATGATGTAAATATGAGACCCTACTCTATTACATCAACTTTTGTGAGCCACCACTCACAGGAAGCACCAACTCCCTTTGATTGTTTGTTAGCACCCACTAGCAGGAAGCACCAACTCCCTTATTCTACATAAACCTGATCATATTACCAGAAGCACCAACTTCATGGATTTTTTGCAAGCACTAACTTGTAACTCCTTGGATTTAAGCAAGCACCAACTCCCAATATTTTTTTAAATATCCACTAGATGGAAGCACTAACTCCGTAGTTTTCAAGCTCCAACCCAAGCTCAGTAAGGAACTTAGTACTCACTGTAATTGGAAGCCACTACGCCTGATTCCAGTTCTTTGTTCTCCTTTTCATCCCTCTCTTTATTAATACCACATAACACTTTTTCATCTACTCATTCTACAATAGCACACATTCAGCCCAACACTTGTCCCTGAATCAATCAACATTCAACAACTATCTTCCTTCATCATTTTTGTAGCATACTCCACACATTGTTCTCTCCTCTCGACCCTCTTCTTCTACACATGCACACTCAACATCTTCTCGACAATGCACTCACTCCTCAGATCTCTCCACACAAATCTCTCAACAATGTTATAATACCCCCCTTTTCTCAATTGTAATCATGGGTTTTATTCCTTTGTCACATAGTGAATGATGCATTACCTGCTATCAATTTCATTTCCCGAGAGTGTACTTCAAAATCATGGTTTTCCATGCTAATGTTGCTTCTATTTACTTTCCCACTACAACATCATTTATTTAGAGAATGGGCTTGTGAGAGAATCTCCATGCTGACAATAAATTCTTAGTAGAACAGTGTACCAAGACAAGGCTCTTGATTCTTCTTAATTGATTCATGTCTTATTTTGCGATTAACACTTCTGTACCCAACCATATTTACTATTTAATTCTTCTTTCCGTGATATCCACTCGCGTATGGTGAATTTTGCACCCAACCATATTTTCTATTTAATTCTTTATGATGTTCAAGAAATATCAAGGGTGGCTAATTATGTTCCATGGCATCCTCCATTAATTTTCTCCTGTGGATCGTGATCCTTCATTATCTTGAAAGAGAGCTCTCAGTATTTTCCATTGACTCAAATAACAATCTTAGTTATCGACCCATCCAAGCCTTCAAACCTGTGCCAACAGTCATTCAAGAATAGTTTTCGACACACCCACGAGTGTCGTGCAAACCCACATATGGAAAAATTTCTAAATTTGGAGGATTCTTACCAAAGTAGTTGTTGGCCCATTCATATCCATAGTTGCTAAGCCCTTATCCCACAACACCCTTTTTCTTATTACTTTTGGCCAGAAGGTGCTTGGTCATAATAACACATGAGAGTGTTGCAAAACCATTGGAAACCGACTCCTAGGCACCTCTCTTTATATATACCTAAGGGATTAAGTTAATTTCATAAACACTTCTGCGTGAATGGTCACATGGTTCCCACAGAACCAACTCCTAGGTCAGCCTTAACCTCCAAACTTCCTGTCCCGACACTTTTTCTTTGCATTTGGCCTAAATTCAAGCTGATTTGGCTCTGATAGCCTGATGCCAAGTCATCCCCCTGATTCCTTTGCACCTTGCTCCAAAACCTTTTGGGTTCTTGCCAGCGATATGACATCATGTTGACGTCATTAGTGCCACATGGCACCTTAGGAGTGGTGACACGTGTCACCCGGATTTTGCCCATTAGGCCACCCAAAAATTTCAAACTTGCCTACCATGTGTTCCCTTGTATCGAAATCATGTTGACATCACCTCAACCAATAAAATGTTACCACATTCTTGTTATAAGGAGAGAGAAAAAGGTCTTGGGCCTTTTGTTTTGCAGCCAATTCCTTTGTTAAATTTCTATGGGAAAAAACCATTAGATTCAAGCTTTTATGTCGCCATTTATTCCCACGTTTCCTTACTATTTATGATCCTTACCCTTCACCTTCGTGTCCCTTTAAAACTTCAATGGTACTCCCGTCGGACCTACATGTAGGGAGGGCTCCACCACCCTCCAATCAAAATGTTACCCGTTGTTGTCAGGTCCACATCCACCTGACGCTTCCATCCTAAATTTCATCTCTTGTGTTCCCTTTTGACCTTTCATGGTACTCTCGATTTGCTTGGCAGATCAACTAGCCTTTAACATGAAAAAATTTGCAGGTCGAGAGGTCATGGGTGGGCCTGCTCCACTTTTTGTGTACCTATGTGTGTCGCTGACTGGTTAGAAGCCCAACCTGTCTATAATACCAACTAAGGTCACTTTCTCTTCAACTTCCCCTATTTAGTTTTGTTACGTGACCCAACTTTCGCCTAGGTCCACAACATGACTTGGCCTGATCTCGACTAGTCCTAAAACTCAAGTCAGGGGTCGAGGAGGGTTTCCCTTCTAAACTTCTACTGAACGACCCGACCTCCAACTAGGCCCAAATTTCCTAAGACCTGAACAAAAGGCCCTTTTTATCTGCAAACTTCAACTGGTTGTAACTCCTAATATAGAAGGCCATTTGCAAACTTCTATATATTGTTGGAAATATATTTCTGAGCACTACCCAACTATGCCACTTATAGAAACATCTTATTTGATCTCCTAAGGAAGAAATGCTCTCAAATCGTGGACCATCCACCCATTATAGCCATAAGATGTTATAGATTCTTTTCATATCTAGCTACTATGATGGTTCTCTATTGAAGAGCACAACACTATAGGACTCCCCCTGAGCTAAACACATCATGCATCTGTTTCCACCAACATCAATGCTAATATGGTTGACATCAATGCCAACACACTTGTTTCCCCTAACCATTGTGACAATTCCAACTATCCAACATTATTTCCAAAGTCAAGATTTATCTTCCTACTTGTCTAGGGGATGAATTTGTCTGGTGTGTTTCCAGTTCATGAAACTATGTAGGTCCATTCCCATGGTTTCCTACTCCTATCAAGCCTACAACTTCTCCCTTGTCCTTTCCTTGATCAAAATAAGACAAAGTTAGTTTTATTCTCTTTGGATCTTTATTGGATACAACATCCTTGAAGAAGGGAGTAGATTTCCCTCCTCCCACCACTGCCAATGGAAGGGTTCATAGGGAACAAAACCTAAATCTCCTAGTTCACAATGAATTATATAGTGTTAACCATAATAGTGTGTTATTAATAGTACTTTATGGTGTTATGTAAATATATCACATTGGTAAATCCTTAATGAGAATAAGGAGTGCACTTTAGTCCACATTGTTATGTGTAGATGTTTTTATGCATACCTCATGCATTCAACCACTAACTCCAAGAATCCCCATGACTACGTTATATTTTGGCTAAATATATCATTTAGATAACGATAAGAACAACATGGGATGAGATTTGGTAAAGTTTTTCAAGATTTTTAAATTAATATAAAATATTAAAAAAAACAATTATTCAACTTATCAATAAATTTTGATTTGTCAAATTTCAACACGAATAGATAAAATAAAGAAATCATTTATAACATAACATATTCCATTAAAATGATCCATAGAAAAGAACTTTAACACATTAATACACTTCCCACTTAAATGCAAATGACCACAAATATACTAAAATAATTATCAATATGATAATAAATTAACACAATATTACCCTTAAAATTCACCCCTTCCAACCTTGTAGAGGGCTTGCGTTGTCATCAATTAAGAAATGATCCACAAAATCCCTTAACACAATATTACCCTTAAAATTCACCTATTCCAACCTCCTAGAGGGCTTGCAATGTCATTAATTAATAAATGATCAACAAAATCCCTTGTGGCATTCAGATGTAATTATTCTTAAAAGAAAACAATTGGTCCAGTGGATCTTCATTTAAATTAGTCGTAGGTTGACCCATTCTCTAAGCCTTAGATATTAAAAATAAAATTTAAAAATAATTTCAGCGAAGTTATTATAAATGTCATAGTGGAATCTACTATAACTATAACCTTATAAATTGACATTTTTACTCCAAAGAGTCCAACGTTGAATATATTACTTTAAAGTAAGGAAATTATTTGAATCTATTACTTTGAATTTTTTTATAATTCAACCAAAATTTTGTAAAAAAAATTATAACTTTTGAAGAGATCCGTTGAAATTATCCGTAGCCGCCTTCTGGAATGATTCTTTAAAGAGAAACTCCACAAGAAAGAAAAAGACCTTTCACAAATACACTCAACAAATTGAAGTCGAGTGTTGAACGAGTCGTTGGTTCCAGAAGCATGATAAACGGACCCTTATCATATGTTATCGCGTATATGATAGGGACTAAACATCGTTTCTATTAATAAAATATAATAGGAATCTCTTTATTAGTAAATTATGAAATTAGTACTTGTAGTTTAGTTTAAATATAATTTAATTAAATTAAAAATATTAAAGATAAATTTTTTATCATAAAAATAAAAATATTTTATTATTTAATGTTATTATAAAAAATTAAGAAATATGATTAATTATTATTGTTTATTGCCTTGAGATGTGAAATTTATAGGTCAGTATGATCCTGTCAGGTATGTTCTCAAAAAACAATAAATTTTACTTTTTTTTAATGTCGGCTAAAGCATTAACTTAATCTTGAATTTTATATAACTTGAATATTTAGATTATATATAATTTTTTTAATTTATTAATGGGCTGAAATTAATTATTAAAATACAACTATGTATTATTTATATAATTTGAATGGATAGTAAATTATCTCACCCATTTAATAATTGGCTTATTATATACCTGAATTTGCATGGATCATAAATTTACCTTTAACAAAAAAATTTACCACATTGATCCCAAATTAAGTAAAATTTTAAACATATTTACTCTTTACTAAAGTCAATACCATTTCCTAAATCAAAGGAAAAGAGTTAATTCAACACAAACAATCAAAATCCAAAATCTTTTAATATTTTTTTAATTAAATATTTGTAAAACGAATCTTTAAAAAGAAAACCCATATTCTATGGATAAATTAAAATATTTAAAGACATAAATATTTCCCCATTAAATTTGCAGTATTTTAAAATTTAAATAAATAAAAATATAAATAAACATGAGGTATGGTAAATAAATAAAACCTATTTTTATACTTTTTTATATTTAAAAAAACTTTTAAAAAAAGGTTTTATTTAAATGAAGCCTATCAGACAAATACCATGGGACAAATTAATATTGATACCATGGGCTAAATACCATGGGCCATATACCATATTTATAAAATAGGTATGGTAAATAAATGTAAAAGAGGTATAAAGAGGTATGATAAATAAATAAATATAAAATAGGTATGGTAAATAAATAAATATAAAAGAGGTAAGGTAAATAAATAACAATATATCAAATAGGATTATAAATAAAAATCTGGTTATATAACAAGTCTATGGGCCAAATACCATACTAAATAAAAGAGGTATGGTAAATAAATAAAAATATAAATAAACTAGAGGTATGGTAAGTAAATAAAACCTCTTTACATATTTACTCCATAATCTGCTTTATATTTACAAATATTCATGTTCATTAGTTTACATAACTAAGAAGAAATGGAGAGAGAGAGAGAGAAGTGGAGAGAGAGAGAGAGAGTGATAAGGGAGAGATGGAGAGAGAGTGTGTATGCTTAGGGGTGAGATAAAGAGACAAAGTAGGATGTATGGAAAGAAGGGGGGAGAGAAGAAGAGAGAAGGAGAGAGGGAGGGATATAGTAATGTAGTTGGAGAGAGAGAGAGAGAGAGAGAGAGAGAGAGAGAGATGGGGGAAGAGAGAGGATTGGAGGGAAAAGAGAGAGGGAGGTAGGAGCGAAAGGGAGAGAGAGGAAGGATGAGAGAGAGGAAGGATGAAAGAGAGGAGGAGAGTGATGGGGAAGAGAGAGTATTGGAGAGAGAGAGAGAGAGAGAGGAAGGACAAGAGAGAGGACTTGAGAGAGAGGAGGAGAGAGGGATCGATAAAGAGATGGAGTTGGAGGGGGAGAGATGTAGGAAATAAGAAATATAGAGAGTGAGAAGTGGAGAGAGAGAAGGAGTGACAAGGGAGAGATAGAGAGAGAGCGTGTATGTTTGGGGTTGAGATAAAGAGACAAATAAGGAGAGATGGAGATAAGGGGGGAGAAGGAGATATAAGGAGAGAGGGAGGGATATAGTGACATAGTTGGTGGGTGAAGAGAGAGAGAGAGGGAGAGAGAGATGGGAGAGAAATGGAAAGAGAGGAAGGAAGAAAGAGGATGTGAGAGAGTGGAGAGAGGGAGGGAAAGAGAGATGGACTTGGAGGGGGAGGGGGAGAGACGTAAGAAGAAAGAAATAGAGAGAGAAAAGTGAAGAGAGAAAGAGTGAGTGAGTGATAAGGAAGATGGAGAGAGAGGGAGAGAGGAGGAAGATAGATATATAGATGGAAGGTGAAGAAAGGGAAGAAGAGAGAGATGGGGAGAGGAGGGGATTGACAAAGAGATTGATATATATGGATTGCGAGAGTGTGTGTGTTTAGGGGGGTGAGATAGAGAGACATAAAAGAAGAGATGGAGGGGGATATAGATATGGATGGAGGGTGGAGAAAGGGAAGAATATTTATCACACTAGATGGATTGATATAAGTGGAGATGGTGATTTATAATCCTATTTGATTATTTTCACTATATGCATCGATTTTAGTGTAGATATTTATTTCTAATGATATTTGATTACTTGCACTAGATGCATTGATTTCAGTGTAGGTGGTGATTTCTAATACAATTTGATTGCTTGCACTGAATGTGTTGATTTCAATTGAGATGTCGATTTATATTATATTTGATTACTTGCACTCGATGAATTGATTTCAATGTAGATGATTTCTAATCCTATTTGATTGTTTGCACTAAATGCATTGATTCCAGTGTAGATGGTGATTTCTAATCCTATTTGATTCTTTCAGTAAATGCATTGATTTCAGTGTAGATGTTGGTTTCTAGAGAGAGAGAGAGTGAGTGATAAGGAAGATGGAGAGAGAGGGAGAGAGGACAAAAGGACGAAAGAGAGATATTAGCGAGGGAGAGGGAGAGAAGGGGAAGATAGAGATATATATGGAAGGTGAAGAGAGGGAAGAAGAGAGAGATGGGGAGAGGGGGCGATTGATAAAGATATTGATATATATGGAGTGCGAGAGCGTGTGTGTTTAGGGGGGTGAGATAGAGAGACAAAAAAGAATATATGGAGGGGGATATAGATATGGATGGAGGGTGGAGAGAGGGAGGAATATTTCTCACACTAGATAGATTGATATAAGTGGAGATGGTGATTTCTAATCCTATTTGATTATTTGCACTAGATGCATTGATTTTAGTGTAGATATTTATTTATAATGATATTTGATTACTTGCACTAGATGCATTGATTTCTGTGTAGGTGGTGATTTCTAATACAATTTGATTGTTTGCACTGAATGTGTTGATTTCAATTGAGATGTCGATTTATAATTATATTTGATTACTTGCACTAGATGAATTGATTTCAATATAGATGATTTCTAATCCTATTTGATTGTTTACACTAAATGAATTGATTTCAGTGTAGATGGCGATTTCTAATCCTATTTGATTTCTTTGAGTAAATGCATTGATTTCAGTGTAGATGTTGGTTTCTAGAGAGAGAGTGAGTGATAAGGAAGATGGAGAGAGAGGGAGAGAGGACAAAAGGAGGAAAGAGAGATATTAGCGGGGGAGAGAAGGGGAAGATAGAGATATAGATGGAAGGTGAAGAGAGGGAAGAAGAGAGAGATGGGGAGAGGGGGTGATTGAAAAAGAGAATGATATATATGGAGTGCGAGAGAGTGTGTGTTTAGGGGGGTGAGATAGAGAGACAAAAAAAAAGAGATGGAGGGGGATATAGATATGGATGGATGGTGGAGAGAGGGAAGAATATTTCTTGCACTAGATGGATTTATTTAAGTGGAGATGGTGATTTATAATCCTATTTGATTATTTGCACTAGATGCATCGATTTTAGTGTAGATATTTATTTCTAATGATATTTGATTACTTACACTACATGCATTGATTTCAGTGTAGGCGATGATTTCTAATACTATTTGATTGCTTGCATTGGATGTGTTGATTTCAATTTAGACGTCGATTTATAATTATATTTGATTGCTTGCACTAGATGCATTGATTTCAATGTAGATTATTTCTAATCCTATTTGATTGTTTGCACTAAATGCATTGATTTCAATGTAGATGACGATTTCTAATCCTATTTGATTGATTTGATTAAATGCATTGATTTCAGTGTAGATGTTGGTTTCTAATCTTATTTGATTGCTTGCATTAGGTGCATTGATTTCAATGTAGAAGCTATTTTCTAATCTTATTTGATTTCTTGCATTAAATGCATTGATTTCAATGTATATGTTGATTTATGATTTGTTGTAATTGGATATATGATGGTACATTAATTTTAAAGTGATTGGATTAACAATATGCTTTAATTTTAGAGTAAGCACAAAAATTTATTGACAATGTACATTGATTTTTTTGTTATATTAATTTAACCTATTAATATTGGAGAGCAAGAGATACAAGGTATCATGTTTACTACAACAGCTCGAGCTAAAGATTTAAATGGTTTACGATTTGAATTTTCTTTTTCATATAATTGATATGAAAAGATAACAAAACTAACAAGGGTGGCAATAAGAATATTAGAAGAAAATAGTTTGAGATTGATCACAATGAAGACTATTTGTAACAAGAGTACATTTTTATTATTCACATTTTCTATCTTTCAACACTATTATTGTCACTTTGCATTCAAAAAAAATATTCCATCATTTTTCATCATTATAGTTATTAACAATATTTATCATCTCAACGAACTGAGGTAACTAAGAAAATTTAAAATTAAATGACCAAGTTAATCTCAGAAATATTTAGCATATTTAAAATGATTATATTAATATTTGATATATTTACATATTATTGATAAAATTTGTTGAAGATTGCAACAAGAAACAGTGAAGGAGGCATCCTAAAACATCATTCTTGATCCTAGTTGGAAAGTGATCACCTAAACTAGGTGGGGCCCACACAGGTGATTTTTGTCGCAAAGTCTATTTTTAGACATGTCGATCATATTCTATGAGTTGCAGGATGCTATTTGTGGATGGTTGGTCAAGTTGGAAAAATAGATGGACTTCTATTTTTAGACATATTGGGCGGAATCTATTTTTAGATTTTCAGTCTAAAAATAGATATGTCGAATATTATTAGCTCTTAATAATATTTGGACTCTAAACATTATCTTATTCTCTTGGAGCACTTCAGCTAAGTGCACAGATGTGGCACAAGAGCTGACAGAAGGAATTACGCTATTCCTGAGGGTTAAGTGGAGCTATTGCATGGATACTTCAGTTAGAACTCATGTGACAGAGTTTGGTGGAGTTGATTGAGGAAGTTAATGGAGTTTTGTTCAGTTTAACTAATCTAAACATAGTTGAGCTAGTTGTATCTAGTCTAACTGATTGATACACTAGTGAGAGTGGTGTGAATTAATTATTAATTAATTCACTAATTATAAATTCATTAATCAACTAAAGAATACATCAGTTAACTTCAGTGCATGGACAGTTTCAGTGGAGACCAGTGAAGAGGTAGGTGAAAGAGCAGTGTGACTATCAGTTGTGACTATAGTGATGCATGGTTTGCATCCAACACTCAGTAGAGATGCCTTTAAAGACTGCGTGAGCAAGGCTGGGGCAATTCGAACTCATCAAGAGCTATTCTTCAGCAAGGATTGCGCAGTAGAGGCAGGCTATCGGGTGGCAGACATTGGAGCATGTGTTTTGCTAGATCTAGCTTGATTAATGTGTAGCAATTGGAGATTGTAGTGAGAGCTTGTGAGGAGCTTTGTATAATGATTGTTACATGATCTCTATGACATATATAATATACAGATAGTTGGGGGTTTTCAGCTTTAATCTTTCCCATTACATACTGTGTTCATATGTGTGAATTTTTATGGTTTTAATGTGTGCATGCAATTGATTTTATTTCTGCATGTAATGATCAATGGTAGAAGAGATTCTGTATTGTGCATGAAGTTAAAATAGTGTGTGATCAGGAGAATCTTGGTGGATAACATATCAGTTATTCAAATTTCTACATGGTATCAGAGTGATATTGATCATTGGAGAAATTGCAAAGCATTGAAGCGGTTGACTTTTGTGCTGGTGGAATTCGAAATTGCTGCAGTGTTTTATTAGTGTCAAAGTTGAGATGTCTTTCAACGGATTGTGATTGGAGTATGCCCTTGAGGGCAGCTTGAATTATATTGCATGGAAGGACAGGATGGAGGCGGTGCTGGATGACAATGGGTTGAAGGAGTTCATAGACGTAGAAATTCCTAAACCGGGTTCTAGTGATGCTGCCGCACTTGACGAATGGCAAAAGAAGGTAGCAAGGTGTCGAAGGATTTTGTTGGAAGGTGTGAAGAATCACATAGTATCCAGACTTCATGGTAAAGCTTCTCCATTCTTGATGTGGAAAGCTTTTATAGATTTTTTCCAAAGCAAGAGAAACCAAAGGAAGTTGGCGCTCAAGGATAAACTCGGGAAAATAAAAATGGAGAAGAATGACACTATTCCGGTATACTTGAAAAAGTTTGTCCGCTGCAGGGATGAGCTTGGAAGTGTAGGAGTTAGTGTAGATGAAGAAGGACAAGTCAAGAAGTTTGGGATTCGAGCCAAGAATCTCTACAGACTTGAAGTAGATGGGATTTCTACGAAGCTTCCTACTGCTGGGAAGTGCAAGAAAGACATGCAATTGATGCTTGAGAGGGAGCAAGTTTTGCATGCAGGTAAGAGTGAACCTCGGGATGTGGAGAAGCCACAAGATGAGGATCATGGAGTGGGAGAAACCACTCATGCAGAGAAATTTTGTGCCAGATGGGCAGAGGGAGTGCATGCAGCTATACCACCATGTGAGAGGTGGGGCGACATGCATGATTAATCCCAAGAGGATATTTCTAGGCAGGATTCATGAGATCGTGTGGATCTCATGAATTGAACCTGACTACGAGGTTCCCACAGCGTAGAAGTAGCATGATCAGTTGGATTGATGCAGGCAGATCAAAGTGACAATGTTGGATGCTGGCGCGCGGATAAGATTTGACAGCAAGTGCAAAGTGCATGGGTGCAAGAGTTCAACAGCGCAGTGGTTCCTGATGACATGTGCAGTTGGTACCAGTAGAAGTCGAAGACTTTGATGATAGATGCATCAGATTGATTGAGTTGTTTGGAGCCTATTCAGTTTCAGAGGAGTTGCAGAGCAGATGCATGGAGTTGCATGGCACTTGTGAAGGTTGCAGGGCGAATGCATGGAGTTGCATGTCGCATGCAAGGAAAGTCCTTTCTTGTTGAGAGAGAGTGTTGAAGATTGCAACAAGAAACAATGAAGGAGGCATCCTGAAACATCATTCCTGATCCTGGTTGGAAAGTGATCACCTAAACTAGGTGGGGCCCACACAGGTGATTTTTGTCGCAAAGTCTATTTTTAGACTATGTCTATTTTTAGACATGTCGATCATATTCTATGAGTTGCAGGGTGCTATTTGTGGATGGTTGGTCAAGTTGGAAAAATAGATGGACTTCTATTTTTAGCCATATTGGGCGGAATCTATTTTTAGATTTCCAGTCTAAAACTAGATATGTCGAATATTATTAGCTCTTAATAATATTTGGACTATAAACATTATCTTATTCTCTTGGAGCACTTCAGTTAAGTGCACAGATGTGGCACAGGAGCTGACAGAATGAATTACGCTATTCCTAAGGGTTAAGTGGAGCTATTTCATGGATACTTCAGTTAGAACTCATGTGAGAGAGTTTGGTGGAGTTGATTGAGGAAGTTAATGGAGTTGTGTTCAGTTTAACTAAGCTAAACATAGTTGAGCTAGTTGTATCTAGTTTAACTGATTGATACACTAGTGAGAGTGGTGTGAATTAATTAATAATTAATTCAATAATTATAAACTCATTAATCAACTAAAGAATACATCAGTTAACTTCAGTGCATGGACAGTTTCAGTGGAGACCAGTGAAGAGATAGGTGAAAGAGCAGTGTGACTATCAGTTGTGACTATAGTGATGCATGGTTTGCATCCAACACTCAGTAGAGATGCCTTTAAAGACTGCGTGAGCAAGGTTGGGGTAATTCGAACTCATCAAGAGCTATTCTTCAGCAGTCATTGCGCAGTAGAGGCAGGCTATCAGGTGGCAGAGATTGGAGCATGTGTTTTTCTAGATCTAGCTTGATTATTGTGTAGCAATTGGAGATTGTACTAAGAGCTTGTGAGGAGATTTCTATGATGATTGTTACACAATCTCTATGACATATAATATACAGATAGTTGGGGGTTTTCAGCTTTAAGCTTTCCCATGAAATACTGTGTTCATATGTGTGAATTTTTATGGTTTTAATGTGTGCATGCAATTGATTTTATTTCCGCATGTAATGATCAATGGTAGAAGAGATTATGTATTGTGCATGAAGTTAAAATAGTGTGTGATCAGGAGAATATCGGTGGATAAAATATCAGTTATTCAAATTTCTACAAAATTAATCATATCTTCGATAGATTTTCCTTGGCAACACACGACTGAAACCAACCTAGATCCATCTTAACTCTAGATCTTTCAAGCGCCGAGAGGGATCAAATCTCTCAAGGTGCAAACCTTTTCTCAAGTTTTGCACTCCAAAAATAGGTTTGCACCTCGAGAGATTTGATCCCTCTCGGTGCTTGATAGATCTGGAGTTAAGATGGATCTAGGTTGGTATTAACATACATACACATATATAAGGGTAGTCTAACTTACAAACTAAATATACTTTTTCATTGGAATTCACAAAAAACCAATTTCAAGAAAGAATGTGGTTTTTTGTTGTTTCAAAGACATTTTTGAATGCATAAATAAATTCAACACCCTGAAAACCCCTTAAGGCCCTGAATTCTATAAATTTAAAAACTTAAATTATAGTTTTAAAAATATTTGCCAACCAAGAAAAGTTCATTTTGTCTATAAATTCGAAGATATATATTTACTAAAATTTGTTTTAAATATAATAGTAAGTCATCTTAAATTGAAAATATTGAGAAAAAACTATGATTCATAAAAATGGAATAATAGAAAAAGGGAAAAAATAAAAATAAAAATAAAAAAGTTAAATAAAAAAGAAATAAAACTAAAAACAAAAAATTAGTGACTAATAGAAATGGAAGTTACTAAACAACCTATAATAAGACCTCAACCAATCACTCCGCAAATAGATACATTTAAATAATAAAAGAAATAACAAAACTTGAATTTCCAATATTAAACTATGGATAAACAACATAAAAATTTTACTCCAAGACATATAAATAAGTAGTCAAAGGAAAAATTGAACATGTTAATACCATGCATGTTGTTGGTATAATAGGAAGCCAAGCCATAACCATAGATATTTTTTTGGATTTTTAAGTTTAGTCCAAAGCTAGTTTCAATGTTAAATGGAAGAATAATCTATCCATTTATAAGATGTTCTCACCAAGACTACATGAGAATCAATCAAATTTAGATATCTTGTGACACAATTGTAGCTCCCGCTCTTAACCCTTTTCCATGAAATTTGAATTAATAACTTATTAGAAACTAAACTCCACCCAAATCAACTAATTTACACTTCATAGATAAAACATTTTTAAACTTATGTGTAAACTTTAACTTTCTAATCAATGATTTAAAAAACAATAATATAAAATAAATGTAAAAAAACAAAAAAAGTTAATATCAAATAAAAAGAAATTAAAAAATAAATAATCACATAATAAAAAATAAAATGTATAACTTAGTAGAATAAAATTTATATTAATTTTAGAATTATCAAATATTAAAAATTTACGAAGTTGCAAATTATTTTCTCTAAAAAGGGCTTACATTTCAAAGTATTTGATGTGGGTTGCAATTTTTGGTAAGATTAAAATAACAATCATCATTAAGAAATTCATAAATGTGTGGTTATTCACAAATGCAATACATATGCACAAGGATGAATTGCATTACAAAAACTATACACATAACGTGCACCCAACATCATGTTACACAAAGGTGCAATAGCATTGGGCTTGGTATTGTAGTTTTTTTTTGTTGATTTTGTTTTCAGTAAAGCATTTGATATTATCACGTCAAAGAGTTACATTGTTAAAAGAAAAATTCATTTCTAGTATTTTCAATGAGAAATTAGACCAAAAGTTGAGATTTAGAGTCTTGATGTTATAGAAACCCCTTCTAACTAGAGCATTTGATAAACAAAACAATTTATACATAAACTCAAAGTAACAAGAAATAGCATGTCATAGTCTAGATGAGCAGAGAGTATTATAAAATATACTATCCAAAAACCATTGATTCATAAAGATTACTGATCTGAGTTAGATGGTTTCAGATTATATTGAGGGCCATTCCCCTCGAAGGAGCAAGGATGGTTGATTGCCCCATTGATAAGGATGTCTAGCTTATGATCAATTCCTTCAAGATTTTCCTCCAGTTCTGCAAATCTAATGTTGTTTTTCTGTTATATGTTGTTGTTGTCGGTGAGGACACTGTAGGTTTTAACCCTGTACAGAAATTATCTAAGAACGAATCTTTAAAATAGAAAATAAACAATAGCGAGTGCATAAAACATAAAACAGATAAACACAAAGTTTTTCCCTTGGATCCCAAATCGGGACGACCAACTTGATTTTTCATTATATTCCTTTTAGTGTTACAACACATATATATACATGCCGAAGCATACATAAACCCCAATCCATTAACCCTGGATTAGAACATAACCATAGTTCCATTGACTAGATCTACAAAATACCAGGGGCCGAAAACCATCATGCCCCAAAACCATGTGCAAATCCATGCAAAAAACCATGGGCGGGTCCACCCACTGAAAAATAAGGACCAAAAAAATCTTCCGTGGTGCTGCCCCAGACCCCAACAGGGGGGGATACCGCACCCCTTGTTACCCCCCCACGCGTGACTAGTCATGGAAAGAATATAACACAAACCCAACAGACACGACCTAAAAGTACATTGGTGTGCCAATAAAAATTGGTAGCCTGCATATAGCTTGAGAAGCATGAGCAAGTGGAAGTGTTAGTGTTGGGAATATAATCCCTAGTGTCTATAATGACATGATGCTTAGGAAGACAACATCTCTCATAACAGACCTCATCTTCAATTCTCTCATTCTCTTAATGAACCAATTCAAGAATCATTTCTTTATAGTGAGCCAAGGATTCTCGCACATGTTCTTAGGCACGCAGTTGCGAGGTGGTAAGAATGTTGTTATCAATCGGCACAAAGGTAGAGGATCATTCCCTTCCTTTCCCAAGATGAGTGGCAATAGAACACCCACACAACATAGTTATCCAACAAACAAGATCCATGAAGAGCTAAAAAGGGTTGACAAAAGAGTGGGATGTAGGAGAAAGACACAAAGTGGAGTGAATACAAAAGGATTAGGAGGGGCCAAGAATGGATGAAAGAAAGCAAGGCCATAATGAATTAGAGATGTTGGATAAAAATGCATATCCATAGAGAATACCGAAGTGATATGGAAAGAGAGTTGCCAAGGATAAATAGGGCACAAGAGACTGATTTTGATTGTGGTACTCATGAAAGAAAGGCAAGTCCAAAATCCGAAAAATGAAGCAATTTAACCAATTTATACACATTAAAACTAAGAAAATATAGAACTTGATGATGAAAGGGATTACCCTGAGTGAGTTGAATCATATAACCAAGCCTACTCCATGGAAACTTAGAAAATATAATGGGAATTCACTAGAAAATAACCAAATAGAACTAGTGAAGCAGAACATAACCATAATTTTTTGCCTTGAAATGCTCAAAATTTCCAAATTTGAGGAGATTCATATCCACCAAAATTAGGAGCCCACCAGTATAAGAGATATAGGAGTCCCACCCCAAATCCATATGATAATTACACCAAGTATTGCCATGCATGAGGGAAGGAGTCCCCATCATGACTATTTCCCAAGAACCGTGAGCAGGTAGAACCAAGGAGTTAACAGGAACTATCATATAACGAAGAGATTTATCAATTGTCACCCTTGGAAATAAAAGTCACTTGTGTGGTAAGGTACTTTCCTTATTCATCCACCAACGCTTATGCTTGTGCCAGAAACCTGCATGATGTGATGAGATGATCGATGAATATGCAGGGTGCCAAATCACCTGCATGTCGTGGTAAATTTTCATGAATGTTGTTATTACATCAGGCTGGGAGGAGGGTGGTCTTGCTCCAAGGAACCCTCCGTGGGGAGGCTTAGAATTTTAGTTATCATGGAAATTTTCTCACATTTGCTTATTTTTCGTCATATTTTTTTATTTAAAAAAAATCCTAATGTAGTGAAATGTTTATTGACCTTAATTTTTCTTTTGGTCAATAATTGGAATATGAAGTGTTGTATTTATAATTTGAATAGCTAGGGTAATTGTAAGTCCAAAATCCAATGAACACAAGCATAAACATGAATTTGTGAATGAGGAAAATTGTTAGGCTTTCTTTCGATTTGGTTTGTGTAGCATGATAATGAATACCACAAGACTACCTTACAGTAATTGCATTGCAAATGCAAAGTTATTGAAATTTTTTATGTTCACTTAGAGTCAAACAAGACATAATAGTAGCCCGTTTGATATATTATATTAAAAATTTGGGAATTGTATACAATAGCTAATATTTAGTAAATTCCAAGTGCAAGAAATGATTACACCATTTAGGTTCACAATCACAACTACCTACTTTAAGAGTTCTAGAAAAGAAGAAAGTGTAACGCCCCTGGGATATGCCACTAGTTTTTGTAATGTGTTATTAAAAATATAAATAAAGTTTTATTAGACTAGAACAGATGGAAAAGGGACATAGATCCAAGATATGATGGGAGGTTTGAGTGATGTTGGCTAGCATAACCACCCCAACACCGCACTCAATGCCTAGTAAGAATATCTCCAAGGGAAGCCCCCATATTTCCCATGTTGATGGAACAAGAGTGATAAGGGGAATATGAATATCTCCATGAAGGAAAGGGGATGCGAGAAAAACAATAGGGGGATTTGACTATCGAAGGAGAGCGGGAAGAATAACACAACACAACATAGGAAAAGAAAACGTTGGAGGAACGAAATTTCAAAGTGCATGTTGAGCTCTGGAAAAGCATGTTAATGCTAAGGGAATGGAATTCCACGTGTGAAATTTATGAAGCCACGAATTGTGAGTGTCCTGGCTTGGAAAATTCACTGGAATTATCAAAGGAGATTCATGGGTGTTGATGTTTGTTTTGTGGTTGATAAACCATCAAGGGCTTGTTGAGGAAGGTTATAAACCCCTTAGTGCTTGCCAAAAATGTTGAGAAACCACCAAGTAGGGTAGCATTTACGTGGTATTTGCTTAAAGGAATGATAAATATTTGAGTGATAGCTAAGAAGGGTTGATAAACCACTTAAATATTATCAAGTAAGCTGATAAACCACCTAAAAATATTGAGCTATAGGAGACCTGCAATGCTTGCCTTGAAGTGTGATAAACCCCCCTGTAAATTACCCCATTATCTCAGAAGATGAGTACCAAGTCCAGTTGAGACTAACTAAAAATTCCCTTGGATCATGGATCTAGCTTGGGGGTGATTGACTACAAGAAATCCAATAGTGAAGTAAATATAAGGTTGGGTGGAGAGTTAGAGTCCCAATATCAATTTCTAGACTCGTCTATAACATGGGATAAGTGGTTTACTTATGCTATTATGAATGAAATTTTCACTATGATGTTATAATATTGTCTTATGGAATGTGGTGCTAATGGGAATGTTGTTAATGTGTTGCGTTGAGTTGTCCCTACACACACACACACACACACATAAATCTCAGGAGAAATATTCCATTAAGGTCGAACATCGAGGACATTCTTGTTAACATATATACATACACACACATATATATGTTTTGTAAGCTTAGGGAGAATAACCCATATTCAACTAAGAGTCAAGGGCGTCCATGTTAACTATTATGTATGTTGTGTCAAAGGCTTCTGTTTTTCATATCCATATGTATATATGCGAGAAAGGATAAGACTGAAAGGTTCGATATTAACAAGAATTTTCCCTAGAAATGATGAATATATTCATGTCTTGGTACCTCGGGGAGGAAAAGAGGTGTGTCATAGGAAAATGGTCGAGACTGATGGGGCCAAGATTGACAGGAAGTTTCCCTGGAAATCGACGAAGATATTCATGTCTTGGGACTTTAGGTTCCTTGGACCTCAGGAGGAACTGTGGTATGCATGGTAAGGAGTCAGATAGGTAAAAGGGTTGATAATGAAAGGGGCCAAGACATGATGTCTTCCTATTAATTGATGTGGAAGGATTTTTCCTCACTTCATACCCATTTGTAATATGCAATCATGCCATGGACCAAGGAACTAACGTTGAGAAGGAAATTATGAATAATATAAGGGAGTGATGATGTGGCAAGTTCCAGGAGGATGCGGCCTCCCACACGTGACTCCTATGTTGACAAGGCAAGACACATGGGTGACACCATGAGTGCCACATGGCAACCAGGATGACATGGCAGGGTTAAAAGTGTCGAGTTAAAAGGCCATAAATTTTGATCTGTAGCTCATATTGTGATAAAATTTATATCACCAGAAAGCTCTCGATGAGTCTAATGTAATGGAGATTTTAGTTTTTAGTTTCAGACAAGTTGAAAATTGAGGAATTTTGTGACCCCATTTTAATGATAGGACTATGGAGGTCAGGTTAGCTTGATGTGACACCTTCCAGTGCCCAAGAATGACCCAAGGGGGTGGGAGGAGGTGTTACAAAGTGGTATCATAACATGGTTCAACACTGGACCTAAAGAGGCTCAATTGCACACACTAAAATAAATTTTTGATTTACTAAGTTTTCTTTATATTGAAAGATGTATATGGATATTAAGGTTACAAGTCCATGTAACATTTAGCTTAATATAATTGTGGATTGAGATTTATCTATATGATGATTGAGAATAAATGTTTTGAATGATTTCACCTCAACATAAGCCAATATTATGAGCAATTATGTTATTTGCATTTCTTTTTGGATGGTTAATAGTTGTGTGTGTAACAACACATAGGTAGACATCAAAGTACAACAAGAAATCAAAAGGATCAATAGTAGGATGGAACAATGTGGCACAAACAAATCTCTGAAAGGTCCTGAAAAATAATCATTTGGGAAGATAAAAAGAGAGGACACTCTTGAACTAATGGAGACTCTTATAACTCTAAGAGTTAAATTAAGGAGTTGCAAGGAAGATAAAGAAAATATTGTCAGAGAATAAGAGAAGAAGGAAGAGGTGAATGTTGTAATATTGCATAGTATATTAGATCTCCAAAGATAAAGACAACAAGAACTTGGTATCAATATTACTAAAGAACTTTAGTCTACATGTTTTTATGAATGGATTCCAACAATTCAATCTCAATACCTTAAGAAAACAATATCAAGTTTTTCAAAGTTTTTAAATTAATATAAAATATTAAAAAAAAATTATTCAACCTATCAATAAGTTTTTATTTGTCAAATTTCAACAAAAATAAATGAAATAAAGAAATCATTTATAACATATTCCATGAAAATAATCCATAAAAAAAACTTTAACACATTAATAAACTTCCAATTTCAATGCAAACCACAAATGTCCTCAATTAAAAAATAATCCACAAAATCCCTTAACACAATATTACCCTTAAAATTCACCCATAAAATTCACCCATTCCAGGCTTACATTGTCCTCAATTTAAAAAATATTCACAAAATCCCTTAACACAATATTACCCTTAAAATTCACCTATTCCAATGATCCACAAAATCCCTTCAACACAATAGTACCCTTAAAATTCACCTATTCCAACCTCCTAGAGGGCTTGCATTGTCATTAGTTAAGAAATGATCTACAAAAACCCTTTTGTGGCTTTCAGAGGTAATTATTCTTAAAAGAAAACAATTGGTCCACTGGGTCATCATTTAAATTAGTCGTAGGTTGACTCATTCTCTAAGCCTTTGATATTAAAAATATAATTTAAAAATAATTTCAACGAAGTTATTATAAATGTCATAGTGGAATCTACTATAACCATAACATTATAATCTTACTCCAAAGAGTCCAACGTTGTAATCTTACTCCAAAGAGTCCAACGTTGAATCTATTACTTTAAAGTAAGGAAATTTTTCGATTGGAAATTATTTGAATCTATTACTTTGTATTTTTCTATAATTCAACCAAAATTTTGTAAAATAAAATTATAACTTTTGAAGAGGACCGTTGAAATTATCCGTACCCGCCTTCTGGAATGATTCTTTAATACATTGTAAAATGATTGAAAGAGAAACTCGAAAGAAAAAGACTGCGGAGTGATTTGACGAAATATACGAAGATTTCTCACAAATACACTCAACCAATTGAGTGTTGAACGAGTCGTTGGTTCCAGAAGCATGATAAACAGACACTCATCATATGTTATCACATATATGATAGGGACTA
This sequence comes from Pinus albicaulis, assembly GCA_034641835.2. Taxonomy (NCBI): domain Eukaryota; kingdom Viridiplantae; phylum Streptophyta; class Pinopsida; order Pinales; family Pinaceae; genus Pinus; species Pinus albicaulis. The sequence goes on along the minus strand of CM076573.1, from coordinate 960,645,058 downwards.
AACATCGTTTTTATAAATAAAATATAAAATGAATCTTTTTATAAATAAATTATGAAATTAGTCAGACATGGCTATGGATTGTGTAAATTTTATTACTAAAATAAAATAAAGACTATATAGTAGTTAGTATTTGTAACTTAGCTTAATATAATTTAATTAAACTAAAAATAATAAGACAAATTTTTTATCACAAAAATAAAATTATTTTATCATTGAATGTTATCACTAAAAATTAAGAAATATGATTAACTAATATTGTTTATATCACACATACACATATATAATGGTAGTTTAACTTATAAACGAAATATACTTTTTTCATTGGAATTCACAAAAAAAACAATTTTAAGAAAGAATGTGATTTTTTGTTTTTTAAAATACATTTTTGAATGCATAAATGGATTCAACACCGTGAAAACCCCCTAAAGTCCTTGAATTCTATAAATTAAAAAACTTAAATTATAGTTTTAAAAATCTTTGCCAACCAAGAAAAAGTCATTCCGTCTATAAATTCGAATATATATATATATATATATATATATATATATATATATATATATATATATATATATATATATATATATATATATATATATATATATATATATATTGAATATAATAATAAGTTATCTTAAACTATTCATGAAAATGGAATAATAAAAAGGGAAAAAATCAAAATCAAAATAAAATAAAAGTTAAATAAAAAAGAAATAAAACTAAAAAAAAGAATAGTAACTAATAAAAATGGAAGTTACTAACAACCTATCATAAGACTTCAACCAATCACCTTGCATATAAATACATTTAAATAATAAAAGAAATAGCAAAAAGTGAATTTCCAATGTTAAACTATGGATAAACCACACAGAAATTTTGCTCAAAGACAAATTAATAAACATAACGAAATGTGTTAATACCATGCATGTTGCTAGTATAATAGGAGGCCAAGCCATAACTGTAGATATTTTTTTGGTTTTTTAAGTTTATGCCAAGGCTAGTTTCAATGCTAAATGGAAGAATAATTTATCCATTTATAAAATGTTCTCACCAAGATTATATGAGACTCAATCAAATCCAGATATCTTGTGATGCAATGGTAGCTCCTATTCTCAACCATTTTCCATGAAATTTGAATTAATAACTTACTGGAAATTAAACTCCACACAAACCAACAAATTTACACTTCATAGATAAAACATTTTTAAACTTATGTATAAAAATTAACTTTCTAATAAATGATTTAAAAAATAATAATATAAAATAAAATTAATATCAAATTATATATATATATATAATAAATTAAATAATATAAAAAATAAAATATATAACATAGTGAAATAAAATGTATATTAATTTTGGATTTATCATTCAAAATTTACCAAATTTAAATCTTATTCAAGTTATTTTCTCTAAAAAGGGTTTACATTTCAAAGTATTTGATTTATGTTGCAATTTTTTGTATGATTAAAATAACAATCATCATTAAGAAATTCATAAATGTGTGGTTATTCACAAATGCAATACATATGCATAAGGATGAATTGCATTAAAAACTATACACAAATGGTAAGTTATAATGTGCACCCAACATCATGTTACACAAATGTGCAATACTTTGGTAAAATGATGCAAAAGCATTGGGCTTGGCAGTGTAGTTTTTTTTGTTGTTTTTGTTTTTAGTAAGGCACTTGATATTATCAGGTCAAAGAGTTACATTGTCAAAAAAAAAACCTATTTATGGTCTTTCCAGTGGGAAATTAGACCAAAAGTTGAGATTTAGAGTCTTGATGTTATAGAAACCCCTTCTAACTAGAACATAACATTTGATAAACAAAAAAAATTATACATAAACTCAAAGCAACAAGAATTAGCATGTCATAGTCTAGATGAGCAAAGAGTATTATAAAATATACTATCCAAAAACCATTGATGCATAAAGATTACTAATCTGAGTTAGATGGTTTAAAATTGTATTGAGGGTCATTCCCCTCGAAGGAGTGAGGATGGTTGATTGTCCCATTGATAAGGATGTCTATCTTATGCTCAATTCCTTCAATTTTTTCCTCCAGTTCTGCACATCTAATGTTATTTTTATGTTGTATGTTGTTGTTGTCGGTGAGGACACGACCTAAAAGTAGATTGGTGTGCTAGTAAATATTGGCAGCCTGCATATAGCTTGAGAATCATGAGCAAGTGGAAGTGTTAGTGTTGGGAATATAATCCCCAGTGTTTGCAATGATATGATGCTTAGGAAGACAACATCTCTCATGGAAGACATTATCTTCAATTCTCTCATTCTCTCAATGAACCAATTCAAGAATCATTTCTTTATAGTGAGCCAAGGATTCTCGCACATGTGAATAGGCACACAACTGCGAGGTGGCAAGAATGTTGTTATCAATCGGCCCAGAGGTAGTGAAGCATTACCTTCCTTTCCCAAGATGAGTGGAAATAGAACACCCCCACAACATAGTTATCTAGCAGACAAGATCCATGAAGAGCTAACAAAGGTTGACAAAAGAGCAGGATGCAGGAGCAAGACACAAAGCGGAGTGAATAGCAAAGGATTAGGAGGGGCCGAGAATGGATGAAACAAAGCAAGGCCATAATGAATTAGAATGTTTGATAAAAATGCAGATCCAAAGAGAACACCTAAACAATATGGAAAGAGAGTCACTTGAGAAAAATAGGGCACAAGAGACTGATTTTGATTGTGGTACTCATGAAAGAAAGGCGAGTCCAAAATCCGAAAATGAAGCAATTTAACCAATTTATACACATAAAAAACTAAGAAAATATAGAACTTGATGATGAAAGGGATTACCCTGAGTGAGTTGAATCATATAACCAAGCCTACTCCATGGAAACTGAGAAAATGTAATGGGAATTCACTAGAAAATAACCAAATAGAACAAGTGAAGCAGAACACAACCATAATTGTTTGCCTTTAAATGCTCAAATTTTCCAAATTTGAGGAGACCCATATAAACCAAAATTAGGAGCTCGCCAATATAAGAGATACAAGAGTCCCAACCCAAATCCATATTATAATACACTAAGTATTTTCATTCATGAGGGAAGGAGTGCCCATTATGACTATTTCCGAGGAACTGCGAGAAGGGAGAACCAAGGAGTTAACAAGAACTATCATGTCACGAAGAGATTTATCAACCGCCACCCTTGGAAATACAAGTTGCTTGTGTGGTAAGGTAATTTCCTTATTCATCCACCAACGTTTATGACTGTGCCAAAAACCTGCATGATGCAATGAGATGATCGACGAATATGCAGGGTGCCAAATCACCTGCATGTCATGGTAAATTTTCATGAATGTTGTTATTACATTAGGCTGGGGGGAGGGCGGTCCCGATCCAGGGAACCCTCCATGGGGAGGCTTAGTATTTTAGTTATCATGAACATTTTCTCACATTTGCTTAGTCTTCGTCATATTTTTTTTATTTGAAAAAAATCGTAATGTAGTGAAATATTTATTGTCCTTAATTTTTTACTTTGGTCAATAATTGTAATATGAAGTGTTGTATTTATAATTTGAATAGCTAGGGTAATTGTAAGTCCAAAATTCAATGAGCACAAGCATAAACATGAATTTGTGAATTGGGAAAATTTTTAGGCTTTCTTTTGATTTGGTTTGTGTAGAATGATAATGAATACCATATGACTACCTTATAGTAATCGCATTGCAAATGCAAAGTTATTGAAAACGTTTATGTTCACTTAGAGTCAAACAAGACATAATAGTAGCTCATTTGATATATTATATTAAAAATTTGGGAATTGTATACAATAGCTAATATTTAGTAAATTCCAAGTGCAAGAAATGATTACACCATTTAGGTTCACAATCACAACTACCTACTTAAAGAGTTCTAGAAAAGAAGAAAGTGCAACACCCTTGGGATATGCCACAATTTTTTGTAATGTGTTATTTTTTTTTTCTGAGTAAGATTTAATCTATTAATATACAAAAAGATTACATGGAGGTCGAAGCCTCAGAAATTCTGGCCCGAGAGATGGGCATTCTAGCACAGCCATGAAATTTTGACAGAATAGCAACACACAGTGCCTGTAGACTGAAACAACTATGATGGACATAAAGACTTCTAAGCACAGAGAAGCTGCCCTGGATGGGGAAACCGGCCTGAGAGTCAAAACAGAGTATTAACCTACAGCAATCAGCTACTGAGATGCAAACATAGTTATACAAAATGATCTGTCGCCCACTAGGGGAAAACCGGCATTCAAAACAGCAACAAGGGTAGAACCAACAAAACCGAGCTACCATGCGTGAGCTAGAGCCGAGTCTGGCACAGAGAGTAGACCAAAACCGAACAGAGAAAGGAGAGGCCATTAATTACCAAAAGAGGAGTGAGGCGATTCAACCACCGGGCATGCCAAAGCGTCCTCGTCCTGCATAGCAGCATTGACATTCGAAGCAACCTGATTGGAAGTGTACATCCTACCAACGTCGCCCAGAGCAGTGGAGCCGCCTCCCTTGAGAGCTTCAGCATTTGAATCCATGAACAGGTCCTGTAAGGAATCACCATCAACCGACTTCTGCTTCGGACCAGAGTGAGGAGGAGAACCGGCCTTATCCGAGGTAAGGTGCTCTGGAGGAGAATCAGCCAACTTGGCAGTCGAATCAGGCGGTTCTTCATGGAATTCGATTGTGATAGAAGCCCTGACAGTGGGCATGTTGAGAAGGCAGGGGAAACAAAAATGGGCTGTGTTTCTGACCCGGAAGCAAACTGGAGAGATTTCTGGCCAGCAAATCAAACCTACGCCCCATCAGAGAGCTCCTACCGCTACGAGTATTGGGATAACGGCCTCTCAAGGGACATAGATCCAAGACATGATGGGAGGTTTGAGTGATGTTTGGCTAGCATAACCACCCCAACACCTCACTTAACGACTAGTAGGAATATCTCCAAGGGAAGCCCCCGCATTTCCCATGCTGATGGAACAAGAGTGATAATAGGAATATGAATATCCCCATGAAGGAAAGGGGATGCGAGAAAAACAACAAGGGATTTGACTATTGAAGGAGAGCGGGAAGAATAGCATAACACAACATAGGAAAATAAAACGTTTGAGGAACGAGATTTCAAAGTGCATGTTGAGCTCTGGAAAAGCATGTTAATGCCGAGGGAATGGAATTGCACATGTGAAAGTTATGAAACCATGAACTATGAGTGTCCCAGCTTGGATAAGTCACTAGAATGATCAGAGGAGATTCATGGTTTTTGGTGCTTGTTGTGTGGTTGATAAACCATCAATAGCTTGTTGAGGAAGGTTATAAACCCCTTAGTGCTTGCCAAAAAGGTTGAGAAACCACCAAGTAGGGTAGAATTTAAGTGGTATTTTATTAAAGGAATGATAAACCTTTGAGTGATAGCTAAGAAGGGTTGATAAACCACTTAAGTATTATCAAGTAAGCTGATAAACCACCCAAAAATATTTAGCTATAAGATACCTACAGTGCTTGCTTTGAAGTGTTACAACTGATAAACCACCTGGTAAATTACCCCATTCTCTCAGAAGATGAGTATCAAGTCCAGCTGAGACTAACTGAAAATTATCTTGGATCGTGGATCTTTCTTGGGGGTGATTGACTGCAAGAAATCCAATAGTGAAGTAAATATAAGGTTGGGTGGAGGGTTAGAGTCCCAATCTAAATTGCTAGACTCATCTATAACATGGGATAAGTGGTTTACTTATGTTATTGTGAATGAAATTTTCACTATGATGTTATAATGTTGTCTTATGGAATGTGTTGGTAATGGGAATGTTCTTAGTCATTATATGAATGCTTGAATGATAAATGTGCATGTGTGGGAGGCTTGATTCTCCCTATAACTCTTTCATGCTTATGATAATTAGCTATGGCTTCCTGAGTGGTTTTATGCTCTATTATGGTGACTAAGGGCATCGATCTGTAAATAATTATATATGTATATATGTGTTAAAGCTCAGGAAAAGTAGCTCAAATTATTTAAGTGTCAAGAAAGGGCATTGACAAGCTTAGGAGGGATAGTACACAAAAATATCAGGAGAAATTCACCATTAAGGTTAAACATAGAGGACATTATCGGTAAAATACACACACACACACACACACACATAAATACATGTGTGTATGTGTGTTATATAATCTTAGGGAGTATAATCCATATTCGACTAAGAGTCAAGAGTTTCCTTGTTAACTGTTATGTATGTGTGTGTCAAAGGCTTCCATTTTCCATATCCAATGTATATATGCGAGAAGGGATAAGAATGACAAGTTCGATATTAATAGGAAGTTTCCCTGGAAATGATGGAGATATTCATGTCTTGGCACCTCAGGGAGGAAAAGAGGTGTGCCATAGGAAAACGGTCAAGACTGATGGGGCCATGATTGACAGGAAGTTTCCCTGGAAATTTATGAAGATATTCATGTCTCAAGACCTCAAGTTCCTCAAACCTCAGGAGGAACTGTGGTGTGCATGGTAAGGAGTAAGACAAGTAAAAGGGTTGATATTGAAAGGGGCCAAGACATGAAGTCTTCCTGTCAATTGACGTGGATGAATTTTGTCTCACCTCATACCCATTTGTAATATGAAATCATGCCATGGACCAGGGAACTAACGTCGAGAAGGAGATTATGAATAATATAAGGGAGTGATGATGTGGTAGGTCCCAGGAGGATGTAGCCTCCCACACACGACTCCTATGTTGACAGGGAAAGACACGTGGGTGACACCATGAGTGCCACATGGCAACCACGATGACATGGTGGGGTTAAAAGTGTTGAGTTAAAATGGCCATAAATTTTGATCCGTAGCTCAGATTGTGATAAAATTTATATCACTAGAAAGCTCTCAACGAGCTTAATGTAATGGAGATTTTAGTTTTTAGTTCCAGGTAAGTTGAAAATTAAGGAATTTTGTGACCCCATTTTCATGATAGGACTATGGAGGTTAAGTTAGCTTGATGTGACACCTTCTAGTGCCCGAGAATGACCAAAGGGGGTGGGAGGAGGTGTTAAAAAGTGGCATCAGAGCATGGTTCAACACTGGACCTAAAGAGGCTCACATGCACACACTAAAATAATTTTTTTATCTACTAAGTTTTCTTTATATTGAAAAATGTATATTTATATTAAGGTTACAATTCCATGTAACATTTAGCTTAATAGAATTGTGGATTGATATTTATCTATGTGCTAATTGAGAATAAATGTTTCGAATGATTTCACCTCAAAATAAGCCAAGATTTTGATAAATTATGTTATTTGAATTTATTTTTGGATGGTTAATAGTTGTGTGTGTATCAACACATAGTAGACATCAAAGTACAACAAGAAATCAAAAGGATCAATAGTAGGATGGAACAATGTGGCACAAATAGATCTCAGAAAGGTCCTGAAAAATAATCATTTGGGAAGATAAAAAGAGAGGACACTCCTGAACTAATGGACACTCTTATAAGCCTAAGAGTTCACTAGCATATTTGGCCCAATTTCCGATGGCCAAAATGTCTCTATTGCTACACATAGGCATCCCAAGGGAGACACTTTGAGGTTGGGAAAAACGTTGCTTCCTTTACCATCACATATGCTACACTTCTAATAACTTTTGGTAGAGAGACACTAGACACAACACATGTCTTCATTTAGTCAATATTTAAATCGCAATGTTGATTGTCGTTATTCTGACATCATGTGGAGATGTCGGTATTATGACACTGATGCCTTCCCAGAATGTGTCGCAATACTGATGGCCTATCGTCGCATGTCGAGCTCTATTAGATTTCCAGTGATGGAAAAAATCGTCGGAAGTGCCATGACAGTCATCACTATTCTGACCACTGGCATGAAATTTTTGCGATGGTTGGGCCGTATCAGTGACGGAAAAACCATTGGAAGTGACACCACAGTCGTCGATAATCCGACACTTGGCATAACATTGTTGCGATAGTTGGACCATACTAGGGACGGAAACAACTGTCATAAGTGCCACCATAGTCATCGTTGTTCTGACACTGGGAATAACATACTAGCGACGAAAACAACCATCTGAATTGCGAAAAGACTCCTAGATTTTTTTTGGGGGGGGGCAGAAGTAACCCTGAGATGATCATCCACTTTAAGAAGGAAGTCACATTTGGCTTATGGCATGATATCAGTAGTTGATAAAGGAGAATGGAAGATGTATGAACTCCTAAGCGAGCTATGATGCAAGACAACTGTCTCAGCTGTCTTGCATCCTAGCCTAGCTTGCTTGGGAGGTCATTGATCTTCGTTTCTCGTTTATCAACTATTGGAATCATGCCAAAAGAAAAATTTGAGTTCCTTCCTAAAGTGGATGATCATCTCAGGCTTACTTCTGCCCCTACGGAGGTATCTCCGGTAAGAATTTGGTACCTTTTTTATAAAATAAAGGGAATTTTCATTTAACAAAACTACCTTTTAATAGCCCTTTGTGTGAATCTTCTTGCAAATTAGTACATCATTCTATCTCAAATTCCTAGAGGCAGTTCCAACAATTCTACTCAATGAATTTTATGGTTTCTACCATCTCTTATTTGAACACTATTATTAAAATATGTGTCCCGATTTTCTCAGCCAATCTTAATGAAAAGTTATATATCATGTTGCATCAAAATCTATTGCCAAAGAAGTTCTGTATTAATCACCTTATATGTATGCATTGAACTTTGAATGGTATCATATTGGTAACTAAAAACTACAAAAATATTGCAAAATCCAATTCAGAGGGATACCTTCAACATCCATAAATATATTAAAGAATAGTATCCATGGATTGGAAGCTACAATGATCTAATGAATTTGTAGGCAAGAGTCAAGAAATTAGCAAGAGTGCTCCAATCAAGCCAAAAACAATGCCACAAACAACATATCATTGTAAAATAGGGCACATGAACAACAAAGGAAAAAGGGTTGTCATCAAAGAAATCAAGAGAACTCAAGTGTTGACGATAAAGAGGATCTTATCACTACATAAAAAAATAAAAAGTATGATAATGATCAACATAATTGCTTTAAGAAAAAAAATGGTGTTCACTAAGTAAACATAATTGTAGAAAGAGGTTTGCTAAAAATAAGAAAACACAAAACTATAAATATGCTTAAAAATGTTGAATTTGAATCATTTTAAATGTAACTACATAAAAAACAACCAAAAAACCCAATCTCACCCCAAAATGATACTCAATATCAAATTTACAATACTAGAAATTGGATACATATATCAGCAACCATTCTCATACAAACTCAGTCAAATAAATGCTGGGAGAACGCTGGTAAATCTAGCTACTCTAAAGAAGGGAAACTTGAAGAAGTTGAGAAGGCAAGAACAAACTTGGAAATCAATTTTTAGAAAGGAATATCTTTGGTTGACCCTTAGGAGAAGTTGTAGTTAAGACACACTCAAAGGGAACTTGTAGAAGGAGCAGGAAAGGCTAGAACACTTCACCACCCTCACCAGAAAAAGTGTGATATATTATAGATGGACCAAAAATTTCCTAACATGAGGAAAAATACCATGGCTTTTGTTGATATAGAAGTGCATAATGTAGTCCCTCAAGAGAAAAAATATAAGAACAAGAAACCCCTTGCTCTTATAGGAAATATAGAAGGAAGGTCCAAATAGGGTTGGTTACAAAGATGAAAGGATATTTACACCGGGGCTTGTCAAAAATTTCATTTTGTGAATGGACGCCACCTCCATTGGTCATATTACCCGAGGAGTTGAATCTCTTTCAATTAGCCTATAATTCACCTTTTAAAGTGGGGCTTGCTGGAAATACATCATTAAATTCTATTGATATTGTGGGAATGTATTATGTTCGACCCTCTAACCGAGTTAAGGACTCTGGATCAGATTCTTATTCCAAACAAAAAAATATAAATATAAAATCTAATAAGACTGTAAAAGGTGGCAGAGGTATTACAAAGCAAGGAAGTTGTCCAAAGGAAAATAGACATCCTCCCAATATGAAATTGGAATTAAATATCATTAATAGTGACCTCATTAATGGTGTGTCTTTGTCACAAGGAGTCAGTTACATTATCCCAGAAAAATATAGGTTGATTGCTTCTCGTTCAATTGTGCAAAGGGGCTTTCCAGGGAAAGAATTGGGCCTTGGAAATATGGTAATAAACAACATATTTTATGCCCTAAATATGATATGGGTGTTTGGGTTACTTTTCAGGATAACCATGCTCTGAATATTTATGTATACCTTAAATCAGATAAAGAATTTGAGGTGAATTTCCCTCAAGTTTCTAGAGCAGATCCAGGGCCAATAAGTCAGTTTGATGAGCTTCTAGATGAATCTGATCCAAGTGGAAGGATGATTAGACTATTTGATGATGAATATCCTCATTTATTACCACAGGTGGATGCGAATGTTATCCTACAAACATTTGGTTGGTTTGGCCCTATTGCTAGTGCCAAAACAATGTGGTCGAGCATAGAAGAAGATCAAAGGAGGCAATAGAGCTATGATTGTTTTTTATTTTATGAACATAGTTGAAGATGAGGTAGAAAAGGATGAAATGTAGGGGATCATTTTTTATGGACTAAAGGTTAACTTGGGAAAATCTATTACACTTCCTTCTCAAGTTCTCTCAACGCCATTACCAGGTCAAATGGTTGTCGTGAAGAAAGAAGGTATTGTAATTACTTGGTTAGATCTAGGAATCCCATCACATCATGTTGTAACTAGTTCGGTTGTAAAATTAATTCTAACTCCACATATGTTCAAAATTGAGATTATCCAACCAGAGGACGGACATCTAAGTCACATGATTGACACTATGGTAATATATATCCCTGATGATAATTTCACATTTGAACAAGAGATAATGGTAAGGAGATGTGGTAAAACATTGTTCAAATTCCTATATGAACTTGGATCTAAGGATATAATAGAACTTATGAAGATGTCAGTTTTGAGAGAAAATTCTAAGGCTAAAGCACTTAGTGCATAGATAAATAGAGAAGTTTGGGAGGATTCTTGTATTGCAGTTGATATTCATGGAGCTAAATTCATAAAAGGGTATCTTCAAAGATATTGTGATGATACCATTATCGGATAATATGGGGCATTTGGTATTGACACAATTCATGATTTAAATAGGGAGCATTTAATCGCACTGACATTACTGGTAGGCTGTGACTATAGTGCACATGGTGTACCAATAACAGGGCTTAACTCTGCAGTGAGCATAGTCTTCTTATCCACAAAGGATGGGTTTCTGAGCAAGATTTGTGTGTTAAGCAAGGGGAATGCATCATCACTTTCATAAGTAGATATATAAGTATTTGAATGCGTTGAACCGAAATCTCCTGGTGACAAGCTCCTTAAAATAAAATTTCATTGTTATGTTGGTGTGTACGTAGGGACAAAGGAGTTTATACCAAGCTTAATTGTGATGCTTACAATTACCTTCACAACAAAGTAAGGTATGTAGAATAATCTCAAAGATTCAATTGTGGATGTTTAGACTGCATGCAACAGAAAGAGAGGAAGAGACATAAGGAATCTCTGGACTGGAAAAGAAATATTTCTCTGGAAATTAATACCCCTGATGGATTTCCAAATGATGAAATTTTTGATATATTTCTTGGTCAAGAAAACGCATGCCTGCGTAATCAGCAAAGGTTTGTAAAAAAAAATTCTTGGGTATTTCTTTGGTAGCCCCTCAAAGGGAACTTCTTGAAGAAATTTTAGAATGTTACTCATGCTGGAATTAATCCTACACTTGCCAAAGAATCATCCCTCTATATTCTATGTTTCTTTTGAGAGAGATGGCTGCAAATGAGGGTCGAATGAGAGTGTTGAAGTCGATTGCTCTTGATCCTTATATGTGCTGGAATATAAATATGAAAATTCAGAGTCTACAAATGTTGACTCGTTTAGCTTGGAGGTTAAAGCATCCCAACAACAGAAGAATAAGGTTTTTGAGGTTCAAAAAATTCATGGTAAATATTGCAGTATGATGGAGGTTGAGACAATTGAAGGATCTATACTCATAACTTCAGATGTAGACATTAAGCCTCTTGGGTCTCCATGGCTTGCGCCAGTGGATAAAATTCAGCGAGGAAGGATTGAAAAAGGAAGAAATAAGTCATCACCCAAGAGAAAGACGAGGGAGCAAAATGAGAAGTTGATAGCATTTTTTTTATAGAATTTATCATCCAACTGTTTGATGTGAAATTTACAACCATTGCACCGCATAGCGTTGTGGTGTTTCAACTGCAATATGCCAAACATGAAAAAGATGCATTCTCAATTAATAATTAATCATATAATTTACACAGCTTGAAAAGTATCTGAAAAATATACTCCAAAGGATGACATATAACATAGATACAATTTCAAGCATAAACTGAAGTTTTCTGAAGAGATAAACCAAAATAAAAATAAAACATTCAGTGCCTATGTTTTAGGTAAGTCCTCTACTCTATGGTATTTGTGTATTTATTGATTCTTCAAGCTCACCCAAAACCTGTTCCACAATCCTCCCCTGGTTAACTATTTTTCTGGAATCTTGTAAAATACATCCAAAACCACTAAAATAGAGGTAGAAATTCATTTTACATGGTGGATATCTGGAAAAATATATATGTCAATTTGTAAGCAAAAAGGCAGAGGAAAATCAACTATTTAAATATTAGATTGAGGATAGAATCAATGAGCTCTATGATGTTGAATTTGGATTAAAGGGCAGCAAAAAGTGATGAAGGTTTTATGAGTAGCTTCTTTTGATTCATACAGAATCAAATGAAATTTTCTCCAATGCTTCTGTTATTATCAATGTTTCACTAGAGTTGCTATCCTTTCATATATATATATACAACTAGTAAACTAAGTGAAAGACATTCACCTAATAATATATTCATTCAACTAGTAAAATAAAATATGAAATGTAATAAATGAATGCATATTTAATGAAAATATAAATAATATAACAATATAACACATAAATTGATGCATAAGAATCCCTACCTAAACTATAGATATAAAAATCACAATAAAGACGATTGTTATAGCCTCCTCTTAAAGTTTGGAAATGTCTTGGTCACTTAAAATGATGTAGTTCAACTACAAAGTCACAAAAATTGAATAAGTAAGAGTGTTGGCATCGAAGGAGATGGTAAAAAGAAAAATTAAACCTTAATTTTCATAATGACAAGAAAATAATTTTCAAATTGCTTTTTCAAAATTGGGTTGGGAGCACAATCTTGACTACTGCTCTTAATGTTGATGATCTATTTTGTTAGGCCTTGTTAAGTTTGCAAAAACAAAGTTATATTTTCAATTTGAAACAAAATATATCATTTTTTTTAGACAAACAAGTAAAATAAAACAGGAAGAAAAAGATAGTTTGATGGATGAGGAGAGAATGTCAGCATAGAAACCTTAGGCTGAGGAAAAGACCTAGAGGATTAATATTTAATCAGAACCATAATACAGTGAGTTGGTGGAATAGTTAATAAATTAATTTATTATTGGTAATACTAATAATTTAATAACAATAAATGGCTAAAGATATTAATGAAAACTTAAGAACCAACACAAATTCATCTTAACTACAGATCTACCAAGTGCCGAGAAGAACCAAATATCTTGAGATGCAAACCTTTCCTCAAGTTTTGCACTCAAAAAGAGATTTGAATCTTGAGAAATTTGATCCCTCTTGGTACTTGGTAAATCAAGGGTTAATATGGAATAAAGTTACAAAATAATAGTTGTAGGAATCTTTGCTGCCGATACTTTAATGGAAATGAAAAAATTTCACCTCTTTGCTAAAGGTTTCCTAGATCTAGTCCCTGTGAATTTACATCCTTAGGGCCGATATAAACATAATTTACAACAACAAACAATAAACAATATTCCACTTATTTTCAAATCCAATCAACAAGGCAATCCAAGAGATAGGATACCTAATGTTTGCCAACAACTAAAATTGTTTTTTCTCATATCCTTGTAACATTTTTCTTTGGGATTCTCCTAATGGGTTTGTAATCTTTGAAATTTCATTTTGTAGGTGCTAGGTACTTCTATAGTGGTGGAAGACAGTGAATTCCATAGTGCACTAAATGAACGCACAATACTATGGATAACAGAGAAAAGGTAGTCTCTAGGTTTCATAGATGAAGTGTTTAGGCAAGTGAAGATGGCATACTATCTTGTTTGTATAATACTATTTCTAATGTGTCCGATTATGCAAGGGAAGGGGTACATGTTTCATAATTTAAAATTGTGTACAAATAATTTAAAAAATTCTAACCACTCATTCAAATTACTTTGTTCTGCGAAGGATAAATCAAGGAAAATTGAATTTGAGACAACCTTCCTTTGAAGATGTAAACCGACAACAATCATTGTTTTCTTGGCGTTATTCGGATCCCTTCATAAGATAGAAATTATAAAATCTAAATGGGATTATTACGTTCAAACCACAAAATCTAAACTTACATGTATAAATATGAGAACTACTTCATAATTAAGGATCAATTATACTATCAAATTTATTATTTATAAGTAACGAATACTAAATAGACATCTACTACATTCTAGATCACAATTAAACTCAATTAAATTATTAAACTTTATAATTTATGAATAATAAATATAAGATAACTATCTAATACATTCCAGGTCACACTTGAACTCTAAACTTTATTATTCATGGTATAGATTACACTGTTTGGCTTGATATAGACAATAGAATACATATATAAGCAGTTATTCCTATACAGGCCAATTTTTCTGGTAAACTAAAATCATTTACTAATTGGAAGTAGTGATATTGATTTAGCTCCTACTGTCCCTTCAATCTATTGGGAGAAAAGAGACCATCGACAGAAGATAATAATTTTGTGAAAAAAATTATATAGATGCGATAAGTGGGTGGATCTCTCTGGCCATTGGATTGGTGCCCTGAAGGAAATCAAGGTGCTAGAAACTAAATTAACTGCGAGTACCTTGCAGTTGGAGCACACCCACTTGGATGTTTATACGACAGACTTGGTTAAATACTTATAGCTGGGAAAGGTATTGTTTAAATCTTGTCCATTTTCAACACATGTGAGTGTAAAGGATCCATCTTCCAAACGTTAGAGGGTGAGAGTAGAAAAAATAAAATGCATAGAAGTGAACCTGATTATGAAGAAGACAAAGTATCTACAGTGCCTGTCCCATTTAAGGAGCCTGTGATAGGGAAACACTCTATTCCAGAACTAGTAGAAGTTCCAGATTAAAAAAAATGTTTTTCATGAGGGATCTAGTTGGAAAAAATTGGTTGAAAATATAGAGGAAAAAGGGAATCTAAAAAATATCCCCGCCATAATTTCAATTGATTTCTAAATTGCTAAACCCTAACAATCTCTCATTGCATATCAAATCAAACTTTACATGGGTCTGCTGCCCATCTGAAGCATTTATTTAAAAAAAAAATATTGACAATGTAATGAAATACAACATGATTTCAGGCCATTCCATAAAACAACAAGAATTTGAATCAGAATTCAAATATCTTTGTGAACCCTGGCCTAATTTTGATTATAGAGCTTACGTTGATGCCTAATTTTTGTGGTTTTTATAAGAATTGTCCCCTGATAAGTTTCTTGTGCCTAGCTAAATTATATAAATATCACACCCTAGATGGTATCAAGGGATCGGTGTTTTGGGGTTAAGTTACAGTTGTTGCCACTCCATTGCCCACTTTAATATGATAGGCATTATCATTCAATACCATTGAGACATTACAATAATTGCAGCTACAACATGATTAGCAAGGACAAAAAAATCAAATCACGTGTTAATAGAATCAATTCAAAACAACTGTGATAATTGCAACATAATTAAATAATAATGTGTTAAGGTTGGGTACTAATTATATACCATACCTTAAATGACTTGCCAATGAACTTGTTAGAAGTTTTTGTAAGCTAAACAATTACTTAAAAACTCCCCCTCCATAGAATGTATGGCTGCATTAACAATAAGTTGCAACCATAAGTATAAGAGAATATATGTAAGGTGCCAGCACAGTCTTGAATCCAACCCAAATGTTAGAGCATATAAATCATATGAAATTATAATAACCATCGAGGGAAGTCAAGTCTGCTGACAAGCACCCTAAATGTAGGATATTCATATGGATACTAATGTGGCATTAATTTTGATATTCATAGGAATATATTTTCTCTTTACGGTGTTACAAGGGTAGCACTAATTCTGATTTTCTCAAGAATTTATGGAAAAAATTCTCTAAAACTATCCATGCCTTGAATTCATGTTCTACAATCAACAAAATCCTTTTCTGAAGTGGATTTGAAATAATTTGGAGCTGACAGGGACTATGTTTGAAAGTTTCATTTTCATTATTTATATCCTTATACCCTCGGCTGATTAGTTCACAACCTCCCTTAAACTTAAACTATGATTGTAGTAAACAATTAAAACTCACATTATTTCATCCGATTGTGACACAATTTCAACAAAAAATTACTTCCCAATCTTCAATTATGGAATGTAATTGAGCCCGAGAGGGGCTTGGGTTTTTTATCACCTAGAGAAACTAACCTGCATGCACTCACTTTTCACTTGATCATAAATATGTCCTACAACAACTAGAAAGAACTTGTGTCTTGAAATCCAGAGTTAATTTTTTCTCTATCACAATAGATTCTAAAACATATTCCATTCTGTGATTGGGATTGAAGTTGTGGTGTTAATAACATCAAATGGAAAACTTCCATTGGTTATGGGCATTCTTTTACAAATGTAAAGTGTCCAGAAATCATAGGTTGCTTGCCAATTTTTTCTACAAGATAAAATAAAGACATTCTCAATGTCTTAGGATTCTAGTCCTAAGAAGAAAAGCTGGAACGAAATGGTTAATAATCTTCTTGTGAACATATTTACTTGCAATAGATACATATATGAATTTTCCTGTGTATGTGCATTATTTTATACTTCTACACTAATTAATGTGTCATGGAATTATGTGGGGAGGAATTTTACCTCATTCAATATTCCATAGGAAGGCATCTAAAGAAAAAATATTTAAAGACGAACAACACAAAAACCCTCTCGATGAGCCTAATAGACCTGCTATATCGGCTTGTCCGTTATAATTTTTGTGAATGCCCCTTATGGCTGGACTCAATAGAGACCTGTATCGGAAGTGTCAGAGTCTGGTTCGAAATACAAAGTAACAATGAATGAGCAGGTGCATACGCCACCTTATAACCCTTCAATTTCTTCCAAGATTGAATATCGATCAGGGGCATACCCGAACCAACCGAACCTACTAAAAGAGGAAAATAAGTGGATTTAAAAGTACCTTGTTAATGAATTTCCTCCCTCAAATAGCCCTTTCACTGAAGTACATTGCAAATGGATCATTAGTCCTGAGAAGGAAGATCTCGCGCGACTGGTTTTTTTGGTTTTCCCTCGACCCATTTGTTGAAAGTATACTAAACCTTCTCGCGCAAGATGGCATCGCATTTGTAGGGCTCCTTCAGGAAATTTTTGAGCATTGAAGTGTATACGTTGGCATAGGAAACCTAGGTCATTCTCGATGCCCTCCAGAAGGGGGTTTCTTTTGTCGCCGTAATAGATCCCACTACAGAAGCCATTCTACTCTCTTCTCTCTGTGTGCCTGTACATGCTACCCTCCAGAAGGGGGTTGTTGTCGTCACCACCGTAGATCACGCTGCAGAAGGCCTTCTATAGTCTGTTTCCTTCCCTTTCAATCGTCCCACTCATTCTTCCCTTTGTTCTCTCCATGTGCCTGTACACTATTCTCTCTATTCTCTACATGTGCTTGTACACTCTGCTCAACAAAATGGGGTTGTTGCCATCACCGCCGTAGATCCCACAATAGAAACCCTTCGACAACATGTTTCCTTCCCCTTCAATTCGAGTTGCTTCCATTATTGTCGTAGATCCCACAAAAGAAGCCTTCACAGCATGTTGCCTTCCCCTCCAATTAGTGTTGCCTTCCACTTCAATCATCTTGCTCGTTCTTCCCTCTTTTTCATCTTACGCCTTCAATCATTCCACTCATTCCTATTAGCAAAAGGGCTCATTAATTTTGGAAAAAGAGTAAGATGATACGAAATGGGAAAATTTTAGATAAAAATATTATTTTGTATCAATGTAATGTCTTAAAACACCTCATCATTTATAAAATGTTCAAACACATTAATTTTTATAAAATGTGCAAGTTGATGAAAATTGAGTAATTTGAGAGAAAATTTATAAAATGTGCAAACACCTTATCATTTATAAAATGTGCAAGTTGATGAAAATTGGGCAATTTTTGACCAAATTGTTATTTTTCTCAAACTAATGTCATAAAAGACCCATTGTAACTAATATCTTAAAAGTACCCATAGTGTAGTATGGCTACAAAACTACTATATTAAACAAGATGATAAGATGGTGATGGTGAATTAACATTTTGTAGCAAGATTTTGTAATAGTTTAGTTATTTGTATAGAAAGCTTCAATAATTTTTTGAATTAAAGTATAAGGCATTGTTTAGTGCTTCCATTTCTTCTAAAAAGGGTTTTGTTCTCTTACATGGAAATCAAAGCCATTTAAATGGCATTTGAAATTTGAAAGAACTCTGTTAGGTCCTCCATTAACACCCAAATATATTCTCTTCCTATAGTCATATAGGTCCAAAAATACAAACCCTAGATATGGCAGCATAAAATTTCACCTCAAAAAGTAGAGCATGGAGTTATTAGTTGTTTTCAATCTTGAAGATAATTTAGCATTTTAGCTGAATCTATTCCCAAGCAAAACCATATCCTTCCTATTTTTCAATCTCATGTGCATTCATTACCATGGCTTTAAGGAGTCTTAAACCTTGCACAATTAAAGCTAATTTCTACCATATATTGGATCACAAATATAGTGCAAAAAGTATAATAGCTCAACATTTTATGAGGCTCATCAAGTAGAATAGCTCAACATTTTATGAGGCCCATACCGATATTGATATCATCTAATCTTGAAATAGATCTTCCAAAACCTCATTGCTCTAGCAACACACAAATGAAATTTTGAAGGCAACAACCTGTGCAATTTGAAAAGTAAGGTAACTAGACAAGAAGATTCACAAGTTTCCATTTGAAAACCTGAAAACCTGGTAGCAACAAATTTTATTTACTCTCAATTTCTAAGCTAGGGACAAATAAAGTCTTTGAGATGTCACATATAAGCAACTAACATGAATAAAAAATATAGTTTCAATAAATGCAAGAAAGTAGATAAGTTTTATGCATCTCATGAGCCCATAGGTGATAACCTAGTCCCAAAAAGAATATCAAAACTGAAAATCACTGCATGAAAAATATAAACCAAGTAGTAAGAGTCCACTCCAGAGACAAATCCAACCCAAAAAGCCAAAAATCAATTTTATGAGGGCTGAAAATGGCACCAAAGACACCACAAAAGGTGTCCAAGAAATTAAGAGTCATCTTCAAAATAGTTATTAACCTCCGTCAACCATCTAAAAGCAAATAATGTTGATCTTCCTTACAATGAAAGTTTCCTCCAACAAGTAACCCAAGGCATCAACAATGTATCAATATAGATAAGGCACCAAAGGATGGCCCTATTGAATCAACTAATGTAACATTATCCATAGGGATAAGGCTTTGTGAAAAAAATGAAGAATGCTCGAAAGAAAGAAAGCGTGTTTGATTCTAGGCACCGTCTCAAGTCAAAGTTGGAAAAAGACAACCTCGCAAAAAGACAGAGGAAAAAAACCAAACAAGAGTTTAGCAAGGGGCCAAAATACACAGAAATGAATGGATAAAGGAAAGTGTCAGTCTCAATTTTACTTAGAGATGGTTTGGGCGTGCAAATACAATTAATGAGAATGAATTACATCACAAAAATATGGAGAATAACGGCTACACAAGACAACATAGGTGCCAACAACACCCAAATTAATGGACAAGGGGATGAGTCAATCTCGATTTTAGTTTTCGAGGAAGCGCCTAGGCATAGACCAGCTCTCACGTTCCCAAAGGGTACAACTAGACGATAGTGAATTGTTGAGCCTTGGTCAAATTTACTTAAGAGTTAATGGTTTAGAGGTTTAAGGGTTTAGGGGTTAAATGGGTTAGGGTTTTAGGGGTTTAGGGGGTTAAATGGGTTAGGGGTTGGGAATTAGGGTTTAAGGGATTAAGGGTTAAGGGTTTAGAGATTTAGGGTTTAGGGGGTTAAATGGGTTAGCGGTTTAGGGATATAGGGGGTTAAATGGGTTAGGGGTTTAGGGGTATAGGGGGTTAAATGGGTTAGGGGTTGGGAATTAGGTTTTAAGGGGTTAGGGGTTAAGGGGTTAGACGTTTAGGGTTTAGGGGGTTAAATGGGTTAGGGGTTTAGAGGTTTAGGGGGTTAGGGGATTTAGTTGTTAAGGATTCTATGGGTTAGGGGTTGTTAGGGGTTAATGGGGTTAGGGTTTAGGGAGTTAAATGGGTTAAGGTTTTAGGGGTTTAGGGGGTTAAATGGGTTAGGGGTTGAGAAATAGGGTTTAAGGGGTTAGGGGTTAAGGGTTATAGGTTTAGGGTTTAGGGGGTTAAATGGGTTACAGGGTTTAGAGGTTTAGAGGTTAGGGGTTATAGGTTTAAGGTTTAGGGGGTTAAATAGGTTAGAGGTTTAGAGGTTTAGGGAATTAGAGGATTTAACAGTTAAGGATTTTAGGGGTTAGGGGTTAATGGGGTTAGGGTTTAGGGGGTTAAATGGGTTAGGGGCTTAGAGTTTTAAGGGGTTAGGGGATTTAGCAGTTAAGGATTTTAGGGGTTCAGGTTTAGGGGTTAATGGGGTTAGGGTTTAGGGGGTTAAATGGGTTAGGGGTTTAGGGGTTTAGCTGGTTAAATGGGTTAGGGGTTTAGGGGTTTAGGGGGTTAAATGGGTTAGGGGTTAAGGGTTTAGGGTTTATGGGTTAAGGGTTTAGAGGTTTAGGGTTTAGGGGTTAAATGGGTTAGGGGTTTAGAGGTTTAGGGTTTAGGGGGTTAAATGGGTTAGGGGTTTAGGGGTATAGGGGTTAAATGTGTTAAGGGTTGGGAATTAGGGTTTAAGGGGTTAGGGGTTAAGGGGTTAGAGGTTTATGGGTTTAGGGGGCTAAATGGGTTAGGGGTTGGGAATTATGGTTTAAGGGGTTAGAGGTTAAGGGGTTATAGGTTTAGGGTTTAGGGGGTTAAATGGGTTAGGGCCAGTTTGGAGGTTTAGGGAGTTAGGGGATTTAGAAGTTAAGGATTTTAGGGGTTAGGGTTTAGGGGGTTAAATGGGTTAGGGTTTTGGGGGTTTATGGGATTAAATTGGTTATGGGTTGGGAATTAGGGTTTAAGGGGTTAGGGGTTAAGGGTTTAGAGGTTTAGGGTTTAGGGGGTTAAATGGGTTAGGGGTTTATAGGTTTAGGGGGTTAGGGGATTTAGCAGTTGAGGATTTTAGGGGTTAGGGGTTAGGGGTTAATGGGGTTAGGGTTTATGGGTTAAATGGGTTAGGGGTTTAGGGGGTTAAATGGGCTAGGGGTTGGGAATTTAGGGTTTAAGGGGTTAGAGGTTTATGGTTTAGGGGGTTAAATGGGTTAGGGGTTTAGAGGTTTCCCTGTCATATCCATATTTGTTTAAATTCATGATTAATTAGGCATTTTTAATCTCTCGCTACTCGGTTAATTAGGATTAAGTAATGATGTGCATTATATATTTAAAATAAATCGTCACTATTGTGACGCTAGTTGACCAAGTCAACTTTTACTTTGTTAAAGGGAAAGTGACTGTTCCACAATGGTCTTTTTCATATCCGTCAGTATACCAACGCACATAACATGGGCACTGCTATATCAACGTTGTCTTATATTACTGTCGCTATTGCGAGACCCTACCCAGGTGGTTCGCAATAACGACGCTTTTCCATAGTGTCGCAAGAGCGACAACGTCACCATCTAGATCGCAAGAGTGACACCACGTGGCAGGATTAAAAAAAATTGAGAAAAATTGGGGAACTTTCTGAAAATACATCAAAATTGTTGGAACTAAAATGTCAGAAAATTGACCATATGTATTAGTGGTTGAATTAAGGAGTTGCAAGACAGATAAAGAAAATATTATCAGATTATTAGAGAGGAAAGAAGAGGTGAATGTTGTAATATTGCATAGTATATCAGATCTGCAAAGTCAGAGACAACAGGAACTTGGTACGAGCCATCATGAAAGATACAAACCTATGTATATCCCATCAGAAATTCAAAAGCACAAGTTGGATGAGGCAGAAGATAACAATACAAGGAAAATACAAAGACATGTAGAAGGAGGTATAGTCCTAATTAGCACTCCATAGAGAGAAACAAGAAATCCTAATACCTCATCAAACAATGGAACTAAGAGACATAATCATCAAAGGATGAGAAAGAAAAGTTTCATGCCTGAATAATTCAATAAAGAAAAGCTTCCCACCTTTGATATGGATGTGAGGAAATTATAATATGCAAAGGCATGCCTCTTGGGGATGAAGAAGTACTTAAGGGTGCATAATTATTTTGAGAACATGAAGTCCAGAGTGGTTATTTTCATCCTACAAATAAAGGTCGATATATGGTGGGATGACTTAAATAATATCAAAGACATCAGAGAGGAGTTGTCATGGAGGAAGTTCAAAAAGTACTTCCTAGAGAAGTACCAATCTGAAAAAATATTGTAACAACACGACCAAGGATTCTATGAACACAATATGGGACAACTGACATTTGAGAAGTATACAAGTAGATTCATGTAATTGTTCAGGAATGTACATTATATCAAGGATTAAATTAATAAGATCCATAGATAATACTAGTGTGTTACCACCTGCATATTGTGATAGAATAGAATTTGATGAACCAAGGACTTTGGAGGAGGTTATCTAGAAGACCAAGAACAATTTTGAATAGTCTAAGCATACGACTAAGGTTTGGTATGATTAGAAGAACAAAGATAGTGGAAATTTCAAAGGAAAATGGAAAAATACCTCATGATATAAACAAGGGGAACTACCCTATCTTCCTCGCCCTAAGAAAAGTATGGATTTGTTGGTGAACATGCAATGGGCATAGATACATCAATTGAGGCTAATAGTTGTAATTCCAAGCACACCTAAAAAGGACCATGGCCAATATAGTTGTGGAGTGCTATTTTATAACTATGTTGAAAATATGGAAGGATTTCATCCCATGTACAAGGATGCTTAGAGCTATACATGGGAAAGATATGCATAATCATGATGTTGACCACCTATGTTTCTCCATATGATTGGGGATGAAAGGAAATTGATTTGGTCAAAATGGAGTCCATGAGATCCCATAGGCTAGAAAAAAATGTGTTGAGGAACCTGTTATTATTATCTAAAATAATGGTCCAAGATAGCCCAAAATGAACCCAAACATGCTCAAAGCAGAGTTTAGTAGTGGATTTAGTTGTGATACTCTTCTTGCATGGTGCCAAAATGTTCATATTAGAGAACTTATTGAAAACCACAAATAAAAAATCATGGCCATGCTTGGTGGATGGAAAACCTAACATGTAATCCATGGAGACTACTCCCAGGGCCTGTATGAGGCAGGTAGAGGAGTGTAAAACCTCGGCTTCTTGATGGTTAGTTTACGTAAAATCCCTTATCAATAAATTTTGACCAAGGAGGGAATTACCCATTTTTCAATTTTTGGGGCTAACACAATTTCAAACACCAACTTAGGAAAGGTGGGTCAAATTATTTTGTTGGTGGAATGTGGGGCCAACACCCACATGAAATACACACCCCATGAAAAGAAAATTGAATGGCTAAGGAAAAATTGAATTTTTGATGGAGGGACCAACATGGGGCAAGGGTCAACTAGTATAAGTATGAGGAAGGGAGAAACTATTGGAACCTTTTGATATTTTCTCATTTACCTTTGATGCTCAAGATGGTTAACTAGGTTACAAGTGTTGTTGAGCACATGATTTTTTCAGGGATAAGACTCAACCTTTTCTTCGGTGGACCTTGAGTTCCACCGTAGGAATGCTTCATAAAAATTTCGTGGAGGCTAGGAAAGGCACACAACAGGGGATACAAACTACTTGCCTTAGGTTGGATGCAAAAAAGAGAGCCACGTAGTTGTGACGGATAATTTCTAGGGACAAAAATATTATTTCCTTGGAATTTTTTTTGGGGATTTCCAGGTAAATTACTTGTTGGAAGGGTTGGGTTCTCCTCACTCAGGTCAAAGTGATTTTTCTTGGGGTCTACGCAGTAGTGTTCCTAGGTAGCACAGGTTTTAGAGGGGCCATTTGTGGGGAGGCTTGGATGAAGGAATTTGATGTTGGGGTGATTTGTGAAGGAAATAAGGGTGCTTAAGGGAGATTTTTCAATATTTTGGAGGGTTGCAGAGACAAAATTTCCTACAAGTTGTAATTTCCTGGTAGTGAAGGAGTGCTGGGAATTTGGGGGTGATTTTTTTCTTCAAAATTAGAGCAAACCCTTTCTGGGTTTTTGGTTGGGAGCTCAAAATTAATTTGGCATAATTTTCTGGGCATATTTTGGGGCTCAAATAATGGTTCCACTTAGCCAGTAGTGTAGAAATTTTAGGGCTAGCGTAGTACCTTATGGAGGAGTATTTTCCTTTGCATCTGAGCATCAATTTCTCACCTGAGATTGTATAGCTTTATTTGGAAAGCCCACATTCACACGTTCTTGCATTGTACTCCTCTTATAAATATAATAAAGTGGTTAATTTTGGGATTAGTTTTGGTGTAATTTATGGGCATTTAATGGTTTGCTGAAATTTTCTGTTTGCACATGTGCTTTGCTTAATATCATTGTAAAATTTTCTTATTAGGAATATTAATGTGGTTTCAGAGCATGTTCTTGGCTAGTGTGGGGAACAAGAGCAGGTGATTCCACCAAGGTATTAAGGAGTCATGTTCCAGAGGGGTCATGGAAGAGGAAGAGGCGGGGGTCGAGGTAGAGAAGGAGAACTAGACCCATTTTTTGATACAGAGGTTGAAAACATTAGGGGACACGTGGAAAATCAGGAGGAAAATGAGAAACCTAGACAAGGGGACCCAAAGCCATATTTTAGAGGAAGTTTTGAGGACCAACCAACAGATGTTGAGGCAAGGGTAGCTCATGATGCACATGATGCAGTAGGTGATAGGATTTCAAGTGAATGGGAGACCATATGGAGAGCACTAGGGTGCCTTAGTTCCCACCATACCTATTGCACTGCAAGGGAACCGAGACCCTCAACCACCTCAAAGGGATGGAGGATGTGGTCAGTTGTACAAGGAGACCAGGAGGAGGAAGTTATGCTTCACGTGCCAAGAGCCTTGGGCACCCGAGCACAAATGCACCAAGGGAAAGGCCCACTACATTTTGGTGTATTCATATAGTGAGTCAGATGAGGAGGTTGAGTTAGGCCCATATCAGGGAGATGATGGGGGACCGTCATCAGGGGGAGTACCACCACCATGACCCCATAGAGGAGGACTTTTTGTTCCATCAAGAGGAGTTCTTGTGTCGCCTTGGGGAGTTCCGAAGTATTTGACACTTAGGATTAGAAAGATTGTGCAAGGGAAACGTGTGTTGGTTGTGGTAGACAATGGGGCCACCCACAATTTTATTGATACCTAGATGGAAGAAAAAAGGGACATTCATACATAGACATTTGAGGGGTTCTCAGTGTTGGTTCCAAAAGACCGGATGCTGCAGTGCATGAATTATGTTCCCATCTTGACTCTAATGATGGGGAATTACTTCATCACTGATCATTTCTTTGTGGTAGATATCCTAGAAACTAATATGGCGATGGGTGTCCAGTGGTTGTACTCATTGGGGAGGGTCACTACTGATTGGAAGAAGATAAAGATGGAGTTGATAGGCCTATATGGGAAGCTAGTAGTGTTAATAAGGATGCACTCTTACCCACTCGAGGAAATTTATGCTCACCGGATGGAGGCATATTTACGACATGGGGACCTAGAGTGGGAAATAGAGCTTCACATTTCACAGACGGAGTACACCCATGACCTATGCATCTTGACATACTAACCTTATTGGAGACACACCAGGGGGTATTTAGGGAGATCCCTCCAGGAAGACCCCCAGACTGAGGTTCTGATTATACTATTGAGCTGGAGGATGGGATGCACGCAGTCATCACTACTCCATATAGGAATCCAAAATCCTATCAAGAAGATATTGAGAGGATGATATAGGAGTTGTTGAGATTGGGGCACATTAGGACCAGTTTGATTTGCTTTGCTTCTTCCGTGGTGTTGATGAAGAAGAAGGATGGGAAATGGGAATCTCTGCATGTGCATCGACTACAGGGCCCTCAAAAAGAATACATTGAAGAATAGGTACACCATCTCATGCATCGATGAGATGATGGATGAGCTTAGGGGAACAAGATACTTCTCTAATATAGATCTGGGGTATCACATGATATGAGTGAGGGAGAAAGACATCCCCAAGACTACGTTTCGCTACCACTATGGACACTTTTAGTTTTTGGTGATTCCCTTTGGGCTAACCAATGATCCGACTACATTTCATTCATATTTGAACCACATATTTCATGGTCAGTTGTGGTGCTTCGTCCTTGTCTTCTTTGACAACATTCTTATCTATAGTCAGAATTGGGAGGAGTATCTTCAGCACTTAGAGGAAGTACTTCACATACTTGAGGATCAACATTTGTATGCAAAGATGTCAAAATGTGAGTTTGGGATGACAAAGATGTTGTAACTTTGGCACATGATAAGGGAGGATGGAGTGAAGGTACACCAAAAGAAGATTAGGGCCATCCCAGATTGGACAACACCCACGAATGTGACTAATTTGAGAGGATTTATGGGAATTTTCACGTAGTACAAGAGGTTCGTGAGAGGGTTCTCACAGCTTATAACACCCATCATAGATTTTACTAAGAAGGGGGCCTTTGAGTGGACGTAGTTGGCACATGAGACCTTGGAGCACCTCAAGAGGGTTATGAACAACTGTCTTGTTTTGGATTTGTCATATTTCACATGGCCATTTGTGATGGAGTGTGATTCCTTTGATGAAGGAGGGTGGGTTGTGTTGACGCAAGGGGTCCATCTATTGCATTTGATATCATAAAGTTGCTACCCCATGAGCGGTTTAATTTATTTATGACAAGGAGATGTTGGTAATGATGCATGCACTAGAAAAGTTCAGGCAGTATTTGGTGGGAAACTGATTAAAGGTGAAGACTGACCACAATAGTCTTCTATTTTTTCTAGAGCAAAAAAAATTGGTGGAGAGACAATAGAAGTGGGTGAGTAAAATCTAGGCCTATGAATTTGATATTGAGTACGTAAAGGGAAATTAGAACGTAGTAGTAGATTCCCTCTCTCAGTGGCCTGCGAAAATGTTTTTGATGGATATCACTCATGATTGGAAAGCTTAGATATTGGTTGAGTATTGCAAGAATAGGAAAGTTTGTGAGATATTGGATGGAACATATGGGGATGACAAGTTTAGAGTGATGGATGACGTGATATATTATAAGGACATGATCTACTTGGTGCCTAGATCTCAACTCAGTGAGAAGGTTATGCAGGTAGCACATGAATCCTTGTTGGGGAAATATATTGCTATAATTTCCAACATTAAATTATGAATCGGGGCTCGTAATCTTCGAGGTACAAGTGCAGGGAATGCAATATCAGAGCATCTAACCTAGAATACAGTAGGAATCAACTTGTTGTTTAAGTACAAAATTGTTATTTCTAATTGAAGCTAATCAATTGAGGAAAACATGCTTAAACAAATAATAAATTCTAATCACTGTGCAAATGAAACTAACTCTAATTAATCATAAACCAAGCAATACAAATTACCATTCAAATGATTTTAATCTAAATGAAAATCTCAATCTAAATACTAAGATCTATTGAATCTAAATACAAGAATCTTAAATTAATCAAGATTAATTCAAAATGATACCAAACTTATGCTAACTCTTAATCCCAATAAAATTCACTCTCATTCAAATGATCTTAAACTAAGGCAATGAATAAACAAGACTTCAACTAGTCTAATTCCTGAGATGCATAAAACAAATCAAATAAGCATTCAAACTAACCCCTGTCACCACTTTGCAATTGCTTCAAAAGAAACTAAGTAAACCAAGATTTTAATTGACATGCTTCAGATCTAAGAGACAAAAAAATAAGAAACTATCCTATCCTTAAACTTCTTTAATCAAACTCAAGAAATCATTCAAACATGAGCACATTGGCGAATGGTTCTACTAGTAACTAACTACAATCATAATGAATTTCAAACTAAACTACAACTTCAAACAATGATTTAATGGTCTCATTGCATTGCTTTCAAATACTTGGTTGCCAAAACACAATGTTATAAGAAAATCAATAAGGTACATAATATATTTCAATTCATATTTAAAACAAATGGAGTTATCAATCTCTTGTTTATCCAATTAAGAAGCACATTTAAATATTTCAATCGTAAACCTGTAACAAAGGGGATATTCATGCAATAAAATCATTGATCAAAGCCATTCATTAGCTTGCAATGAGTTGAAAATGATATGTCTATTTAATTATAAGATAACAAACAAATTACAGTCTTAAGTACATAATCAAAATTATGAGATCTAATTAACAATTGATTTAAAAATAAAATACATGCACCTAGATCTAAATCAAACACGCTATCTATATCCTATGATGTTTACAAAACTTGCTTCCAGGCGATGGTGGATCCTTGCCACTCCTGGAGAAAGTCTAAACTAAATCAATGTCTAAATATTAAAAAAAAAGCCATAACATTTACAAAGAATTCATGGCAAAGTCAAATTGTATTAAGATTCAAATCATAAGTTCACTTACATACAATCCTTCAATATTTTGTCTCATGTTCACACCTTTTCATCCTGCTCCTTCAAAAACTTCCCAAGCTTACAACAAAAACCATGGCTGAGCCATTTATAAGATTCACAAGGCGAATTATTCATTTTCCTCAATTCTAGAAAATTGAATAATTTTAACAAACTGACCTAAAAGATAGTAGTATATCTTCCTAACCATGAGGAAGTTTGGAAAAATGTTAGGAGGGAGACTAATTTGTTATGTTTCCAACAAAAATATCTCTTGGATTTGTCTCATTCAAATCCAGATCCTTGGAAATCATGCCCAAAGTTGGCTGTTTGGTTTTTTTTACAATGTTCTAGAACTCTGAAAAAACAGTGATTTTTTACAAAACTGCCTCCAAGACCTGCCTATAACTTTTATAAAAATTCGAATCTTGAGAAACATTTTTGAATATCTATAAATGGTTATATTTTTAACAAACCCATTTGATTAGAATTTATAGATTCACCTCCAGCTGCACACACATCGAGGTCAAACATGGCATTTTGAAAACTTTCCACATTTTGAGTAGATTTGTTAATCAACTACTAGGGACCCACATGTGCGGCCTGGGTGCAATCAAATGCATGGGAAGGTATTAAAAATTATTTTGGACCATAACCTCCCTTGGTTTTCCTTGGAAGCATGTTGGGATGTCAAAAATCCAAATTAGGCATTCCCATACTTAACTAGCTTGCGAGGGATTTTAGCGATGGAACCCTATGATAAATGTACTTCAAAAAAACCGTCATCAGTAAACATGACATAATCATATTTAATCATTGAGAAGTAAAGAAAATTGATGATAATCAACCATAGAGAGTATTTGGTGACGAGTGATGGAATTAGGGTACGGAATGGGCTAAAAACCTAGGGTTTTAGGGTATAAACAATGAGATTTCATGATGAAAACATGGGAATATACGACGCCCAACATCCCCCCATGCCTGAGATTTTGCATGTCCTTATGGAAACAAAGACTTTATTCATATCTAGGTTTTTATGGCATTATAGCTTTAGGTAGGGTTAGTTCTTGTGGAGCAACACTGCACGGAGATTTGATTGTCATAGATTTGATTTTAAGAGCGATAAAAATAGAGGAAAAAAAATAGATCTGGTAGGTGGAAAATGATGAATAACATGATAGGTGACAATGGAAATGGTAGATGAGATGAGGTGGTGATGGAGATGGGAAGACGTGTGCTTGCATGCTCTATTTTCGTGGGGCCAATGCTTATGGATGGTTCCTTCAGGAAAGGTAGCAATGAATTCATCCTCTATTGGATTCAACTGAAAATATGTGTGAATATAGGAGGGGAAGGAATTATAGTTACTGCTTTTGTTTACATGAACCATTATGATTATGACCTCGAGTAGCATGCAAATGGAGGGTATATGGAAAAACAGATATACAGAATATGTGGTGGTTAATCATCAAAGCTTTCTTAAATCTCTAATCAATTAAATAATATTAAGCCACCTCTACCTCAAGTTTTACCCTTTTTGTTGATGTCCTGGGTGCTAGAAGATGAAGTAAATGATGGAATGGCTCGAGTTGATGTGACTGCTGATATGAAAGGTCTCAATATCCACATTATCCTACAAATGTTGATGCATGTGTCATTTCATATGACTTCCTGAAAAAAAAGAAAAAACACAAGCACCATCATCAATAATCCTCTTTATTGAAATAAAGGAAATTGGTTAAATAATGAACACTTACCTGATCATGCTGCAAGCCCAAAAATTATGAAAAACGATAGTGAGAACCATGAGTAAGCATAGGGTGAAAATATGAATCAAACCTGACAATTCTCATCATTTTTTCCCTAACATCTCTTCCCCCCCATGCCTATCATCTTGTATGTCCTCATGTAAGCAAAACCTCTGACAGAGACCAAGACTGAAGGGCTAGGGTTTCTATATTAAAGTCATGCTTCATTGACTTGAACAATAGGGCTAATTGTGAGAGCATGTAAGTAAGTTTCATCGGATGTCATTTTCCTTTGCATCAATAAGATAAGAAAATTAGCGACCAGGGATCTAGTGACGTTAAGACTAAGTTTTATTATTCCAAAAAAGCAACTAATGCTAGGGCTATTAAAGGAATGCTTAACAATGTTGTTACTGTGGAGATAATGTCATCCTAAAATGATTAACTATAAAAGTTTCCACAAAGCATCTCAATATTAATCCAAAGCAGTAGGTCTTCACTTTCAATAACCTCATTAGTACAAGTAAAAGTGACTTTATTTAAAAACCAAGGCCTTAAAATGGATTGAAAGTAGGGAAAAATAAATATTACAAAATGATACCTTTTGAGGATGATTATCTTACTGCTATCCAAGAATATAGTTAAAGCTTCTCTTATTCAAGAAAAGTGAATCACCTGCACTAAGGGTCTCACATCCATAAAAACCAAATTATTTATGAAAGATAGAACTCCAAAGCATACTACTGAAGGATATTAAAGCTATTCTCAGAGAGATATGATAATGAGTTCAGGGAAAGGAAAAAACAACCAAGTAAATCATAGTGTAAAATTAACTTTGATACCACAAGCATGGCCCTACTGCCAGCAGGCATTTATAGCCTCGACAGGGATGCCTTTTAACCTAATGAAATGTCTATGTCCCACTTACTAGATA
The DNA here is from genome assembly GCA_034641835.2 of Pinus albicaulis. Taxonomy (NCBI): domain Eukaryota; kingdom Viridiplantae; phylum Streptophyta; class Pinopsida; order Pinales; family Pinaceae; genus Pinus; species Pinus albicaulis. Next base: position 960,613,437 of record CM076573.1, on the reverse strand, counting down.
TAGATTCAAAGTTAGCTTATTTTACTTTTAGATAAAGGCCACTATCCTGGCTTGGTAACCAGATGATGGAAGTGCCACTCACAAGAAGCAACATGGATGGATAGGTCCGCTCATGATGAGACCTCCTGTCTTCCAGCTTTTGGGGCTGAAAGCCATTAATCTGGCTTGGTGACCAGGAGTAGTAATTTCATGCATGTTATGTCTCATGATCATGGTAGGTTGGCTCATTACGAGACCTCCTATCCTCCCCTAAATATTTTTGTAGACTCTGATTATGATTAACCTTAGATTTTACTTAATAAGTGGGGAGACATATCTACTCCTTAAGAGCGCAAGATGGTGTTAAAAGTTTTTAATTACTAATCTTTATTGGTTGATCCTTCTACCCTAAACACTCAAGAAAAGAAAATAACTCAAATAATGACCGAAATATTCCTCTGATAGGTCATGCTAGGGTTCTTATGAGAGCTCATGATGGTTTTATAGGAGTGGTCCACCATAGGAGGCTTTTCATCAATACCTTCAAAGAGAAACTTGAAAAGGTTTCTTGGATGACAATATGTTAAGCTTATGAATGGAAATTATAACAATAAAAACTCCCCTAATTGACCCAATGAATAATCTCGATCAATAATCAGAGTCACTTTATAAAATATGAAGCATTAAGAGTGAATTTCTATTGACAAGTGTTACCACAAGAGTGCATAATGACAAAAAATTCAATGGTTAAGCTTTAGGAATTCAAATTTCAAGAATGATGCTGTAACAACAATTTTATTCACTTCTACGCTACCCTAACCTAGAGAGAGGAAGGTCTCCTTCAAGTGTAGGTGTACTTCCAATGCAACCATGTTTGTAACAATATGCTAAATATATTCACACTCAGTTTGAAAGAATAAAATTCAACACATACTAGAGTATGAGAAACCAGTTGCTTCGATTGATATGATACCAAGAGTATTTGAAGATGAGAGTGGTACTTTGGCTGGATTATGATCTGGAACCAATCCTCGATGTAATCCTGGTGGTATTGGCTCATTTCTTCTTTTGGACAGCTCTGAATGTCCTCCTTGGTAATGCCAGGAAAACTTAGATAATTGGTCTCTGGAATGCACACAAGGCTTGTTGTTGGGCATGGTATAGGTTCCTCGATCCCAAGTTCAGCTGGCTTCTCCCAATCAAATTTTATAAATGGCTCATCGATCTCCTTGGTAGATAGGCAAGACGACTCAAGGGAGATTTCAAAATCATGTTCTGGCTATGGAGAGACAAATAATTTCCTGAATGGAGTCAGGATGAACTCTTCCTGAGAAGAAGATACCACAGCTACTGCTAGGATTTGAGAAAGCACCTCGATGGAAATTCTTCAAGCTCTTGGTCATTCTTGAATTTCTCCTACTCGCAACATGGATTAGTACAAAATAGGGGGTTCTTACAACACGCCAAAAATGGTTTATCTTTAAAGAACTTGAAATTTTAATCTAAATGAATTAAAGACTGCTAGTTGCAATAAAAACTCACCAAACTTGCTTGATTGGGCAACCAAAATTTGGAGCAACTCCACAATAGTGGATGCGTGGCTCTTCACTCACGTCTTACCATACACTCTCCATCCTTTGATTTCCCTGCAACTAAGATCACACACACAAAAAAAAACTTGTGAAAGAAACTAGGTGCTGATCCCTTTAGCACCTCCCCGGAAATGGTGCTAAAAATCTTGGGGAAATATATTGCTATAATTTCCAACATTAAATTATGAATCTGGGGCTCGTAAGCTTCGAGGTACAAGCACAGGGAACTTAGGATCAGAGCATCTAACCTAGAATACAATAGGAATCAACTTGTTGTTCAAGTACAAAATTGTTATTTCTGATTGAAGCTAATCAATTGAGGAAAACATGTTTAAACAAATAATAAATTCTAATCACTGTGCAAATGAAACTAACTCTAATTAATCATAAACCAAGCAATACAAATTACCATTCAAATGATTTTAGTCTAAATGAAATCTCAATCTAAATACTAAGATCTATTGAATCTAAATACAAGAATCTTAAATTAATCGAGATTAATTTAAAATGATACCAAACTTGTGCGAAATCTTAATCCCAATAAAATTCACTCTCATTCAAATGATCTTAAACTAAGGAAATGAACAAACAAGACTTCAACTAATCTAATTCTCGGGATGCATAAAACAAATCAAATAAGCATTCAAACTAACCTCTGTCACCACTTTGCAATTGCTTCAAAAGAAACTAAGTAAACCAAGATTTTAATTGACATGCTTCAGATCTAAGAGACTACAAAATAAGAAACTGTTTTATTCTTAAAATTCTTTAATCAAAATCAAGAAATCATTCAAACATGAGCACATTGGCGAATGCTTCTACCAATAACTAACTACAATCATAATGAATTTCAAACTAAACTACAACTTCAAATAATGATTTAATGGTCTCATTGCATTGCTTTCAAATACTTGGTTGGAAAAACACAATGTTACAATAAAATAAATAAGGTACATAATAGATTTAAATTCATATTTAAAACAAATGGAGTTATCGATCTCTTGTTTATCCAATTAAGAAGCACCTTTAAATATTTCAATCGTAAACTTGTAACAAAGGGGCTATTCATGCAATAAAATAATTGATCAAAGTCATTCATTAGCTTGCAACGAGTTGAAAATGATATGTCTATTTAATTTTAAGAAAAAAAACGAATTACAGTCTTAAGTACATAATCAAAATTATGAGATCTAATTAACAATCGCTTTCAAAATAAAATCCATGCACCTAGATCTAAATCAAACATGCTACCTCTATCCTATGATGTTTACAAAACTTGTTTCCAGGCGATGATGGATCCTTGCCACTCCTGGAGCAAGTCTAAACTAAATCAATGTCTAAATATTAAAAAAAAAACCATAACATTTTCAAAGAATTCATGGCAAAGTCAAATTGTATTAAGATTCAAATCATAAGTTCACTTACATACATTCCTTCAATATTTTGTCTCATGTTCATACCTTTCATCCTCCTCCTTCAAAAACTTCCCAAGCTTACAACACAAACCATGGCTGAGCCATTTATAAGATTCACAAGGCGAATGATTCATTTTCCTCAATTCTGGAAAATTGAACAATTTTAACAAACTGACCTAAAAGATATTAGTATATATTCCTAACCATGAGGAAGTTTGGAAAACAGTTTGGAGGGAGATTAATTTGTTATGTTTCCAACAAAAACCTCTCTTGTATTTGTCTCATTCAAACCCATATCCTCAGAAATCGTGCCCAAATTTGGTTGTTTGGCATTTTTCTGCAATGTTCTAGAACTCTGAAAAAATAGTGATTTTTTACAAAACTGCCTCCAAGACCTGCCTATAACTTTTAGAAAAATTCGAACCTTGAGAAATAGTTTTGGATACTCATAATTGGTTATATTTTTAACAAACCAATTTGATTATAATTTATAGATTCACCTCGAGTTGCACACACATTGAGGTCAAACATGGCAATTTGAAAACTTTGCACATTTTGAGTAGATTTGTTAATCAACTCCTAGGGACCCACATGTGCGACCTGGGTGCAATCAAATGCATGGTAAGGTATTAAAACATTATTTTGGACCATAAAATCCCTCGGTTTTCCTCGAAAGCGTGTCGGGATGTCAAAACTCCAAATTAGGCATTCCCATACTTAACTAGCTTGCGAGGGATTTCAGGGATGGAACCCTGTGATAAACGTACTTCAAAAAAACCGTCATCAGTAAAACATGAAATAATCATCTTTAATCATTGAGAATTAAAGAAAATTGATGATAATCAACCATAGAGGGTATTTGGTGGTGAGTGATGGAATTAGGGTACATAATGGGCTAAAAACCTAGGGTTTTAGGGTATAAATAGGTAGATTTCATGATGAAAACATGGGCATATATGAGGCCCAACACTACCCTCTAACTGGACACCATACCGTGCCATCAAGGAACATTTCTCATGGAGGGGACTTAAGGGGGATGTCTTGAGACATGTACAATACTGTGTATTCTATCATAGGAACAAGGGGGAGCTATCACACCCAGCTGGGATACTTAAAACACTCCCTATCCCAAAGAGGAAATGGGAGAGTGTATCCATGGATTTCATCATGAGGCTTCCAGTTGTATAGAGACAATATTTTATATATACATGGTGGTGGAAAAACTGAAATTTTATCACTTCTTCATTATCCTTTAGAGGTATTTTGTTTCCCAGGTGGCATAGTTTTTATTTCAAGAGTTATTCCAACTGCATGGTCTTCCAAAGTCCATAGTCAATGAACGAGATAGAATATTTATGGGGGATTTATGGTAGAATTTTTTTAGACCAATGGGGAAAGAGCTTACACCCAACACTAGTTACCACCCCCAAATTGACGAGCAAACTGAGATGGTAAACAAATGGATGGAAGGATACTCACGTAATTACGTGATGAGGCAACATAGAGAATTGGTGAAGTGGCTTCACCTTGGGGAGTTCTTATACAAAACCACCTACCATATTTCGATTGGTAAGTCTCCTTTTCGAGCTCTTTATAGATATGATGCAATTTATTTTTCTGACATGGTTTTTGGAGATAGAAGGGCCCCTAGGGAAAAGGACTGGGTCCAAGAGAGCCAATATATTCTCAGGGATCTCAAGGAAAACTTATAGGTGACACAGAACCAAAAATATTTTCATGTTGACACGAACAAGGGTGGAGAGGAAGTTTGAGGCAGGGGATATAGTCTACTTACGTCTTCATCCCTACCGGTAGTCATCACTAAAGAAAATGGGGATCAAGAAGCTCACGCCCCACTTCTATGGGCTTTACAAGACTGCAAGGAGAGTTAGGGAAGTAGCATATGAGTTGGAGTTACCTCCAGAGAGTCATATTCATAATGTATTTCATGTCTCTTTCCTGAAAAGGGCCTTGGGACAGCAGGTCATGACATCTAGTGAACTTCCTCCTTTGGATGATGAGTGACACTTGGTGCTGACAATAGAGGCCATTTTGGAGACATAGGAAAGGAGGCTAAGGAGTAGGGTCATACGAGAATACTTGGTCTGATGGAAGGATTTGTCAGTGGAGGATGTGACTTGGGAGGGGGAACATATTTTGCAGCATCCAACCTTGTAGTTGTTTGAAACATTCGGGAGGGGAGGACTTTAATATTGCTTCTTAATAAATATTTCCCAAGGAGGAAATTACTCATTTTTGCAATTTTTGGGCTTATGAAATTTCAGACACAAAATGAGGAAAGGTGGGTCGAATTATTTTGTTGGTGGAATGTGGGGGCCACACTCACATGAAATACACACCCCATGAAAATAAAATTGAATGGCTAAGTGAAAGCCAAATTGTCGATGGAGGGACCAATATGGGGCAAGGATCAACTAATATAAGTATGCGGAATGAAGAAACTATTGGAACCCTTGGTTATTTACTTTTGTTTCACAAGTTGTTTATCTGGGTTATAAGTGTTGCTAAGCACATGATTTTTCCAGGGAGAAGACTCAACCTTTTATTCAGTGGACCTTTAGTTCCACCCTAGGAAGTCTTCATCAAAATTTTGTAGAGGTTGGGAAAGGCACACAATAGGGGATACAAACTACTTTCCTCAGGTTGGATGTAAAATAGAGAGCCACATAGTTTTGAGGGAGAATTTATGAGGATAGAAGTATTACATTCTTGCTTCTTATTTCCTTGGATAATTTGTTGGTGATTTCCAGGTCAATTATTTGCTGGAAGGGTTCTCTTCACTTAGGTCGAAGTGATTTTGCTTGGGGTCTTCTTACTAGTGTTTCTGGGCAACGCAATGTTTGGTGGGGCCATTTGTGGGGAGGCTTGGATGATGGAATTTGGGGCTGGGGTGGTTTGTGAAGGCAATAAGGATGCTTAAGGGATATTTTTCAATATTTTGGAGGGATGCAGAGACAAAATTTCCTATAGGCCATAATTTCCTAACAGTGGAGGAGTGTTGGGAATTTGGTGTTGAAAATGGCAACAAGAAAATATTATAATTTAATTTTCCCTTGAATTAAATTAGAATAAAATTGTAATCCCACATCGAAAGATAACTTGTACAAGTTAAATAATCTAGTATGACTTAGTTGGTTCAGTTAATTCGAGTTTAGGGTATAACTAGAGGCATGTAGAGTGTCTCCTACATTATAGGAGACCTGGTTGTGTTTATTTTGAGTTGTAATTAATTAACCCAGTTTATCTGAGTTAAAATCAATTTAACTAGTTCTAACTAATGGAGGAACTAGTGATATGTCAAAGGGTGGAACTTGGACTTGAACCACATCTAGTGGTCAATCATATAACTGGTGATTCACTCACAAATAACTCATGCATGTCAGTTCTGAGAAAGACCCAGTTGAGATTGGAGTTCAAGGGCAGTGTACTATCAGTTGTATAATCATCCAAATTGTACAAGTGGTGCATGCAGTTAGAGGAAGGCCCCTAATGGATTACACAATATGGATTTGTAATTTCCCTAATTAATAGAGCCTAATTACCCAAGGAAACAACACAAGGAAATATGGATCTTGGAGGGCAGAAAATTGGTTAAGTATTGAAACAAGCTTGTCTAGGAATCAGTGAGACAGATAGAGATAGTGCAAAGGTTTCTCTGGTTGGATAAAATCATTATAATCTTCTCATATTTTCTGAATTATGCAATATACAGATAGCGAGGTTTTTATCTATGTCTTTCCCTAGGAAATATTTGTGTATTGGGTGATTGAAATTCTTTCTCTTTCATGTTTTGTGATTTCGTGATCGTAATTGGTTTCCACAATTGGTAGAGTAGATTAAAGTATATTGTTTTAGCATATTACAATTATCAATTTGAATCTACGTGTATTGTCTACATTTGGGGGTGATTTTGGAGCTTTAAAACTAGAGAAAACCCTTTCAGGGTCTTAGGTGGGGAGCTCAGAATTAATTTGGTAGATTTTTTTTTTTGCAGATTTTTGTGCTCAAATAGTGGTTCCACTCAGCCAGCAGTGTAGAAATTTTAGGTCTAGCACAATCCTTTCTGGAGGAGCCTTTTCCTTTACATTCAAGCCTCAATTTCTCACCCAGGATTTTCTATCTTGCTTTGGCAAGCTCAGGTGCACACATTCTTACATTGTACTCCTCTTATAAATATAATAAAGGGATGGATTTTGGGAGAATTTCCGGTGTAATTTCTGGTTATTTAATGGTTTTCCAATTATTTTTGTTTGAACATTTGTTTTTCTTAATATCACTGTAAAATTTTCCTATTGGGAATATTGCAATTTAGAAATTTCACACACCCTGCATGATCTAATATACCTCTAGATATATTGTCAAAGTTTTCACCAATATAAATACTTTTGAAGTACTATTATTTTATTCTCCGCGCCAAATTTCCTTGCCACTCACTGTAATGTGCCTCTAAGAAAATTTTAGCACACTTGATTGAAGGAACACAAAGGTGGACAAGGTAGTACAAGAGCACACCTTGGAGTTGAAGTATATAAATTTCTTTCCTGCCATCAATATCTAGTGTGTGGCAAGGAAGTCAAAATCAATTTTGTATAATTGTGCTCCCCTAGAGATCTCATTCCCACTAGAGTTAAGAATTGTTCTTAGCACTATAACTGGGGACCAACTGAAGTATTTTGTGACATAATTGTTGCTACCCTTCTTATATTGTTTAAATGGAATGTTTGTAAGTATGTGGACCAATATTTATGGAGGGAATTTTGTAACTTTCCTTGTGGTTGCATACATTATAGAGTCCTATGATCAATGTGGATGATTGTCTGTTTCCCTAGAATATAATGCTTCCATTTTTGGAAATCTTGCATAATGGAGTACATATCCTTATCATAGGTGGGCTATCTCTGAATAGTATAATAGTGTTTCACTATGATAGTCCACCAGATATCCTTGATGAGAGAGGACTACACCGATAGAATTATCTAAGGCATATGTCTCAATATAAAATGGTTCTTGTAGGTATGGCACGGTAAGGATTGGTGCAAAGCAAAGGTGTTGTTTCCAATCCTTGAATTCCTTTTGTTGTGACGCAAACCAAAAAAAATTGTTTTTTCTCCTCCCTTGGTCACTTGAATTAACGGTTAAGTGATATAATAGAAACCCAACATGAATATTTGGTATAAGTTAGCAAGGCCCAAGAAGCTATGAATCTCTTTTAGAGTTGTCGATGTTGGTCGATCCCAAATGAATTAGATCTTGGCTAGGTCCACATGCACCCAATTTTATCCACAATGTATCCCAAGTATTGAATTCTTTGAATGCCAAATTAGTATTTCTCCAAATTCATAAATATCTTGTATTGTTGTAAGGTTCCTAAGACATGATAAATATGTTGCAATTTTTTTTCCTAGATTCTGCTAAATACGAGGATGTCATCCAAATATAAAACCACAAAATAGTTTGTGAATGGTTGCAAAATATCATCGATCATCCTCATGAATGTTTCTAGAGCATTAATAAATCTAAATTGAATGACCAACCACTCAAAAAGACCTTATTTAGATTTGAGTGTTATCTTCTATACATTATTTTGTTCAATTGGAACCTAGTGGTGGCTTCACTTCAAATCAATCTTATTAAAGAACTTGGTAGCCTTAAGTTGGTCAATAATATTTTCAATCTTAGGGATCAAGTATCTATTCTTGATAGTGATTTTTTTTAGGGCTCAATAATTAATACATATTCTCCATGTCCCATCCTTCTTTTAAACCAATATAATTGAACTCTTGCAAGGTGAGAATCTTGATTCAATGTAGCCCTTTTGGATGAGCTAATGAATATGAAATTTTATTTTTGCATTCTCCAAGTGAGAGCATCTATATATTGGGTCAGTAAGTAAAGGAGCTTTAGGTATCAATTCAATTGAGTGTTTTACCTAACAATGTAAGGGCACCCCAACAGGGGGAGCGAATATATCTTTGTATGTTTATACAATCTTGTCCACTTTCTTATGTTATGTAGAGAGGCCTAGTGAAAATTTTGTGTTGGTTGCAATGACCTTCCTTTCACCTTATGACTGAATCATGAAGAGAATGAGCTTTTCATTTTGAGAGATTACCTTTCGGCATTGTTTTGCTAAGATCAATGAAATTTCATTACTTGGCATTACCTTTGGTATCATGTAGAGATGAACTCTAAGAGTAAAAATGACACTGCAAGGATGATACTCATAAACATCATGATGTTTCCACATACAAGGTTTTCCTAAAGTACATCACAAAATTCAAGTGGGAAAATATCACACAGTACCTCATCTTTGAAAGGCTTGATGCAATAGGATAAAAAGCACTATTAGATGACATATATGTCTCATCCATGGATCAACCAAAAAATAATGTATGGTTGGGGGTGTGGCACTCTCAAAAAATTCAATATATTGATGACATAAATGGATATTAGGTTCTTTTGATCCTACTGTTAACGATGAAATGGAGTGGGGTCCCATTTACCCACATCTATGAGTGGAAGATGAACTCTTCCTCTTCAAGCTCCTTGGGCTATTCTAGTTATATATTTTTGGCCTTGATGGTAGAATTGGGTCATTCATAAATGATACTCCTTCCTTTATCCTATTCTAAAGAAGAATCAGAGCTATATTTTATCTCATTTTCTGTAATCTCCTCCAACAATGATTTTTTCAAGCAACATTCATCAGTGTTGTTCCAAGGGATTTTGTGAAACTCACACCACTTTCCAGTGACCTTTTTTAGCTTCCCATTACCCTTATTCTCATATGACTTGGGTCGACTATATTTAGGTTATATATCCTTATTTTTTCCCTTGTTTTGTGAGCTAGGGTTTCCCTTTCCAGGCTTTTATTTCAACGAACTTGTAGACCCAAACTCTCACTTATTAAAAATCTTAAATTTCTACTTGATTTTGACATCATATTGATAAGAGGATCCTAATAATTAGATTTCTAGGAAATCCATCTCCATTTGATTATACCTATTTAGGCCACTATGGTACTTTAAGAACAGGGGTCGCTCAAAGTCTCTAATACCTATATTTGAGCGCAAGGTATGGAAATTATTGCTATAATTCGGCACCATCTAGCCTCTCCCTAATTGTAGAGTTTTCTATCTAGTGTATTGGTCATCATATTTACCTACAGGGTGGAATTTATCCTTAAGGGAATCAACAAAATGAGCCCAAGTTGGTCCAACTTTGAAAATTACATACTCATCTTTGTTGTGTCTCTCCCAGTAACTTTCCTACCAATTTTTGACATGAGGAATTGTTATATTATTTCCACGAATAGTCGCACGCGCGAGGGGGGGGGACATAACTTCCTTTCATTTGTTGTGTTGCACAATGGGGCTGGGAAGTCACAGGGGGGTGACAACCCCCCCGTTCATGGGTTCGAAAGGGGTTGGTAGCTCCCTGTGTGGGATCTGGGGCAGCGCCTTGGGAAAAAAAATTGGACCCTGTTTTAGGTGGGCGGACCCACCTATGGTTTTGTGCATGGGTTTGCACATGGTTTTGGGGCATGATGGTTTTCGACCCTTGGTATTTTGTAGATCTGGTCAAGGGAACTACGGTTATGTTATAATCCAGGGTTAATGGATTGGGGTTTATGAATGCTTTGACATGTATATATATGTGTTGTACCACTAAAAGGAATATAATGAAAAATAAAGGTGGTATTCCCAATTTAGGATCTAGGGAAAAAATCTCTGTGTATATCTGCTTTATGTTTTATGCTCTCGCTATTTTTTATTTATTTTTTTAAGAATCTGTTTGCAGATAATATATGTACAGGATTAAAACATACATTTGGTATCAGAGTTGTTTCAGCTTCAAGGGGACACCTTTGGTGCTAAGGGGTTTTTGCTCGAGCCTGTGGTAGACCATGTTCAGTGGGAGATTTGCAGGATCAATTCTTGCGATGAAAGAAGATGGTGAGCAATGGAAATATAGAGATCGAGAAATTTAATGGTCAGAGTTTTGAGCTATGGAAGCTCAAGATGGAGGATCTGCTGGTGGATAAATATCAGCGAATCATGGTAGATCTAGGTACTAAACCAATGACAACGTCAGATGAAGGCTGGGTGAAGTTGTATCGGAATGCAAAGAGAACAATATTGTTGTGTATCTCAGATTTGGTATTATTTAATGTATCTAGGGAAGCTACAACGAAGAATTTTTGGGTAAATTTAGGGAATTTGTACCAATCTAAGTCTCTAGTGAATAAATTGTTCCTACAAAAAACGTTGTATAACTTGAGGATGCAGGATGGAGACTCAACGATGACAGATCATCTAAACACCTTCAATATTGTGGTTGTTAGGTCCCTATATTACTAGTATAGTCCCTTATTGTTGTTAGTGTAACCCCCTTATTGTTATTATTGTACCCTTGTAACCCCCATTTTGTTATTATTGTGCCCTTAAATTATTATTGTTAGGTCGACTAGGATTACATTGTGGCCCACTAGGATTACAATATGGCCCCATGGACTCCTATATATAGAAAGGAGGTTTTGTAAATTCTATCATCCAGGAATTGTTCATTTATGTAATGTATTGGAGGTCGCCCCCTCGAAGTGGCTCATTTATAAGGCGTTGATATCTCTTTTCATCTCTTTTTGGAGCTGGTTACACAACATTTGGTATCAAAGGCTTTGGATTCTAGGGTTTCGCTACTCCAAACAGGTCATTGTGGCATTTTTGCTATAAATTTTTTTCTACGAAGCTTCAGAAGCTGAAATTTTTAGGGTGCGAAGCCGAAATCCTGAGGAATATTTTCTAAAAATTTCACTGCTTGTTTCGCAATATTTTCGGAGATATGATTTGTGGAAGTTAGGTATTGTTTCAGGCTCCTAAACAAGTCATTGTGGCATTTGCACTATATTGTTTTTTTCTACGAAGGTTCAGAATTTGAAATTATTATGGTGCGAATTTAAAATCCTGAAGAAATTTGTCTAAAAATTTCAGAGCTTGGTTCGCAATATTTTTGGAGATATGATTTGTGGAAGGTAGTGCTTTTTCAAGCTCCTGAATTTCAACACAAAGAGGTGATCGTGGGAAAAGTTCAATAACTCTCCCTCTGGGCATCGGATTGGAGTGCCGTAAAAAGTAGTCACAAGTGCACATATTATAGTTTCTTGGCTATCAATTTCAGAGATGAAGGATGAAACATTGACACGTGTAAAGTCATACAAGTTCGCTCTACTAAACCAGTCCATAATTAGGTCATTGTGGAAGATTGGACACAACTTTGTCTTGGAGAATCCAAATCAGGTCAGACCTCTAGCATTCGAAAGATAATTCAAAGGGATACGTTGGTACATAAAATAAAATATTGAAGTGCTGCAATCACAAAGATAATCCAATTTCAATATCGAGCTCCTCAAAATCAAGAAAAAGGTGTGTATTTTTTTTTCGAATTGCATAAGTCTTGTTTGAAGAATCAATTTGAATTGATTCCAAGGGCATATTGTAAAATAGATATCAGTATTGGCTTCTAAAAGATGCCCCATAAAAATAATTCAACACCCATTAAGCCTTTAGAAGGCTCTACTATGACTCATGAAGATGAAGAATTGCAACATGATCTATCAAAATTACAAGAGCAAGTGCAACAAATTTCACTCTCACAAAGAGCAACAAAAAATGAAATGGAATTTTTGAAGAATGGCGTGGAAGCTAAGATGGATGGCATGGAAGCTGGCATGGAAGCTAAGATGGATGACATGAAATACAACATGGAAAACATGAAGAATGATCTAAAAACAGACATCGAAGGTTTGACAAAGTTGATATAAGAAATGTTTTCTAATGGTGAAAAGATAGTAGAAGAACCTCAGTATGAGAGAAAAATCAATGTTAATCATGATTTCATAAACTCTAATGTTGGCGGGAAGAACCACCATATTCCAAAAATGGATATGATGAAGTTTGATGGAAAGGATCCTGTAACATGGATACTATAGATGGAGCAATATTTTGATCTCCATAACGTGCAAAACACACAAAAGGTACACATTGCAACTTTACATTTAGAACAAAATACATTTGTATGGTATCGATGGCTTTGCTCCCGTAAAATTTTTTTCACTTGGTCAATTTTTACGGAAGAAATGATAGCACATTATGAGGATACAAAGAGCAACACCTTCTTTAGCCAATTGATAAATTTCAAACAAAAGGGTTTAGTGGGGCATCACATTGAGGAATTCCAAAAATTGAATATAAGGGTAACTGATATTCCAGAGGAACACAGGATCGATCTCTTCATAGGCGCTTTAAAGGATAATATCCAACATGAAGTTCGCGTTTAGGAACTAGATTCATTGGAGAAGGCATTCAGGTTGGAAAGAAAAGTTGAATGTAAAATAATGGCGACAAGGAAGCCTACCACTCAATTCTATAAAGAAGGAAGTGTTGCTACGCCTAGATTTCCACAACCTACAAGGTTGACACCACAACAATTGGAAGAAAAAAGAGCAAAGGGCTTTGCTACAGTTGTGATAGCAAATACACTAAAGGTCATAAGTGTGCTGAGAAGAAATTATTTTACATAGATTGTGAAGAGGAAGAAGAAAATGAACAAGAAGAGGATATACACCAGAAACCAACCCTAGAAGAGAAAGAAATGAATCCGACCATATCGTGTAATGCACTGGCAGGAATTACCACTCCTCAAACTCTCAATATAGAAGGAAAAATCAAGAAGAAAAAGGTAATAGTGTTGATTGATTCACGTAGCACCCATAATTTAATTCATTGTAAGGTAGCCAAGGAATTAAATTGTTTCCTATACCCAGCACCAGAATGTCAAGTGATGGTTGCAAATGGAGGAACTATAAATTTCTCTGGAAAATGCCATAATATCAAGCTAACCATGGGGGAATATGTATTTAGTAGTCCAATGCTTTCCATTCCTATGGGAGGTGCTGATGTTGTACTAGGAGTACAATGGTTACGATCTTTGGGGACGGTAGATTTTAATTTTCAAGAACTTTTCTTAAAACAAATTTCAAAAGGAAAGGAAGTCAAATTATGGGGTATTGAAGGGAAGCCGGGAAGGATAATAAGCTCTAATGTCATGAAAAAGCTTCTAAAGAAAGAACAACGAGGCGTAATTGCACAATTATGCTCACAAGAAGTTTCGACATCAAAATCATCTATTTCTGCAGATCTCCAACAAGTCTTGGACAATCATTCCAAGGTGTTTGAAAATCCCAAAGGACTCCCACCTATTTGTGATCATGATCCTGCTATTCATTTGATTCCATGAAGTGTTCCTCCAAACATCAGGCCTTATATATATCCTTATTTCCAAAAGAGAGAAATTGAACGTATGATTGCAGAAATGTTAGAGGCGGGTATAATTCAACCTAGTCAAATTTCTTTCTCTGGTCCTGTAGTATTGGTACACAAGAAGGATGGATCATGGTGAATGTGTCTGGATTATAGGGAGCTCAATAAGCTCACCATTAAAGATAAATTTCCCATTCCTGTAATTGATGAATTATTGGATGAATTACGTGGAACAATTTATTTTACCAAGTTGGATCTTCGTTCAGGATATCATCAAATTAGAATGAAGACTGAAGATATTCCAAAAACAACATTTCGAACTCATGAGGGTCATTATGAATTTTTGGTCATGCCTTTTGGCCTTACCAATGCACCTTCTAGATTTCAAGGGTTGATGAATTCCATTTTCAAACCCTTCCTTAGAAAATTTGTGCTAGTATTTTTTGATGATATACTAATCTACAGTAGGTCTTGGAAGAATCATGTTGAACATGTTGACAGGGTGCTCAAACTATTGCAGGAGAAACAATTATATGCAAAAAAATCCAAATGTTTCTTTGGAGTACAAGAGGTGGAATATCTGGGTCATATTGTATATCACGAGGGTGTTAAAGTAGACCCTAACAAAATTAAAGCCATTAAGGAATTGAAAGTCCCCACAACCATAAAGAAGTTGCGAGGATTTCTCGGGTTAACAGGGTATTATCGCAAGTTTGTTAAGAATTATGGGAGAATAGCAGCACCTCTAACAACATTATTGAAGAAAGATGCATTTTCATGGACTCCTGAAGCAACTAAGGCCTTTGAATATCTTAAAGAGGCAATGTGCCTAGCACCGGTCTTAGCTACACCAGACTTCACAAAAACCTTTATTGTGGAATGTGATGCCTCAGGAAATGGAATTGGTGCAGTTTTAATGCAGGAAGGAAGAGCCATTGCTTTTGAAAGTCGTCCAATCAAAGGAAAGTATTTACAGAAACCTATTTATGAGAAGGAAATGTTAGCAATACTGCATGCACTAAAGAAATGGAGAACTTACCTAATGGGAAGACACTTGAAGGTAAAAACTGATCATGATAGTCTTAAACACTTTTTGGAACAAAGACTATCTTTAGAAGAGCAGCAAAAATGGGTCACAAAGATGTTGGGTTATGACTTTGAAATAATCTACAAAAAAGGAAAGCTTAATGTTGTTGCATATGCATTCTCAAGAAAGAATGAAGAGGTGGAAGCATTGATTTGTGCCATTTCTATTATCCAACCAGATTGGATAACCGAAGCAAGAGATGAATGGAAGAAGGAAAAAGATGTATGGACACTCATTCAAAAGTTGCAGCAAGATCCTAGTACATCTGATACATTTAGTTGGAAAAATGATTCCTTATGGTACAAAGATCGCTTATATCTTTGTAAGAATTCCCAACTAAAACAAAAGATTCTTCTGGAATTGCACACTTCTCCTTTAGGAGGACACTCAGGATTTTTAAAAACTTACCACAGGGTGAAGAAAGAAATTTTTTGGGATGGCCTTAAATCTGATATTCAAAAGTTTGTGGCGGAATGTTTGGTTTGCCAGCAGAATAAAGTGGAGACAATTAAGACCCCGGGACTTCTACAACCTTTATCCATTCCAAGTCAACGTTGGGAGGAGATTTCAATGGATTTTATCACGAGTTTACCTAAGTCCGAAGGAAAGAATGTCATCATGGTGGTAGTTGATAGACTTACCAAGTATGCACACTTTTGTGCATTATCTCATCCATTTAAAGCAAGTACAGTTGCTACTACATTTATGGACGGAATTCAAAAGCTACATGGAAGCCCAAGGGTTATTGTGAGCGACAAAGATCCCATTTTTACTGGAAATTTTTGGACGGAGTTATTTTCTTGTTTGGGTACTCAATTAGCTCATAGCTCATCTTATCATCCTCAATCTGATGGTCAAACTGAGATAGTAAATAAATGTTTGGAAGGATATCTTCGTTGTTTTATATCTGATAAACAAACACAATGGGTCAAGTGGTTACCTCTTGCTGAATGGTGGTATAACACTTCCTTCCATACTGCAGCAAAATGACCCCATTTATGGCACTTTATGGATATCATCCACCATCCATCACATCATCTTTAAGGGAAAATTCGAAGGTTCAAGCAGTGGAAGATCACATCGAGCATCAGCAGGAAGTTCTCCAACTCTTAAAGGATAACCTAAATTTGGCACAAAATCGAATGAAACAACAGGCAGATCAACATCGCAGCGAGAGAAGTTTTGATGTAGGAGATTGGGTATTTTTACAGCTACAACCATGCAAAAAAATGTCCCTCAAGCAAGCTAAGAAGGATAATAAATTATCGCCAAAGTACTATGGTCCTTACAAGGTGTTGCAAAAGATTGGTACTATGGCATACAAATTGGAGCTTCCTGATTCTTCGCAAGTACATCTAGTTTTCCATGTTTCATGCTTAAAGAAGGTTATAGGTGAAAATCTTCCAGTTCAAACAATATTGCCAGAACTTGATGAGGAAGGAAAAATCATATTGGAATCTGAAGCGGTCACGGAAACAAGAACTCAACAACTACGGAATCGATCAATTTCAGAGTATCTCATCAAGTGGAAGAGCTTACCCACTGAACATTCTACATGAGAGGATGAGAATTTTATACGGAAGCACCTAGAGCTACTCAAGCGTTGAGGACAACACTTTTTTGAAGGAGAGGGGAATGTTAGGTCCCTATATTACTAATATAGTCCCTTATTGTTGTTAGTGTAACCCCCTTATTGTTATTATTGTACCCTTGTAACCCCCATTTTGTTATTATTGTGCCCTTAAATCATTATTGTTAGGTCGGCTAGGATTACATTGTGGCCCACAAGGATTACATTATGGCCCCATGGACTCCTATATATAGAAAGGAGGTTTTGTAAATTGTATCATCCAAGAATTGTTCATTTATGTAATGTATTGGAGGTTGCCCCCTCGAAGTGGCTCATTTCTAAGGTGTTGATATCTCTTTTCTTCTTTTTTTGGAGCTGGTTACACAACAGTGGTGAGTCAGTTGTCATATGTTGATATTAAAATCTCAAATGAATGTAAGTGCATCAGTTTCTTGTGTTCTCTAACATATTCGTGGGATAGTCTCGTTATTGCAATAGGTAGCAATACAACTACCTTGAATTTTGATGAAATTGTCTCAGCCTTGTTTTCGGAGGAAATGAGACAGAGAAATATGGAGGGCCAGAATGGGGATGCCTTATCTGTATGAGTAAGGTCTAAGAAAAAAAGAAAAAAAAAAGAGGAAGTATATTTTTTTTTCGAGTGGGAGATCTAAATCTCCAGGAAATCCTATAAAGGTGTGCTGGAAATGCATAAAGGAAGGGAACTTCAAAAAGGACTGCAAATCTAAAGCTCCTAAGAAAGGAAATGGATCTGATGATGCTCCTTCGGTAGGGGAAAAAACCACCTAAGATGAAGGTGGGGATGTGTATTTGGCTTCTTCATCAAACACACATGTAGATCATGAGGCATGATTTATTGAGTTAAGTGCATCGTTTCAATTCACTCCTCATAGGGAGTGGTTTTGTGAGTATGAACAGTATAATGGTGGTGATGTAATCTTAGGGGGTGATAGGAAGGAAAAAATCGCCAGACGTTGAAAATTCAAGATGAAGATTCAAGGGGGAAGGATTAGAACACTTCCTAGTGTTCCACATATTCTTGCATTGGCTAGAAATCTGATTTATGTAAGCAAGATGGATGATGCAA
The DNA here is from genome assembly GCA_034641835.2 of Pinus albicaulis. NCBI lineage: Eukaryota > Viridiplantae > Streptophyta > Pinopsida > Pinales > Pinaceae > Pinus > Pinus albicaulis. The sequence goes on along the minus strand of CM076573.1, from coordinate 960,595,347 downwards.
GTGTAAAAACATTGTTCGATAAATACACCTGCAAGATGGTTCTGGGAGCACTGGTATTAATGTGGGGAGTTCGGATTGGAAATTTGTACAAGCTTCAGGGTAGCACTATTATTGATGGGTACAATAGTTTCGTGGTTCCTGAAAGTGGAGCGAAAAGCCTAGTGGTCTCTGGAGAAAATACCATGTCGTGGCATCAAAGGCTTGGACATATTGGAGAGAAGGGCCTTTGAATACTGAATGGTAATGGTATGGTAGAAGGTATGTATAATTTCTCTCTGGATTTCGATTTATGTGAACATTATGTATATGGGAAGCATAATCGGGTGAGTTTTTCTTCTAGTGCTAAGAGGTCGAATAAGATATTAGAGCTTGTACACATTGATGTGTTTGGACCTGTGTCGGTTCCATCACTGGGAAAGTATGTGTACTATGTTTCATTCATAGATGACTTATCAAGGAATACATGGGTATATTTCTTGAGGAAGGAATCTGAAGTCTTTGACATATTTAAATAATTTAAGGCTCTGGTGGAAAACCAGACAGAGAATAAGATAAATGTGTTGAGGACATATAATGGTGGAGAGTTCTATAAGAAGGAATTTGAAGAGTTATATAAGAAGTGTGGTATAGCATGACAGGAGACTACTCCATACACACCAAAACAAAACGGAGTTACAAAAAGAATGAACAGAATACTAATGGAAAATGCAAGAAGCATGCTTAGTGGTACTGGGTTAGGACAGGAATTCTGGGTAGAGGCAATGGATACTGCATGTTACATGGTTAATAGATCGCCTTCAACACCATTGGAGGATAAGACTCCACATGAGGTATGGACTGGTAAGAAACCCTCTGTTTCACATCTGAGGGTATTTGGATGTGATGCATATGTATATGTTCCAAAGGAGAAAATGACCAAGTTGGACAATAAATTTGAAAGGTGCATCTTTATTGGGTATAAGGATGGTTTAAAATTTTACAAGCTTTGGAACACAAAAACAAGGAAGGTTGTGTACAACCAAGATGTGGTGTTTAGAGAGGTGAAAGATGTTGTTAAACATGAAGTCCTACCAAAGGAACCTGAGAATATAGAGTTTGATTTAAAGGAGGATGAACTAGACTCTACAATAGAACAAGATTCAGAAGAGGAAGAGCCACAAACTCCAATTGTGAGAAGATCAGTTTGGGAAATAAGGCAACTAGAAAGGTATAGTCCGTTTGATTTATGTTCAAATTTTTCTTTAAATATCACTGATGATGATCCCATAACTGTCAGGGAGGAAGTGGATTCAGAGGATGGAAAACTCTGGAAGAAGGCCATGGTTGTGTTGAAGCCTCAAAAATCGCTGCAACAACATTGGGGGATAAACACCCGGTCCGGACCTTAATACAACTCCTTTTCCGTTTATGATAGTGGCTCCGACTGGTTTAACTAGGTCCAGTTACCTTTTCCCTATCGCTATTGGTTTATGACGTATATTTAACTACCAATAGACAAGGATATCAGATCACTTCTTTTTGCTGATCGAGCAAGAGAATGACCCTTAAGCTGATTTGGGTTTAGCTAAACCAAAATTAAGATTTTGCCTCTTTGAGAAGAGGACTTAAAATAATGTAAAACTTAATCTAAATGCAAACTTATTCTATAATGCAAGCAAAAGAAACTAATCTAAATTCTATCTTAATTAGGTAGATATAGATCTAACCCAACTAAAAGCAAGATAATTAAGTGATGAGAATTTAAATATGTCTGGCTTTTAATTAATGTCAAACTAACGAAGAAATTAAATTAGTTCACATTTGTGAGTACCAAACATATTCTATTGAGACCATTTGACTAAAATATTAAATCAACAACACTTTGGAAGAAATTCACAAAAATGAAATTGATTGTCAAATCAATCAAGCTAATAATTAAACAATAATATGCAAAAGAAATTCGCAATACATTATTATTTAATAAATCAGTATTATAAGACAGATTTCTGAGTAAATAGTTACTCAGAAATCAGAGTTTAATCTATAAGAACAGAGATACATAACAATTTGAGACAAATTATCCATATCAACAGAAATGCATAAACATGAATAAAATGAAACAACAATTTTATTAATATAAAAATGAAACTGGTATTTGATACAAAAATGCCAAAAGTACCAGTTAATTGAATCTGCTTCTCTGATATTGGCCTCTAACAATACTTTACATTACTTGAATTTCTACTTTCAGAGCTGCAGAAATGCAAACTTTGTCCATCATACATAATTCAAGATATAAAGAAAAAACTCTCAATAATGTTTAGATCTGAAATTTTCTCTTCTCTCCATCTACAATTCTAAATTCCTGTTACATAAATTCTTTTAGAAGTCTGGAATTGCAGAGGAAAGCAACCCTCTTTACATTTTGCAAACTACAATTTATAATATTTCCAAAAGAATTTTGAGAGGAGAGTTTGTTCAAGAAAAATCTACCCAATCCAATTTTAATTGCTCAAAAATTCCAATCTTTAATCGCTGGAGTCTTCTCATTGAATGAGAGCTTCTTCTTCTCATATCTTCAACTATTTTCTTGCAAAAACAAATAAAAAACAAAATTAAAATGCAAAAATAAAATCAAAATATTATCTCTAACATTAAAACAAATCCAATCAAATTCTATTTAAATAAATAAAAAGAAAATTTGAGTTTATTATTGATGCTCATAATGATTTTAATTAATCAATGATATTATTGATGCATGAATCTGCAAATAGAAGAGGCTGGGCAAATGAAAATGAAGAAAACAAAACTCAGAAAATTGATTTTATTTTAGAAATTCGGAGCTTGATCTTCTACCTAATTTTTGACCCAATAAATGATCAAATATGTTAGTGAAACCTCCTCAGAAATGTTCTCCTTGATTTTATCTTTCCAATGAGCCATCCTGGACCTCATTTGGCTAAGTAAAACTCAATCTATGAGCCTCCAAATTTGATAAGTCAAATCTGATATAAATTTGGAAATTTTGTTGGTGGGCTAAAAAAAATCAGAATTTTAATTAAAAATCTAATCCTAAATTAAATTCTAATTATCTAATAGTTAATCCTAATTTAATTGTTAATCATAAATTAAACTAATTATTTAAATTAATATTAATCTAACTAATTAATATAATTAACTATTCATAATCTAATTAATAATAAATTTAATTAAATTAATTATATTTTAAATATTAATTAGTTATTTTAAATATTTAAATATTAAATTAATTATTAAACTAAAACTAAATTAACACTAAACTATACTAAACTAAAAACTATGCTAATATTAAAACTAATACTAAATTAATTTTAATCTAAAATTTAGCATTAATATAATATTAAATTAATATCACATCTACCACTAACATTAATATATACTAACTTAATACTAAAACTAACCTATCCATCCTACCACTTAAATTAACTTAACTTACCACTACAACTTCATTACAATACTAAAGTTCCACTACCTACTAACTAACGTTGATACTAACTATCATTAACTTAAATAACACTCTGACTCTTACATTACCTTAAACTAACACTACTTACCTACCTACCAGTTAAACTAATGTTATATTTCATCGCATCGCATGAAAATAATGAACCTTATCGGGGTTTTTTAAAAGGATGCTCCGATTGATACTTCCGATGCGATATGAGCTTTTAACTCATCGCATCACAGTTATAATAAGTCATTGCATCACATGAATGTGACTCATCGCATCGCAAATAAAGATGAGTCCATCGCATTGCATAAATATAAATGAATCTTCATCGCATCGCATGAAATGAGCTCATCGGGTTTTAAAACTTCCGATGCGATGTAGTGTAAAACCTCCGATGCGATGAATTTTAATTTTTAATTTTTTGTTTTTTATTGTTTATATATATATTTTTAAATTATAATAAATTTTAATTTAATTAATTAATTATATAATAATTAATTTAATTAATTTAAAATTTAACATTAATTATTATTATTAATTTTGTTTTGGTTTCATTTTAATGATGTTAAAACTAGATTATGAATTTATCTAAAATGATGATTTGCCTAAATAAGCTATAGCCTTTTTGACGTTTTGGATTTTTCGGATTTTTCGAGCTTAGTAATTTATTTGAAAATTAGAGTAAATTATCAAAATCTGGATGCTTCGTTATTTGGCTGTATAAGTAAAAAATGAAAAATATTAGTCATAACTAACTACGGGTTAATATTTTAAACTAAATGCATTATTGAACTAAGGAAATATTGTACATTTTACGCATTTTCTAACCCAGACGACATAATTGATTAGACTTCAAAGAAGTGCCATTTACAAACCGGTTGATCGAATGAGGTGAAACAAGTGTCAACAGGAAGCTTATAAAAAATCGTTTTCAACCAAGCAATCAAAACAAGAATCTAAAGAAAATAAAAAATTAACAAAATCGTAAAATAATTGACTTAAAAATCCTAAAAGCTATTTAGCCAAAATTTTTATAGAAAGGGTCTCCATTATTTGATGTGAATAAGTTAAAAATGGGGGGTTGTTGTACCGTACAACAATTGGTGATTCACTGGAAGAAACAGTTATCTCTGTTTGATATGAATGAGATTTTCTCAAAATTAAAGTAAAAATAATTAAATAAGAGAAAATTATTTTTTGGAATGCTTGACTAGGTTCATTAATCTGAATAAAAGCAATAATCATCTTAGTGTAATTTTCTTGAAATTCCTCATAAATTAAAATATTTCATAACTCTATATCAGTCCTTAATTAGTTGTAGAGATAAAGTAGGGGTCACTTTACAGCTTAGCTTTTAAAATGTACTCATTTGTCACAAGTAGAGCCACTTCTACCAACAAACGTCTATAGTCTCGACAAGGTTACCTTTTAATCATGAATGATTCAGTATCCCATCTATTTAAGAATTATCAACCTAGAGATAAATCCATTTATATATTATTATTAATTTTTAATTCTTAAAAGCCATTGTCCTAGTTTAGTAGCCAGATAGTTGACAATGCCATTCACTAGTTATAATTGGACCGAACAAGATGGCTTGTGATGAAACCCCTTGTCTTACAATTGTTTGCAATCATAAGCCATTACCCTGGTTTTTTTAGCAGTGTTGGTAATGTCAGTCTATTTTTCCCTTATGATCATGGTAAGCAAGCTCATGATGAGACCTCTTATCTTTTAAGTTATAAATATATTTTTGGATTACACTCTAGAAAAATAAAACTCTTTTAAATAGGGAGAATCATTAACTCCTTAAGAGTTCAAAAAGACAATTTCAGAGTTAAAAGTGCTTGGCTGTAAAGTGCCTTTACTTGGTTAAAAATAACTTTTCTTGACTGATAATAGAATTTTGAAAGATCTTAATAAAATATTGAAATCTCAAAATAATTATAATTTTGATGAAAAATAATTTTCTCAGATTTCATGATACTTTGTCAACTTTTCTTGTTTTTTAATCTCTTCCTTAAGTATGTCTACCTTTATAATAAGAAAAACAAATTTTGCTAAGAGATTTAAGAAAAAGATAATAGAAGACTATTAACAATTTTTTCTATGTATGTCAACCATTGTTAGGTAACAAGAAGGTCTTCCATATAAATCATGGCAAAATCACCAAAATCAAAACTGAAAACCAAAGAAAAGAATTCTTAAGCTAAAGTCAAAAAAGAAATCAACAAACAAAAATTAAAATTAAATAATTAAAAAGTGGAAAGGAAAATCTAAGTTTTTGAAATACAAACTCTAAGAAGAATGTTTATACCAATGTCTCAACAACATGAAGTAAAAGAAAATAATCATGTAATCATTCCTTCTTATGTCGAGATCTAGAAAACTTATACCTTGCAGGGTTGTAAGTGTTTTAGGCTTCGGATAGCAGTGATGATAAAATTCAGCCACAATGAAAAATATCTGTCTGATGTCAATCTTCTTGTTTCAAAGAATTATCTTAATCATTTTCTATTAAAAGGAATGCTTTAAAGAAACAAATCAAAGGTTCAGAAACTTCCTAGTGTAGCTGTTTCAATGAAGACTATCGCTGCTTCTTGAAAATAAAACCAGAAAAAAAGCATAGGGCTTCCAAAATATGATTTGGCAGATGATTGAAAGCTTTTATGAAGAGCTGCAAAATATATTTTTATATCAACATAATTTAAAAACAAAAATGAAACCAAAGTAATGAAATGGAAATTAATGAAAGTGGGTACATGAATCTTACCATTGGATAATTGCATTTGATCTTACCTGAAGGTATCAATTTCTCCAATACTAGCTGACTTCTTCTTTTAGTTAACATTAAAAATATGAAGAAGGAAAAATAACCAAAATCCTATAACCCAAAATCATTATTTATTTTATTTAAACTAAAGCAAGCAATAAAATGTAAAAATAGAATGCTTTGTGTTCGAGGGAATTAAAACAAATGCATCAGAAATGAGATTGAGAATTTGCAGTGATGAATATTCTCAAAATATTATAAGTTTTATACAAATTCCATGATTTTATATTTTGTTTAGAATTAAGACCAAATTTAAGATAATGAAATTTAAAATAGAGAGGTCTTGAATTTCATATTTAATTATGGAATTATTTAAAACTGAAATATATGAGAAATCGAAATGATTTGAATATGCTGCAAATTTGTCATCAATTGCTTTAGTATCATAGCGGTTACCCAAGATTGCTTTAAATTAACACAATGCCTTATCGGATGATTTGTATTGCATGTAGAGGCATGCGCTGGATTTTATCGCATCAGGGTTTGCAGTAGCAAATTGCTGATATGAGATCATGCAAAAAGAATGTGTAATGAGATGGAGAGATCATATCATTGAAGAAATGTTATATTTAGGATCAGGAACAATCATGTCGTAAATTTCACATCGCACACTGCATCTTGCGATTTGTACTTTGCACAATACACATTGTGCATCACAGATTTGTAATAATGACATGACCATGAATAAAAATGCGATGAAGTGATTGCAATATCGGCATATTGGAATGTTGAAAAATAATCATATTGGAAATGCCAATATTATTCCTGCAATAACAGCAATGCGATGTTTATAATAATCGGTGATGAGCGATGAGCAATAAGTGATAATCAATCGGCGATTAGTGAAAAGCGATGAGCGATGAGCAATCAGCGATTAATAAAAACGATAGTGATGAGAAATCGGCGATGGGTTATCGCACCGCAACTTCTAATATGAGCGCACAAAGATGCATTAAGTTTTTCGTCGATCCGTGATTACAATAGGACTTATCGCATCAGAGTTTTCTCTTTTTTAAAAAGGAATCAATTGTGATAGGACTCTACTGAAATGCGATTGCGATTTAGGCTTTATCACATCGGATATTTTTAAATGGAAATATCAAAATAAGGTTTCTCCGATTTGCAATTGCCGATTGGGTTTATCGCATCGAAATTTTTGAAATGAACAAATCAACCTTACATTAAATGCGATATGTGCGTTTGCGATCTGATCCATCGCATCAGAGCTTTTGTGATGAAAAACAAGCTTTTCAAATTATTCCAATGTGATATACGATTTGGTATTTTATGAAAAATTGAATGAGGTAACACATCGAAGGGCTTGCATCAGAAATCAAGTTGAAACATTTCAGACATGAAATTTGTGATACCGTTTTAAATTTCAATTGGGTTTTCTAATGAATGAAAGTAAAATTAAAGAATGCTCAAATTCTAATGAATCACAAAATAAAATTTCCCTGAACCTGTTGCAAATTTGAAATGGATTTGCTGCTTACTTCAAGTTTTTGAAAATAAATGAAAACCTGCAAATAAAACAGAACAAGAATTAAAAATAAACTATGGAAAAGAGAAACTATTAATAGATGAAAATGAACTTGTAAATGCGTACCTGGAAGAGAATTTTCTGTGGATTTTACCTTATGAATTTTCTAATCTTTCCTTCTATTTATCAAAATTCTTACTTTTTTCAAACTCATTTCATTATTTATTCTAAATCGGAGTGTGCAATCAGCCTAAATAAGATCTTTTTATTCATGTTAAGGAAATCTAGAACTCATAAAATTCATCAGAAATAAATATGAAAATAGGCTTCCCTTTGAATTGCAAATTTATTACCTCTGCTTATTCCGAATTAACTTGAGAAAAATCTGTATTATTATAGTGAATGTTTAATAATTCCTTCAGTAAATAAATATGATGCACATTGCAGCATCAGATAATAAACTAAAGATCAAAATGAGATGAAGCCACTAATTGTAGAAAAATATCAACACAGATTTGAATGTGTGCACACAGCAAAATGGACACACTTAAGATTATTTTAACAAATTTCGAAGAAGATAATATGAACTTTATGTTATTACAACGAAAGGTTAGACTGAATAATAATGATTAAATTGGAATTAAGCTTATAATAGACAGTCATACATTTCATGGAATAATGAGATCATGAAGCTTTTATATCCTCAAAATCTTTAACAAATAAATTTCAGAAGAAAATCATATAAGGATATTTCGAAATAGAGGAAAGTGGGTTTGAGGTGATTGATGCCAAGTGAAAATTCAATTGAATTTAGTCAAGACGTTATTCAAAATAGGCAGAGTAGAGATATTGATGCGATAAATTTTGATTTAAAAATGGGAAGCAAGAATTAGAAATTTTCTGATAAGAGGCAAATATTTCCATGAAAATGTATATGATATGAGAAGGGTTGATTGCTCGTTTTATTTTTTATCTGCAGAACTATTAAGAACAAATTAACTACATAAAATAAACAAACTAAATTAATTCTACTTCTATTCTAACCATATACATGAAAATGACTAGGTATAGTCATATTTCCAGTGTAACCATTCTCTCATTTTAATTCCTACATATATGTACAGTTAAAATGTTAGTAACAAAAATAAAAATCTAATTGAACTAAGAAAATTAAATCTGTAATCAGAATGTACAGTTATTATTTAACATCTTATTTACAATCTCCTGCTTTTGAAATTCCTTTTCCAACTGAATTCCAATTGGATCATAAAAATATGGATGGGTTTCCATTAATGATTGGAAAATGTTTAAAAGAGGAGATGACAGGCTAGATTGTGGATACGATCTTTTAAATTCAAAGGCTTGAAAAAAATTGTTAGTGTTATGTGTAAGTGTTAAACTATTAACAATCTTCCATGAAAGAGAAATTTCCAAACAATTTTCGAATGAGTTAATGAAAAATGGATGGAAATCTGTCAAATAATATGGAAAACTATTAATTGGATTAGATTGCTGGCAAGATTGTAAAAATACATTCTCTTGTTGACACTGCCTTTGGGAAAAAAGAAGCTTTTGATAAAACATTAGCATTGATTGAAATTGAAATATTAATACCTTTTTATGTTCATGATTATAATATGAAACTTCAATTTCCCAATAGGGAAATGCATCAATTGAATGTTCACTATTAAAGTGCTCAATATGCCAGCGTGGAGTGCCAAAAATTTGAAAAATAAAATCATAAAATAAATTTAAATTTGAACAAAATAAGTATGAAAGAAAAATAAAATGAAATCCTATTGGTACAGCTAATATTATAGCACAATTGGAATTGTTTTGAAATAATTTCCTTTTCATAAGGATTGGCAAGAATAATGGAATTTAAATAATTTCCAATTCCAACTTGTGAAGAAAAAAGAGAATTCTGATTATGAGCAGGAATGGGAGTTTGATCATGATATGAATCATAAATTGGAATGTTTTCTTGAATGGTGAAATCATGAAGATAATTTGCTACCCCAGAATGAGGATTGGTCGAAATAATTTCTAAATTGAAATGTTCCTCATTTTCAGATGTTACTTGAATTTCATCATAAGGATTCTCTTGAGAATAACAGAAATCAACATCCTTGATATTAGAGTAATTATCATAAATGACTTCACAATATTCTTTAGAATTCCCTTCGATCTCGTCCAATATATCAAAACAAGGAGGAATAAAAAAATCACGTTCATTAATGGCAAAATAATGATCAATAATTGTTTCTCTATCTTGATAAAAATTTATTGGTAATTAATTTAGATCATCCTCTTTATTTTTTGAAATATCATAAATACCAAGAGGGGAGAAATTACCAATATTAAAAATATCAAGATAAAGGGAAAAATGAGAATCAGAAATAATGAATTCAAAAGTTTCTCTATTCCAGAAATCTTGTGCGCTCTGTTCATTATAAATTTCAGATTCTAGATCATTCCTTTGTATACTCATACTTTCTTGAAGAAGGTTGTTTTGCTGCTCTGTTTTCAGCATTTTTTCATCATGAAAAAATTCAAAAAATTGTACAGCAGTTTGCATTTTATTATTCTCTTTGATTGTTGTTTGCACATGTTGATTTGCAATATGATTTTCTAAATTTAATGCAGAGTAATTTTCAGATTTCAAGGCAGCTCTTTCTCCAAAATTGCTGCTATTGTCTTCTTGTATTTGGATAGAAATATTTTCCAAGCTTTGTGAGACCACTTCATCATAATTTATTTGCACATCCATATTGGAATATTTATTTATGTTAGAAGGGGATGGAACAAATCTGGAAATAATTTCATATGGATTGGGAATGGGAGGAAGAGAGAAAATATGTTCAAATCAATATAATAATTCTTTTTTTGAAGGTTTATCTTCAGTTTTAAATTTTAAACAATTTAAATGAAACCTGATGGTAAAATCAATTAAAGACTCACCTTCAAACCTTCGTAGATCTTCAAAATCATCACATACCTGTTCGTAGATATATCCATCAAATTTACAAATGAAAATTGTAACAAATTGATCCCAACTGTGAATTGAGGCAACCGGAAGAGTTCTACACTTGTTTCTAGCTTTTGCTGCAAATGTGAGAGTAAAAATTGTGCATAAAATGTCTTCATCAATTCCCTGAATATCATAATTTGAAACATTTTGAATAAATTGAAAGACATGATTAAAAGAAGAAGAATTTTTCTTACCGTTATACTTTTCTTGAGACAAGAGTCTTACCACGTCGGGTGGAGTATTAGAAGATGCACATCCATATATACAACTCCAAATTGGAAGTTTAAGAGGAGCCATCGTGATTTAAATAAAATTTTAAAATTGAAAAGAATCCAATAGACAACAGGTTTCAGGCCCTCCTTCTAGTGCCAAAAATGTTGAAGCTTCGAAAATCACTGCAACAACATTGGGGGATAACCACCCGGTCCGGACCTTAATACAACTCATTTTCCGTTTATGATAGTGGCTCCAATTGGTTTAACTAGGTCCAGTTACCTTTTCCCTATCGGTATTGGTTTATGATGTATCTTTAACGACCAATAGACATGGATATCAGATCACTTCTTCTTGTTGATCGGGCAAGAGAATGACCCTTAAGCTGATTTGGGTTCAACTAAACCAAAACTAAGATTTTGCCTCTTCGAGAAGAGGACTTAAAAGAATGTAAAACTTGATTTAAATGCAAACTTATTCTATAATGCAAGTAGAAAAAACTAATCTAAATCCTTTCTTAGTTAGGTAGATATAGATCTAACCCAACTAAGAGCAAGATAATCAAGTGATGAGAATTTAAATATGTCTGGATTTTAATTAATATCAAACTAACGAAGAAATTCAATTAGTTCACATTTGTGAGTACCAAACATATTCTATTGAGACCATTTCACTGAAATATTAAATCAACAACACTCCGGAAGAAATTCACAAAAATGAAATTGATTGTCCAATCAATCAAGCTAATAATTAAACAATAATATGCGGAAGAAATTCACAACACATTATTATTTAATAAATCAGTGTTATAAGACAAATTTCTGAGTAAATAGTTACTCAGAAATCAGAGTTTAATCCATAAGAACAGAGATACATAACAATTTGAGACAAATTATCCATATCAACAGAAATGCATAAACATGAATAAAATGAAACAACAATTTTATTAATATAAAAATGAAACTCGTATTTGATACAAAAATGCCAAAAGTACCAGTTAATTGAATCTTCTTCTCTGATCTTGGTCTCTAATAGTACTTTACATTACTTGAATTTCTGCTTTCAAAATTAGAGCTGCAGAAATGCAAACTCTGTCCATCATACATAATTCAAGATATAAAGAAAAAACTCTCAATAATGTTCAGATCTGAAATTTTCCCTCCTCCCCATCTACAATTATAAATTCCTATTACATAAATTCTTTTAGAAGTCTGGAATTGCAGATGAGAGTAGCCCTCTTTACATTTTGCAATCTGCAATTTATAATATTTCCAAAAGAATTTTGAGAGGAGAGTTTGTTCAAGAAAAATCTGCCCAATCCAATTTTAATTTCTCAAAAATTCCAATCTTTAATTGCTGGAGTCTTCTCATTGATTGAAAGCTTCTTCTTGTCATATCTTCAACTATTTTCCTGCAAAAACAAATCAAAAACAAAATTAAAATGCAAAAATAAAATCAAAATATTATCTCTAACACTAAAACAAATCCAATGAAATTCTATTTAAATAAATAAAAAGGAAATTTGAGTCTCTTATTGATGCTCATAATGATTTTAATTAATCAAGGATATTATTGACGTATGAATCTGCAATTAGAAGAGGCTGGGAAAATGAAAATGAAGAAAACAAAACTCAGAAAATTGATTTTATTTTAGAAATTCAGAGCTTGATCTTCTGCCTAATTTTTGACCCAATAAATGATCAAATATGTTAGTGAAACCTCCTCAGAAATGTTCTTCTTGATGTTCTCTTTCCAATGAGCCATCCTAAGCCTCATTTGGCCAAGTAAAACTCAATCTATGAGCCTCCAAAGTTGATAAGTCAAATCTGATATAAATCTGGAAATTCTGTTGCTGACCTAAAAAAAATCAGAATTTTAATTAAAAGTCTAATCCTAAATTATATTCTAATTATCTAATAGTTAATCCTAATTTAATTGTTAATCATAAATTAAACTAAATATTTAAATTAATATTAATCTAACTAATTAATATAATTAACTATTTATAAACAAATTAATCTAATTAATAATAAATTTAATTAAATTAATTATATTTTAAATATTAATTAAGTTAATTAATTTAAAATTAATTATTTTAAATATTTAAATATTAAACTAATTATTAAACTAAAACCAAATTAACACTAAACTATACTAAACTAAAAACTATGCTAATATTAAAACTAATACTAAATTAATTTTAATCTAAGATTTAACATTAATATAATATTAAATTAATATCACATCTGCCACTAACATTAATATATACTAACTTAATACTAAAACTAACCTATCCATCCTACCACTTAAACTAACTTAACTTACCACTACAACTTCATTACAATACTAAAGTTCCACTACCTACTAACTAACGTTAATACTAACTACCATTAACTTAAATAACACACTCACTCTTACGTTACCTTAAACTAACACTACTTACCTACCTACCAATTAAAATAATGTTATATTTCATCGCATCACATGAAAACAATAAACCTCATCGAGGTTTTTAAAACGATGCTCCGATTGATACTTCCGATGCGATATGATCTTTTAACTCATCGCATCACAGTTATAATAAGTCATCCCATCACATGAATGTGATTCATCACATCGCAAATAGAGATGAGTCCATCGCATCGCATAAATATAAATGAGTCTTTATTGCATCGCATGAACTTAATCACATCGCATGAAATGAGTTCATCGAGGTTTTAAAACTTCCGATGCGATGTAGTGTAAAACCTCCGATGTGATATGAATTTTAATTTTTAATTTTTTGTTTTTTATTGTTTATATATATATTTTAAATTATATTACATTTTAATTTAATTAATTTAAAATTTAACATTAATTATTATTATTATTATTATTTTTGTTTCATTTTAATGATGTTAAAACTAGATTATGAATTTATCTAAAATGATGATTTGTCTAAATAAGCTACAACCACTTTGACGTTTTGGATTTTTTGAATTTTTCGAGCTTAGTAATTTATTTGAAAATTGGAGTAAATTATCGAAATCTCGATGCTTCGTTATTTGGTTGTATAAGTAAAAAATGAAAAATATTAGTCATAACTAAGTACGGGTTAATATTTTAAACTAAATGCATTATTGAACTAAGGAAATATTTTACATTTTACGCATTTTCTAACCCGGACGACATAATTGATTAGACTTCAAAGGAGTGCCATTTACAAAATAGTTGACGGAATGAGGTGAAACAAGCGTCAACAGGAAGCTTATAAAAAATCGATTTCAACCAAGCAATCAAAACAAGAATCTAAAGAAAATGAAAAATTAATAAAATCGTAAGATAATTGACTTAATAAAAATCCTAAAAGGTATTTAGCCAAAAAAATTATAGAAAGGGTCCCATTATTTGATGTGAACATGTTAAAAATGGGGGGTTGTTGTACCATACAACAAGTTTATGAAATTGAATCCTTGCACAAAAATGAGGCATGGGATCTGGTGGAGTTGTTGGCTGGAAGGAAGCCCATCAAGAGAAAATGGGTGTTTAAGAAGAAGATGAATGTAGAAGGAAAGTTGGAGAAATACAAAGCTCGGTTGGTGAGAACAAATTCACGGGGTAACATCAGACCAGTCTTTAGGGTCCTAGGACCTAGCCTTTCTGGACTCAGAGAGGGCTCTCTCTATTTTGTGCAAAGGATGTAAACTTGTTTTCTTTTAGGGTTTGGTTTTAGGCTAGTTGTTAAGTGTAGGGTTTGTTTGTTTGTTTTGGTTGGGTAGATGATCAAGTAGAATAGATGGAGTCAGGAAATGTTCAATTCATTGGGCTATGGAGTCAATAAAAGTCATGAACAGTTCAACAATGAATCAAGGTGCATCACAAGGAAAATATAGCATGGTCAAATGGATTTTCAAGGTTATTGTGAAATGAAATGAACATCAAGTTTGTGAACAAAGTAGGGCAAAGGGAAATTAAGAATCCTTTGTCAAATACTTTAACAAGAAGGGACTTCAACACTATTTAGCATAAAGAAGTAATCAATAGATAGGGCACACCAATAACTCTTTGATTCAACTCAAGCAAATAAGCATTTCATACAAACAATCCAATGAAATATAGAAGGCGAGAAACTCATTTAACTTCTAGTGATTTCACCTTCAAGGTTAGAAAACATTTAAGATAAACATATAACTTTAATGTAACCCCCTTATTGTTTTTATTGTACCCTTGTAACCCCCATTTTGTTATTATTGTGCCCTTAAATTATTATTGTTAGGTCGGCTAGGATTACATTATGGCCCCATGGACTCCTATATATAGAAAGGAGGTTTTGTAAATTGTATCATCCAAGAATTGTTCATTTATGTAATGTATTGGAGGTTTCCCCATTGAAGTGGCTCATTTCTAAGACGTTGATATCTCTTTTCTTCTATTTTTGGAGCTGGTTACACAACATTTGGTATCAGAGCTTTGGATTCTAGGGTTTTGCTGCTCCAAACAGGGCATCGTGGAATTTTCGCTATAATTTTTTTTCTACGAAATTTCAGAAGCTAAAATTTTTAGGGTGTGAAGCCGAAATCCTGAGGAATATTTTCTAAAAATTTTAGAGCTTGGTTCACAATATTTTCGGAGATATGATCTGTGGAAGTTAGGTATTTTTTCAGGCTCCTAAATAGGTCATCGTGGCATTTGCGCTATAAAATTTTTTCTATGAAGGTTCAGAATCTGAAATTCTTATAGTGCGAAGCTGAAATCCTGAAGAAATTCTTCAAAAAATTTCACAGCTTGGTTCGCAATATTTTTGGAGATATGATCTGTGGAAGGTAGTTCTTTTTCAAGCTCCTGAATTTCATCTCAAAGAGGTGATCGTGGGAAAAGTTCAATAACTCTCTCTCTGGGCATCAGATTGGAGTGCCGTAAAAAGTAGTTGCAAGTACAAGAATTGTAGTTTCTTGGCTATCAATTTTAGTGATGAAGGAGGAAACAGTGACACGTAGTGAGTCGTACAAGTTCGCTCTACTGAACCAGTCCATAATTAGGTCATTGTGGGAGATTGGACACAACTTTGTCTTGGAGAATCCAAATCAGGTCAGACCTATGGCATTCAAAAGATAATTTAGAGGGCTACGTTGGTACCAAAAATAAGATATTTAAGTGTTGCAATAACAAAGATAATCCAATTTCAATATCGAGCTCCTCAAAAGCAAGAAAAAGGTGTGTATTTTTTTCCGAATTGCATAAGTCTTGTTTGAAGAATCAATTTGAATTGATTCAAAGGGCATATTGTAGAATAGATATCAGTATTGGGTTCTAAAAGATGCCCCATAAAAATAATTCAACACCCATTAAGCCTTCAGAAGGCTCTACTATGACTCATGAAGATGAAGAATTGCAACATGATCTATCAAAATTACAAGAGCAAGTGCAACAAATTTCACTCTCGCAAAGAGCATCAAAAAATGAAATGGAAGTTTTGAAGAAAGGCGTGGAAGCTAAGATGGATGGCATGGAAGCTAAGATGGATGACATGAAATACAACATAGAAAACATGAAGAATGATCTAAAAACAGACATCGAAGGTTTGACAAAGTTGATACAAGAAATGTTTCCTAATGGTGAAAAGATAGTAGAAGAACCTCACGATGAGAACAAAATCAATGTTAATCGTGATTTCATAAACTCTAATGTTGGCGGCAAGAACCACCATATTCCAAAAATGGATATGAGGAAGTTTGATGGAAAGGATCCTGTAACATGGATACTACAGATGGAGCAATATTTTGATCTCCATAACGTGCAAAACACACAAAAGGTACGCATTGCAACTTTACATTTAGAACAAAATACATTTGTATGATATCGATGGCTTTGCTCCCGTAAAAAAATTGTCACTTGGTCAATTTTTACGGAAGAAATGATAGCACATTATGAGGATACAAAGAGAAACACCTTCTTTAGCCAATTGATAAATCTCAAACAAAAGGGTTTAGTGGGGTAGCACATTGAGGAATTCCAAAAATTGAATATAAGGGTAACTGATATTCTAGAGGAACACAAGATCGATCTCTTCATAGGCACTTTAAAGGATAATATCCAACATGAAGTTTGCGTTTTGGAACCAGATTCATTGGAGAATGCATTCAGGTTGGCAAGAAAAGTTGAATGTAAAATAATGGCGACAAGGAAGCCTACCACTAAATTCTATAAAGAAGGAAGTGTTGCCACGCCTAGATTTCCACAACCTACAAGGTTGACACCACAACAATTGGAAGAAAAAAGAGCAACAGTGCTTTGCTACAGTTGTGATAGAAAATACACTAAAGGTCATAAGTGTGCTGAGAAGAAATTATTTTACATAGATTGTGAAGAGGAAGAAGAAAATGAACAAGAAGAGGATATACACCAGGAACCAACCCTAGAAGAGGAAGAAATGAATCTGACCATATCGTGTAATGCACTGGCAGGAATTACCACTCCTTAAACTATCAAGATAAAAGGATAAATCAAAAAGAAAAAGGCTATAGTGTTGATTGATTCAGGTAGCACCCATAATTTTATTCATTGTAAGGTAGCCAAGGAATTAATTGTTTCCTATACCCAGCACCAGAATGTCAAGTGATGGTTGCAAATGGAGGAACTATAAATTTCTCTGGAAAATGCCACAATATCAAGCTAACCATGGGGTAATATGTATTGACTAGTCCAATTCTTTCCATTCCTATGGGAGGTTCTTATGTTGTACTAGGAGTACAATGGTTACAATCTTTAGGGATGGTAGCTTTTAATTTTCAAGAACTTTTCTTGAATTTTTTTTCAAAAGGAAAAGAAGTCGAATTACGGGGTATTGAAGGGAAGCCAGGAAGGATAATAAGCTCTAATGTCGTGACAAAGCTTCTAAAGAAATAACAACAAGGCGTAATTGCACAATTATGCTCACTTGAAGTTCCGACATCAAAATCATCTATTTCTGCAGATCTCCAACAAGTCTTGGACAATCATTCCAAGGTGTTTGAAACTCCCAAAGGACTCCCACCTATTTGTGATCATGATCATGCTATTCATTTGATTCCAGGAAGTGTTCCTCCAAACATCAGGCCTTATAGATATCCTTACTTCCAAAAGAGCAAAATTGAATGTATGATTGCAGAAATGTTAGAGGCGGGTATAATTCAACCTAGTCAAAGTTCTTTCTCTACTCCTGTAGTATTGGTACACAAGAAGGATGGATCATAGCGAATGTGTCCGGATTATAGGGAGCTCAATAAGCTCACCATTAAAGACAAATTTCCCATTCCTGTGATTGATGAATTATTGGATGAATTACATGGAGCAATTTATTTTACCAAGTTGGATCTTCGTTCGGGATATCATCAAATTAGAATGAAGACTGAAGATATTCCAAAAACAGCATTTCGAACTCATGAGGGTCATTATGAATTTTTGGTCATGCCTTTTGGCCTTGCCAATGCACCTTCTACATTTCAAGGGTTGATGAATTCCATTTTCAAACCCTTCCTTAGAAAATTTGTGCTAGTATTTTTTGATGATATACTAATCTACAGCAGGTCCTGGAAGGATCATGTTGAACATGTTGACAGGGTGCTCAAACTATTGCGGGAGAAACAATTATATGCAAAAAAATCCAAATGTTTCTTTGGAGTACAAGAGGTGGAATATCTGGGTCATATTGTATCTCACGAGGGTGTTAAAGTAGACCCTAACAAAATAAAAGCCATTAAGGAATGGAAAGTCCCCACAACCATAAAGCAGTTGCGAGGATTTCTCGGGTTAACAGGGTATTATCGCAAGTTTGTTAAGAATTATGGGAGAATAGCGGCACCTCTAACAACATTATTGAAGAAAGATGCATTTTCATGGACTCCTGAAGCAACTAAGGCCTTTGAACATCTTAAAGAGGCAATGTGCCTAGCACCGGTCTTAGCTACGCCGGACTTCACAAAAACCTTTATTGTGGAATGTGATGCCTCAGGAAATGGAATTGGTGCAGTTTTAATGCAGGAAGGAAGACCCATTGCTTTTGAAAGTCGTCCAATCAAAGGAAAGTATTTACAAAAACCTATTTATGAGAAGGAAATGTTAACAATACTGCATGCACTAAAGAAATGGTGAACTTACCTAATGGGAAGACACTTCAAGGTAAAAACTGATCATGATAGTCTTAAACACTTTTTGGAACAAAGACTATCGTCAGAAGAGCAGAAAAAATGGGTCTAAAAGATGTTGGGTTATGACTTTGAAATAATCTACAAAAAAGGAAAGCTTAATGTTGTTGCAGATGCACTCTCAAGAAAGAATGAAGAGGTGGAAGCATTGCTTTGTGCCATTTCTATTATCCAGCCAGATTGGATAACTGAAGCAAGAGATGAATGGAAGAAGGAAAAAGATGTATGGATACTCATTCAAAAGTTGCAGCAAGATCCTAGTACATCTGATACATTTAGTTGGAAAAATGATTCCTTATGGTACAAAGATCGCTTATATCTTTGTAAGAATTCCCAACTAAAACAAAATATTCTTCTGGAATTGCACACTTCTCCTTTGGGAGGACACTCAGGATTTTTAAAAACTTACCACAGGGTGAAGAAAGAATTTTTTTGGGATGGCCTTAAATCTGATATTCAAAAGTTTGTGGTGGAATGTTTGGTTTGCCAGCAGAATAAAGTGGAGACAATTAAGACCCCAGGACTTCTAAAACCTTTATCCATTCCAAGTCAACGTTGGGAGGAGATTTCAATGGATTTTATCACAGGTTTACCTAAGTCCGAAGGAAAGAATGTCATCATGGTGGTAGTTGATAGACTTACCAATTATGCACACTTTTGTGCATTATCTCATCCATTTAAAGCAAGTACAGTTGGTACTACATTTATGGACATAATTCAAAAGCTACATGGAAGCCCAAGGGTTATTGTGAGCGACAGAGATCCCATTTTTAGTGGAAATTTTTGGACGGAGTTATTTTCTTGTTTGGGTACTCAATTAGCTCATAGCTCATCTTATCATCCTCAATCTGATGGTCAAACTGAGGTAGTAAATAAATGTTTGGAAGGATATCTTCGTTGTTTGTCACTAGTACATTTGTGGAGAATTCGTGACAAATCCATTAAACACCAGGCACACGATCGTCGCGAGAAGCGCTTAGGTTGGGGGCAATGACGTGGTTTCTACTCGTGCGGTCGCAATTAAGACGCCTATACAAAGTGCTTACCGACGCTTCCGTCGCCCTACAGGAAACACTCGTGTTGTGTCCTTGAGCGCCTCCCCAGACTTCGACGTTTGTAAAGTATTAAGCCATTAAACGAAATTTGGTGCGACGTTTGAACGTCGTAGGTTAAGCAATCTTTATCTTGTCGCATTTCGGTACTATGCAGAGAAGTGTCCACACAAGAGCGTATTGTGCAAAAGTGTCACAAGACCGACGCTTTCCAGAAGCGTCACAATATCGACGCCAGGAATAACTGTCGCAATTCCGACGAAATGTGGTCCGAAATTTTGGACGTTTCTAGAGCTGTCGCAATATCGACGGACGTACCAACGAAAATGGAAATCGTTCAAAACGTCAAAAGAGCGACGCTTACAAGGCGTCAGTATGCCGACGGCGGTTTCAATTTAAAAAAAAAAAAATATAAAACTTTAAAACAGGACAGTAAATCTCCAATGTTTGTTATCACAATAAGAAATCAATGATCAGTGATCACGTCAAATTTTCCTCGTAGCGTGACGGGTCTAATAAATTTTATTGTAAAGGTTGTTGGCCAGTGACAACTGGCGCAACATTGAAGGAAATGCATTAAAGAAAATTAATTAGGCTGCGAACTCCAAGCCAACTGGCAACAACCCTGATAATTTTCCTTACCAACTTCCAAGTTGTGACTCGAGCTTCAGACTCCAAAGCTAAGAATTTTATTTTCATCGTGTTGGAGAAGAGAACTGCAACCTGCAGCAAAGGAGAAATTCCTCAGTCTCACTGCTCAGGACTCGTAGTCATTCCTTGCTAACACGGTATGTGGAAATTTTGATAAGATAACTTTCTTCACCCTCGTTTTTACTAAATTTATTCTTTTGAAAAGGGCCTAGTTCCATTTCAGAAATTCTCAACTTTCAACTTCTAGAATTTGTACATATGATTTTTGGACTGAGGTTTTGTTATTAATGAGGAGATAGTGTCTTGGTTCTATCTGTATAAAATAATTGCCTCGTATTTTTCTTCATGTTCAGGGTTTTTGATTTTATCAAAACCTATCTCTCTTTTAAGCATGCCTGCAAATTAATATATTCCAGGAATGTACACAATTCCAGGCTTCATGTACAACGTTTGCCTCGTATTTTTCTTTATGTTCAGGGTTTTTGATTTTATCAAAACCTATCTCTCTTTTAAGCATGCCTGCAAATTAATATATTCCAGGAATGTACACAATTCCAGGCTTCATGTACAACGTTTTGTATCAACTATATTTTAACAAGTGAGCTGCATGTGCATATAGTGTTACAGATTACAGGGCTTCATTTGGAGAATAAATGATAAGCCTGGCAGCACTAAATCCAAGTAATTCCCCTCATCCCTTAAAAGACACCTCTAAATATAACTAAAAATTTCAAATAGTTAGTAAAGGAAAAGTACAAAGATATAACAGATATGTGTTGAGCCAAAAACCTGTGCATTCACAACAAAACTAGGATGGATAAAACTTAAAAACAATTATGGACTTTGACAAAAAATCATCTTATGCATACAAAATGAAATAAGCATTGGCATACTACTATGTTTACAAATTTAAGGACATGAAAAGTGAGTCTCCGGGCAACACAGTTTCATGTGGAGACCCTAGATCCTTGTACCCACAATATCTAGTGACTTATAAAATGATTACCAAAACAATGCCTTTGCTATGCATGTAAGAACACCACCTGTATAATGAGGGAGATGTAATATTGTCTAAGAAGCAGATTTATACAGAGTGGTCCAAGATTGTGTATTTATGGAAGATACAACTGATTTTGGCATGAAACATGTATCCAAGATTTCAATGTGGCCTTATTTTAGAGCCCATTGATGATTTACTATGAAACCTAAACTTTCAAAACAAACACATTGAAATCACAGGATCTCCATCACGAATATCATAAATATTAACTATCTTTTGGGCACTGGCAGTAGATACCATAAGAGGCCCACATGGCATGTACCACCAATGTTGATTCTTTGGCACAACATTTGCAAAGCCAAAATTTCTCCCCGAGACATCCCTCTCTGCCAAAACTGGAGAGATGGTACTGGACGTTGAAGTGAAGGCCTGTGATTCAGTATGGAATGCCATAATTTCTTTATTATAAAAGTCCCATGAACAGAAACCTGAGTCCAATGTACAACCTGCAGATGCTGCCACAACATATTTACCAGAGCGAACATCTGAACCAGCTGCTCTGATCAACCAGCAATCACCCCACATGTTTGGGGTAAGCCCATATGGAGCTTTATATTCAGCCTTCTCCTGGAAATTGGAAAATAACAATACTGAGTATTACTCATACATCCACTACCCTTTATGTTAAGGGAAAATTTAAAGAGTGCATAAATATTCTTGAAATGCCAATCATAGTTTCTAGAAAATTTCAACAGTCTTTGAAATGAACTACATCCTATTTAAACTACATCAAATATTTAGGCAAATCATTTTTTTAAATAGAAATTGGTGAATTTTATTTCAAATATAGAAATTTAAACCATGAGAATAATATAACCCCTATGCTTTTCCCTATTTCTACTAGAAAATCCCAAAATGTATAAATTATAACACCCATAAACCCCAAAATTAAGTACAATAATTAAAACCTCCACACCTTTGAATTTGCTATATCGTGAAAAGAGAAGCATCCATCATCATGGGAAAGCAAAACCAATTCTCCTTCTGATACAAACCAGCCTGCAGTAGATGTCTTATGACTGAGTTGATTCAATCGATCACAGGAAACCTCTTCAGTTTCTTCAATATTGCCAAAATGCTCTGGCTTGTTTTCCTGATCATCATCAAAGTCCATATTTTCATCACATTGAATTAGTTGGGGTTAATTACGATCAGGTCCAGTGCCTATTGCAGAGCTCCAGACATCTAATCCAATATTGGAAATACCATACCCATTCCCATTAGAGATTGTAAATCCTATTTCTGGCTTTAATTCGGTAAGTTCAAGAGCACTAGAACTGGATTCAGTTGATTTAGACTTGGTATAGTTGTCCTCCGATTTGTATTCCGATACAACACTATACTTGTGCTTCAACGCAGACAGAAATTCTGCAGCAATGGGATCTTCATCTATGGGGATTATGGATCTGCCCTCAAAAGCATCCCGAATATCTGATTCATTTTCATTCAACTGATCATGCAAATCCACCCTCGTCTTCAGCACAGCAAGCTGAACTGAAGGCCGGTTTTTCAGAAATTTATGGTGGGGGTATAGCCTGTCTTCCAGATCTTGACTATTTAAGTGTTTAATTGGCTTTTTCAGAGACCTGACCATTGAATCAAATGAATCCTGCGAATCCTGCGAAATAATAAACAATAGTAAGGCCATTATTTATTGGTTTGAAATAACAAACAACATGCAACAAACCCGCATAATTAGTAAATTATTTAAAGAAAATGTTGGCAATATGTTTCCTGTATCCTATTATATGATTGTCCTTGATGGCAAGCTCTGTATTTAATGGAGAATCGATATAAATAAGGACGAGCTCATACTCAAACATAACATCTGTATCAATATTCTTCTGTATCTTCTTGATCTTCATCCAACTGATCGACATCTATATCAACATCTGATTCAGAAACGGTGTTGAAATGATTGACCATGTCATCATCATCATCAATTATGTCATTTTCAATAATATCCTCATCGACATCATCATCAATAATTGTTGCCTCATCTCCTATACCTGGTTCATCTTCTAAGATATCTTCTTCATCTGTCAATGCATCTTCCTGCTCATCTGCCACTGCATCATCTTCTTCTTGATCAATATCATCTTCTTCCTCTACAGTATACTCTACTGGCCTTCCTCTTGGATCATATCTAATAGCAAATGACCATTCCTTCTCACCTAGAACCTCTGAGTAAAAGACTTGTTCGCATTGGCTTGGAAAAACATAGCGATCTTTTTCTGCTTCAAACTGTGATGTTTTAACCATTGGAAATCCATTGTCATGTTGAATAATTGTTCTATCATCATCACGTACATTCATTCGTAGCCTATACCATTTGACGTCGAACAAAACTATTTTGAAGGAATTAAAGTCACACTCAACTATATCATCTAAAAACCCATAATATCTATTTTTAGATTCTCGAGGATGTCTGTCACTCCTGGAGGAAACATTAGTGACCTGGAATACTGCAGTTATCCCACTATCAGAAGTTTTCCTGTTATCATCCAACTGTTTAATGCGAAATTGACGACCATTGCACCACATAGCCTTGTGGTGTTTCAAATGCAATATGCCAAACATGAAAAAGATGCATTCTCAATTAATAATTAAACATATAATTTACACAACATGAAAATTAACTGAAAAATCAAACTTCTTGTCACATTATAAATAGGTGAATTAATTTCTTACCTTTCTATCTTTCAAACCATATGCTAAATCGATTTCCCTGTTCGTAACGTTCCCATCTCCACTACGATACGCTTCTCTAATCAATTCAGACAGTAGTTGCCATGATAACCTACCGTCGTTACGTGCTTTACATGTTTCAATCCATTCACTCGTCCACTCAAGATTGTTTGCAATGTATAAAAGTAGCGCCTCATAATCTTGAGCACCTGAATAAAAAACAATAATTCACCAATATTAATAAATATTACTTATAACCATGGTAAATTATATTAATTAATAAACTATGAAAGAATAAAACCTGAATGAATATAATGATCATATACATGATGTAAAAAAATGAAACATTATATGTATTATACATAATAAATCTTTTACCTCTCACTTTCTTCATTCTACCTTTTCCCAACGGGTGCTCCTCTTCAAATTTTTTGATGGAGTTCACATCCCAAATGCAATCCACTGCCTTCATGACTGGTGCAGCTAATTTAGGAAGATAATGACTAATATACACCATGGATTGATATACCACATATCCCTCCACCATAGAACCCTCAGGTCATGCTCTTTGATTAACCAAAGCCTTCAAGGATTTCAGGTGCCTCTCGACCATCCACATTGACCTTGTGTGTACTGGTCCACACATTTCAATCTCCTCAACTTGGTGTATCAAGTAGTGTTCTTGTGCATTGAAAATGTTTGAGGTAGATACTTTTGCATTTCACACATTAGCCGAGGAATTTCTCTCTTCCAATACTTTATTTCATCTTGATGGATTTCTTTCAATGACAACCATCTGCAAATCATTACGCAAGGTTATTTCAATGAAACATAATATATATTTCATTACAAGTCAATTAATACATCATTTCATCAAGTACAAAAATAAATTGTAGCAATTAGATTTTGCGTATAAATCAAAACTACTTACCTCATGTATTTACTAAGACCATATATAACTTGTTTGACATTGTTGTTGAAGTTGTTTGGGAGAGATACAGGTAGAACATACTATAACAATAAAAAATGAATCATTATTGGTTTCCAAATTAAACAGAAAAAAGGAAAATTTAAAATATGTATTCAAGAAATAACATACAAAAACGTATACCAAAAAAAATTACCTTAACAAAGGTATGCTAATCATGTGTTTTCACCCCACTGAAGTCACCTTTCTTCGTTAAGATACTATTTATGTTTGAAGCAAAACCTGTTGGAAATTTAATTCTTCTAACGACCTCTTTTACATCATTGCTTTGTTGTTCTGTCAATAACCATGGAATATTATTATAATTTCGACCTCCATTGTTATTTGATCCACCGATCACACTTTTCATTGCATGATTCGATTTCTCAATGTCAGCACAAATTTTGTCAATTTTATCTCTATGATGTGCACCATATATGGTTCACCATAACATTTCTGTCACATTCTTCCCGACATGCATTGTATCAAACAAATGAGCTATTTTTAGGTCCTCATAGTAGGGCAACCTCGCGAATTGAGAAGGATAACATTTCATTCCAGGTGGAAGTACAATATTAGTACCTTCACGGTGACGATGACCTTGATATCAAAGAATAAAATAAATCAGAACAATATTAATTATAAAATACAATAAAATAAATTCATTTGTTAAAACAAAAATTCCAAACATTACATAAACAAATAATATAGATATATATATATATACACACACATTACGTACCAGCTGCTCGACGATTATTAATTCTGTTATATTCCAACATCCACAAATGAGGTGTCATTCTTCGTGGTTTTAATCTAGTTTCTTCTTTATCATTGAAAAGATGTTTTTCAGTAGTACGATACTTATGGTTCCTAGGGAGGAAGTGCCTAAAATCATCAAACACCATCTTTTTTAAGTCTGCTGAATGACGATACTTCATCTTAGGGCCACAAACTGGACATGCAAATCTACCCTTTGTTTGAAGACCTGCAATAGATGGATCAATAACAATTAATATACTATGAGATCATTTTTAAAACATGCAATATGGTATATCCAATTTAGATAATTATGTATCATATTAAAGTGCAATGAAATATTACATACTACAAACATGTGTTAGTCCTGGGGCATCATGAATTGTCCATACAAGCATTCCACGACATTGAAATCTCTTCTGCTTGATTGGTTTAGTGATGTCATACATAGTGATGCCATGCCATAACTGTATTAGCTCATCGATAAGAGGCTCAATATATACATTCATATCTTTGACCTGGTACTTACCTAATTGTTCAAAATTACAGAACATAATAATTACTCCCATGATATATGTATATATAAGTAAATAAATAAAATATATATTTATTCAAACAACGAGAGAAATGAAAATGTTACATTCAAAGAAATAATGTATCAAATACCTGGAATAATCATAGTCAACATTATGTGCTCCCTCTTTATTGACATCCAAGGAGGAATGTTATTGTTGATAACGAAAATAGGCCACACTGAGTAAGTAGATCTAAGCTCTCGAATGGATTAACACCATCAGCTGCCAATGAAAGCCTGACATTACGAGGTTCATTTTTAAAATCTACATATTTTTCCTCGATTTCTCTAAATGCAGAACCATCTGCAGGCATTCGAAGAACACCATCTCCACTTCTATTCTTTGCATGGTAATCCATAAACTGTGCTATGATGTTACACTTGAACATTCGCTACAAACGTGGAATTATGGGAATATGACAAAGAACCTTTTGAGGCACCTTTTTGGTTAGTTGATCTGTTCGATATCTACTGGTACCACATTTCGGACATTCTGTTTTCAACGCATGTTCTCCATAATATATAATATGATCTTTAGGACATGCATCTATAGTGTTATATTCCATTCCAAAGTGTTTCATAATAGCACGTAGATCTCGATATTGTCGAGGTAAAGTATTTGGCGATGGTAACAAATATTCACCCAACAATCTACAACAGAAACAAAAAGTAGTGTCTTGTAAAGATTATTAATCATATATATATATATATATATATATATATATAATAGTTATTAAAACCGGAACCGGTGACCGGATCGGTGGAGCTAATGAACCGGGTTTCGAGAGAGAGGGTCTGACAGTTCCTAGCTGAGTGTGAAATAAGGTTGCTGCTGATTGTTTTGAGAACAGAAATTGTCATCAAGTACACTTGATGAGTTGCATGCGGCCAGGGATTTTATGCTAGCCAGCCTTGTATTTATCAGTCATCATGTGTATTGTTGCTACTATAAGGTGTTGAGTATGAGTTATTAGACAAGTTTGTTGCTAGTATAATAGAGGAATTTACAGCTCATGGAGGAGACACTGAGGAATTTTCAACTCATGGAGGAGCACTTAACCGACCGGTTAAGTATGGAACTGGCCGGTTTATGCATAAACCGGCCGGTTAGGTCCGGTTAACCGGCCAAAACAGGTGAGAATAGGCTATTGACCGGGTTGCAAGGCCAGTTCCAACCGCCAGCCATCCTGACCGGCCAGTTTTGATAACTATGATATATATATTATAAGTTATTATTTTACACATTTATTACAACTAAAAAAAGGGAAAATAATCAACATTTACATATATGTGATCATATATACATATTTCATACCTTAGGAGTTGTTTCATACATCTATTCGACAAATTATTCATAACCTTTAAGTTCACCAACAACAATAGCATAAGTTATTATTTTACACATTTATTACAACTAAAAAAAGGGAAAATAATCAACATTTACATATATGTGATCATATATACATATTGCATACCTTAGGAGTTGTGTCATACATCTATTCGATAAATTATTCATAACCTTTAAGTTCACCAGCAACAATGTAGCAGAGAGAAGAGTTGCATTTGAGTGTTCAAAAAGTCATTCACTTGACCTTTCAATCAGAGGTACATCATAAATACCCTCACTGCTATCTCCACCATCATCATCTGACTCACCATACAAGTCTTGGAGCATTTGATTTGTCCCATCATTAATGTGAACTGTCTCATTACTGTCATCGTGATCTACCTCCATGGGATCATTAAAATTACCTTCATCATTTGCTTCATGTTCTTCACCTTGTACAACATCATTTCCAATACTAATATTTGCTGCAATATTCTCTTGTACTAGTGCAACATCATCTAATCTACTACTATTTTGCTGTGGAAGCTGGTTGATCATCTGCAAAAAGTTGGGGGGCAACTGTGCCTTTATGAAAATTACAAACATTAATAATTAAACATTAGTGCGCATATAAAAAATATTAAAAATTTAAAATAATATAAAATTTTACGATATAATCAAAATGAAGATAGATAATTAGTTACCATGGGACGATAGTCATTCGATCCACCATCAATGTGCCCATATTTCCTACAATGCACTGTTGCTGTTGCTATTAAAACTCTAACATTATTTCTCATACAACATTTTTTACAAGGGCAATAAACTCTGCCATCACCCCTTTCACCCTTTTGAATTGTTTTTCCAACTCCAATGTTTTCTTCCATTGATGCAAATTATCCTATAAAGAAAACAATAAATATCTCTCAATGGTGTAGAAAACCCAAGACTTGTTGAACTCAATGGGAGCTCAATATATAATCAAAAAGAAAATAAAAGTGGGCATTTTACAAATTGTGAACTTTTTACAAAATGTGGGATTTTTACAAAATTGTGGGCTTTTTACAAATTGTGGGCTTTTTTTATTCTTAATGCATTTTCTGTAGAATACTAAACAGATTTGTCCAAAATTTCAGATGCAAACTGTAGTCTCTACTACTTTTGGAAAATTGGAGGTTTATAAAAGATAAACTGCGGACAGAATTGTACCACTATGATAAGAAGCTGTCAGAAGCATTCCTTCTACTTCACAAACGTGGAACTACCTTAAGAATGCTTATGGTTGATATAAATATTAGAGCATGGCAGTTAAATGTAGTAGTTATGCTAAAATACTGAATAATAGCTTGAGAGTGCTCTTCAGATACTGTACGAATGCACCAAATTAAGGTTGTACCATTACTAAAGATAAATGACAAAAAATAGTCAATTTTGATATCGTGAAGTTATGTCTTTCTCGGTAGAAAACTAGGGATAGGATGGCAAATATGAGAGAACTAAGTTCCAAGGACTAAAAAACCAAGGCCAACATAGTTCTGCCTTGAATCAGAGACAAAACAAAGCTACCCAAAAAAGTGTTTGAGAGCACCCATTGAAGCTCCTATATATAGCAGAGTCGACATTTTCCTATTGAACAAGTTTGTATAGTCAAAGCCACAGCAAGATCAGATAGCCACGATCCTAAATGAGAACCAGAGCCAAAGCTAAGACAGATCCACGTTTAGCAGAACAAGACAACCATAGCAAAGGATTTGACCACAGAACCAGATCATGAGAGATAGCAAGATTCTTGCTTCCACTGTGGAAATGTAGAAACTGTACAAGGGTTTTGCTTCCAGCAGATTTCATTGTGACAGTAATTGCTATGGTGTTGTAAGCACTCATTAGTAGAATCTTAAAGCCATTCCAGAATTCTTTTAACCTGGAGAGGGTTTTCTGTGGTTATAAATCCTAATGTTCAAATTCCATTGTCGATTGGTTGTGTTTGATATTATGTTTTTACTGTCCGCAGTTGAATTTTCGCACAGAAAATTATCAGTCTAAAGCGGAGCAATTTTGCGATGTTTCTTTTGCTTCCTATTGTGAAGTATTTTGCTCAGAACTCTACTCGTTGTAATAGAGGTCTTGGGCATAGAACGGGGGACTTGGGTTTTTTGGAATCAAACTTCAGGTTAAGATGCTCATTTGAAGAATGGCATAGTGAGCCTTAGCATGGAGTTGGGAGTACCAATTTGAAGTGCAGGTAGGGCATTGTACAATATACCAGTTAGATTTCTGGACCCTAATACAAAAGTTTCTTCTTCTTTCAAAACGTGTTTCTCTTTTTCTGTAACCAATGTGGGTCCTGTTCTTGTTTCAATTGGGGATGGATGAGCATTTGTTATTGCTCCAGATGA
Source organism: Pinus albicaulis (assembly GCA_034641835.2). Classification (NCBI taxonomy): domain Eukaryota; kingdom Viridiplantae; phylum Streptophyta; class Pinopsida; order Pinales; family Pinaceae; genus Pinus; species Pinus albicaulis. The sequence continues at coordinate 960,564,682 of CM076573.1, read as the reverse complement.
TCACACTCTGGGTATCCCTGGAGGCTATTTGGGGGTGATGAGTCCAATAGGTCTCAATGAACTGTTGCCCTCGCTGGGGAATACTATTGCAGTGGAATTTGATACTATTTTGGATGTTGAATTCCACGATCCTAATGGAAACCAGTACCTTCAGCTCCAGTACCTGTAGGCTGTTCACAAAAGAGGGTGCCATAGTCATTCATGCGTGCAGAGAGGGTGAATTGCAGGCATTACAACAGGAGGTGTTGTTGTTGTTGTTGAATTTTAAATTCAACTGCAGCAACGCTACAGGAATTTCCGTGGAGAAAACACATGAAATCGCGTTGATTTTGAAGCTTACGTCAGCAAGCAAAATCCGGACCCGAAATTTTACAGGGTGGATTTAATTTGAATTTCGCGTCACACATTGGGCCTACGTCAGTGTTCGATTTTGGAACGCGAAAAACTTTTTTCAAAAGGAGTTTTATTTACTTTTTGAAATCCGTAAAGGTTCATAAAGTTTTTAAAAGACCTTCGGTAAATTTTTTTTACTAATAATAATATATATTATAAATATTTTTAATATTTATAATATATATAAATAATGTTTTATTTTTAAGAGTGCAAGCTTCTGTGATCCATAACATATTAGATTAAAAATATTTCGGGAAATCACATGAGAATTTTAGGACCAAAAACGCGTTTCGAACTACCAACTGTAGTTCATCATCAGGATAATGAAGAATGGCTGATCAGACACACCTATTTATACCATGAGGAGAGAAGCAACGGTCAAATACAAGGACGGTTAAAATCAAAATTAACTAGTCAAAAATAAAAATAGAAATAAAAACAGAAAACATAACAAACCCACCCCTAAAAATACTAGTCAAAACTAAAAATAATATAAAACCAAAACTAAAATGACCCCAAAATATAAATAAATAAATAGATAAAAATAAAATAAAAACATAAATCCAATAAAAGTCAAAGTCCTCATAAACGAAATTAATCTATAAAACAATAACGTTCAATTAGGATAAAAATAAATAAATAATTAATTAAATTAAATATAAAATAAAATAATAAATATAAAAGAATAAATAAATAAAATAATCAATAAGTAAACTAATAAATAAAATACTGACAAATACATAAAATAAACAAATAACTAATTAAATAATTGAATTAAATATTATATAAAATAAAATAAATAAATAAATAAAAATAAGTAAACAAATAAATAAATTACTAAAAATAAAATCCTAATATTTTCGTGTGATTTCCCGAAAGATTTTTAATCTAATATGTTTTATTTTTAAATGAAATGTTCTGGAAAGTTTAAAGGCCCGAAAGCCAAAACAAAAAAGAGGGCCGTGGCTGTAATTTTTATTTTACAGTGTAATTTTTTTTTTTTAAAAGACAACAGTTTCATTGCACAGCAGTGCGGAAAGGAAGAAAGAACAGCGGTGCCACAAATTCAATTTGCCATCAATGCCAATTGTAAGCGGTGCTGACAGAAGTTAATGGAGACCATTAATGTTTTTCCAACCGGTGAATTTTGTGGTTGAATGTCAGTTAATGGCATTAATTGAATCTGGGATATTTTGTTAATGTACAGAGGCAGAGAGCTGTAATTTTTTTTAATTATTACACACAGCAGAGTATTTTTTTCAAACAGAGACAGAAAAACAGAGTGTTTTATGTTTTACATAGCAGTGTGAAATATTTTGTAACAGCAGTGAATGATAGAGTGATATTTCTGAACTGTGTTTGCAGCAGTCAGATTTTGTTTTGTAATCCCTCTTTTGAGGAAGAATCTGTAACAGCAGTTTTTTTTAATAGAATTTTTTTTATGTGAAACTATGTCACTGTTGAATGAAATTTTAAATGTTTTCTCTGTGTTAAGCAAGGCAGTTTTATTATTTTGGAATTCAGCAAAATTCCAACATGGTATCAGAGCCAATCCAAGCTATTTGAAGGTCAAATAAGCTGAAGGAAACGAATTCTTTGTTGCAGCAGCTTCTCCAGCAGTGTGAAGACTCAGCCATAAAGGATTTAAGGTATTTCTCTATATAGTTTTGTGTTACTGTTGCAGTACAGTTGGTTAGTTTTAAACACACAGTCAAGTTTTTTTATCATAGTTAAGAGTGCAGAATGGCTGGAGCCAGCACAGGTATGGGTATGGGAAATATCCATCTCCCAATGTTTAATGGGAAAAATTATGACTACTGGTCAATAACTATGAAGGCATTATTTGTCTCCCAAGACTTATGGGAATTAGTTGAGGATGGCTTTGAAGAGCCAGCAAATGAAGTGGAGTTTTGTCTTTTAACTCAGGCAGAAAGAGAGATTCTGAAGAGCAATAGGAAGAAAGATGCCAAGGCTCTTTTCTTCTTATATCAAGCTGTGCATGAGAGTGTGTTTCCAAGGATAGCAGCAGCCAAGAAATCCAGTGAAGCATGGGAAAATCTCAAGACAGCTTATCAGGGTATGGAGAAAGTGAAGACAGCTTATCAGGGTATGGAGAAAGTGAAGACAACAAAACTTCAGTTGTTGAGGAGAGACTTTGAGACTCTCTGTATGAAGGAGTCAGATAACATTGACTCATTCTTCACTCATGTGATTGGAATGGTCACACAAATAAGATCTCATGGAGAGACTCTTGAATATAAAAGTATTGTGGAAAAACTCTTGAGAAGTTTACCCTCAAGATTCGATGTGATTGTCACCACCATAGAGGAGACTAGGGATCTCACAAAGTTTTCAGTGGATGAACTACATGCATCACTGATGACCCATGAACAGAGACTGGGTAGGAGTGAAAACTCATCTCTTGAGCAAGCCTTTAAGACCCAGATGTCTTTCAGAAGAGGAAGAGGGAAAGGCAAAGGAAACAAGAGAGGAAGAGGCAGAAGCCAAAACAGAGGTGGAAGGAACAGTCCAGCAAATCCTCAAGGAAGGGGCAACAATCCAAATCAGCATCAAGGCCAAGGCAGCAGCCAACAGAATGGTCAGCAGGATGCACAAGGACAAAGGTATGACAAATCCAATGTCCAATGTTACCATTGTAAAAAATATGGTCATTATGCTAATGAATGTAGAAAGAAGAAGTAGAATGATATGAGAAGTGAAACTAGTGCCAATTTCACAAAAGAAAATAGCAGTCAAAGTAATTTGTTTTTAGCTTGTAATATGGCTGAAGAAAAGAGTGAAGACTTATGGTTTCTAGACTCCGGTTGTAGTAACCATATGACAGGAAACTTAGCAATGTTTTATATGTTAGATGAAAGTGTGCAGTCACAAGTCACACTAGGAACTGATAGCAAAGTTTCTGTTATGGGAAAAGGAGATGTAAATGTTTTAACAAGATTAGGTGCAAAGAAAACCATAGGAGATGTTTATTATGTTCCAGGAATGAAGTGTAATCTCTTAAGTGTTGGACAACTTGTCCATAAGGGATATAATGTTTTCTTTGATAATGATGTTTGTACCATCATGGATAAACCACCCAGCAAACAATGTATTGCTGAAGTGAAGATGACAAGGAACAGGATGTTCCCTCTCAAAATGAGAGCAGACTTGAAGAATGGTGAAGAGAAAGCAGCAGTTGCACAGGAGACTTACCAAAGCGAACCAAAGGATGATAATTGGTTATGGCACTTGAGATTTGGACATCTCAACTTTGGAGGTCTTAATTTGTTGAACAGAAAAGGGATGGTAAGTGGTTTACCATTAATAGAGAAACCGGACAGCCTTTGTGAAGGTTGTATTCTTGGGAAACAACACAGAGAAAGTTTTCCTTCCGGGAAAAGCATAAGGGCAAAAGCACCCTTAGAACTTGTCCACTCAGATGTATGTGGACCAATGCAAACTCCATCGCTTGCTAGCAGCCACTATATCTTAACATTCATAGATGATTTTACAAGAAAAACTTGGGTTTACTTTTTGAAAAAGAAAAGTGAAGTGTTTGAAAAATTTTGCAATTTCAAAGCACTTGTTGAGAATCAGAGTGGGCTGCATATCAAAGTCTTAAGAACTGATAGAGGAGGTGAGTATATATCTAAAGATTTTCTACGGTTTTGTAGAGAAAATGGTATTCAAAAGCAGTTTACAACTAGATATACTCCACAGCAAAATGGAGTAGCCGAAAGGAAGAACCGAACCATAATGGACATGGCGAGGAGTATGCTTAAGGCAAAGCATTTGCCTAATGATTATTGGGTTGAAGCTGTACATTGTGCAGCGTATATTTTGAACAGGTGCCCTACAAAAGCTGTTATGAACAAAGTGCCGGAAGAGGCATGGAGTGGCACCAAAGTGTCACACATATGAAGGTTTTCGGATGTGTGGCTTATGCACATATTCCGGATCAGGTAAGGAAGAATTGTAACAGCAGTTTTTTTATACATGGAATATAATTTTTTCTGAGTTGAAACTCTGTCTGTGAATGAAATTTTAAAATTTTTTTCTCTGTGTTAAGAAGGGGAGTTTAATTCTCCAATTCTGTTCTGGAATTTGTAAAATTCCAACAGTTGTTGCATTGGCCACTAGATTGTTTGTCTGGTTCTGTTACAAGCACAGAGTATTGAAAAGGACAGACAAATTTAGTTCAGATATTGTGAAATTACCTCGGAAATTCACCTACAAAGAGCTCAGCAATGCTACGAAAGACTTTTTTTGAATGTGATTGATAATCGATAATTGCAAGCAAGGGTAATCCCCTTGTGAAACCCAAATTTCTGAGCATTTTCTAAAAGCTGATGACGGAGACATTGTAATGAACAAGCGCCTAGGTCCATATTACGTCCAAATCTACCAAGCACCAAGATCTATAAAAAAAAATCCACAGTATCTGCGAACTAAGAAGAAGAGGTAGAAAATGTGTTCTGCTTACCTGTTCGAATAGTCGTTGGGGTTTACCACGGAAAAAATTTGACAGAGCCCATGTACAATTTCGTATCATTGAAATTCTGGCAGTATCATTCAACTGGGCAAGCACCTGCCTCGGAGCTCCATGACTAAGGGCAAGATCCCTAAATTATGCAGAGTCTCCAACAATATTTCCCAAAGCCGAAACAGCCTTACACGAACACCAGTTGAACTCAAAGTTTCCCAAACAGCCTTACACGAACACCAGTTGAACTCAAAGTTGGGTAGTAGTTTTTTAAATCAAATTCCAAAATTACAGACGTATAAAGATAGTTAGGAAGAATAATTTTATGCCTCTAAAATGAACGTGCTACCTGTTCTCGAACATTATCATTCCCAGAGGCAAGAAGTTCCACAAATATAGGCAGTGCCCCGTAATCAATCACAACCTTTGTATTCTCCAAAAAAACCCAAATAGGGTCAACCCTACTACAGGAGGAAGGGCCTGCAGTAATAACTTACCATTTTGCAAGAACTGAGGGCGAATGCTGCTCTGCAAGAGCTGAGGGCGAATGATGAGGGCGAATGCTGAGAGCGAATGCTGTTCTGCAAGAGCTGAGGGCGAATGCGCGAGCTGAGGGCGAATGCGCGCGTGATATCAGACATTAATGTAGTTTTTAAAAAAATCATTTTTATGTAGCCCACATTTGAATTTTCTGTTTTCCTTATTTTATTGGGCTGCACTGGATAAAATTGAATATGAATAGTGAGTTAATTGTAAGATCAATGGGCCAAGGCCATACATCAACATTCACCATAGTGGGGAATTATAAAAGCATGGATATTCATGCAAGTATAGTTATTAATGTAAGATCTAGCATCAACTGAAATTCACGTGAAAATGTACATGAAAAATGTACAATCATCCATTGGAGAGGTAATCTATAATTATCCAGTAAGACTCTTGGCTATGCCTTGAGACTAAACTAATTCTCAATATTTTTGAATAATCATCCATTGGAATTTAGTAGGAAAACCATAGTAAATCATTGTCCAATGGCCATGCAAAAATTGGGTGAAGTTGGTGGTGTTTAACGTCATGGGATGGGGGAGGGGAAGCCACTGGCCCACCCGCAAGAGTGCTGTCATTCAGTTCTTAATGTCGACTGATCGGCGTTTAATGCCATTTACTCGCTCGAATAAACCGTAGTCCCGCTCCTCGATACACATTCGCATGTCGCGACATTACTCAGCCTCCAGTTCATATTTATGGTGGTTTATTACAGTCGGTTCACAGTTGCAAGGTAGACTGGGTTGTTATTATGGAACGTCCCTCTGGTCTGAACAGAATTCCCCCGCCTGTGAATCTGTGGTGCGCTCCAGGAGCAGGGCTTTCTAATGTTCGCACTATAACTGGTAAGAGGAGTTGTCTCAATTGTTGTTTGGATTTTGGAGAAAATCTCCACTTCTGCCACGCTGGTTCCTGCAAGCTTGCTTCTTTCGCCCTGTTGCCCCTCTCGCCTCAGTCTTCTGTCCATCTTTTGCCTCCCTGCCCTGCTGTCTCGAGTGCGACTATGCCGCGCCTCAGGCATAGAATGTGCTACCGAAGAGGACCCACGAGGCGCCAAATTCGACGCTCTCCCTCCACCTCTGGCACCTCCTCTGCGTCTATCTCCCACTCTGACAGTCAACCTAGAGGGCTCCTTCTCCGCTCGGGCCGTCGCCTTGCTTCCCCCACTCCTTCCGCTCCTCCTGCTCAAACCCACACCGCGCATTTTTCCTTTAACAACACTCTCAATCAACCCAGGGTGACTGCCTCAATTACGGTCGTCTTTCGTGAAGAGCCTCAGGAAATTGTTCCCAGTTCTCGCCCGGCGGAATGCAGCCTCTCGGCGGCTCAGGATTCGGCGCAGTTTGTTGGGCTGAAGCAACCTGATAGTGCGAACGTGCAGGGTCAGATGGGAAAGACCACGCAGGACCAGGCGAACAAGGAAGCGGTGGGTCAACCTACTGAGAGGCAGGAGGCAGTGCAAGCGAGCGAGGCGCAGATTACTCCTCCTCCTCGCGGGAAGGTGATCCATTCTGTTGCTGACCTGTATAATTCTGACGGGGAACCAGATGAATTCTGGTGCAGAGTTGTCTACGAACCTGATCCTGATGAATAGTTCCTCCTCTTCACTCTGGTTTTTTGCTCTATTTCTTCCCATTCTCACGGGCCTGTTCATGTGTTTCCTGCTGTCTCTGAAAATGCATCTGTTTTTTTTGCTTCGATATGGTCTCCAGTACTACAATTCTCTGGTTCCCCTGCGCGGGATTTTTCAAATGAACTGTTTCAGACTGGTTTCCCTCTTGCAGGGCAGTCTTCAAACTATGGTTTTTGTTTCAAATGCCACAGCACTCGACAATGATCAGGCTTCGGCCTGCTGTACTGTACTCCTTTTGTTAATATAATTACTTTTACTTAGAAAAAAAAACTTTCATACATGAGAAAATAGATACTGACAAATGGTACATCATGGCCTGATTAATTTCGCTCAGCAATTTCAAATGGTATAACATTTAGTCAACAGTAATCATCAATTTCTGCACACAGAGACTAATTTCTCTGGAAGCCTCAGATTTCTTTGGCTTGTTATTCTTATGACTACATAGACATAATTAATAGAGAGATTGAGGACAGAAAAAAATCTAGGGCTTAGTCTCCACTACTCAACATGTTTTGTGAGAAATAATACATAGATTGATTTCTCTGAGTGCCTTAGCGTTCTTTGGCTCATTTTTTTAATCACAAAAAAAATAAAAAATGCACTGAGGATTTGTTCTTAGTCCGATTATGCAATTTTTATAAGGCAGATTATGCAATATTAATAATAAACATAAATTTATTGCAATTTAGGGAAAGCTCGTTCATGTTTTTTTCTTTATATTGGAAGGTTTACTTGATTTTTGAAGTAATTTTTAGTAGATCATAGTGTTGGAATATTTAAAATTCCAAAACAGAAAATATAAAAAAAAAATTCTTCACTGGAAACAGAGTTTTCACTGTAAAAACTATTTCATTAAACTTCAAAACTTTGGTTACAAAATCTCCTCTGACTCAGGGAATAAAAAAACTTTGACTGCTTCAAAACACAGTTCAACACAAAACTCACACTCTAAAATTTCACTCTATCTGTGCATTTACAACTCACACACTCTAAAATTTCACTCTAACTCACACTCTAAAATTTCACTCTATCTGTGCATTTACAACTCACTGCTTTGAATTGTGCATATGATGTATATATGTAAAACATATATATATATATGGACCTGTACGCACGACATTTTTAAAACAAACATTAAAGAACTTTGACCAGCGGACGTCAACCAAAAAATAAATTCTCCTTCAATCAATTTCGGGTGCCAAAAAAATTTGCTGACGTCATAAAAAATGTGACGCGAAATTTCTATTCAATCTGCTTTATGAATTTTTCGCGTCCAATTTTGGGCACTCGTGTGGACGGCTGAGTGTGATGCGAAATTTCTATTAAATCCACCTCAGTGAGATTTCAAATCCAGAAATTTCAATTTCAGGTGCCAAAAAAATTTGCTGACGTCATCAAAAATGTGACGCAAAAAGTTGTATGACAATTGTTATGGCAGATATAAGATGTGTATTATAGCTTATATTTCAATTTTTCTAGCATGCATGTGCGGTCCATATAGTGACTACAATTACCAATATATTTCAGTGAAGATGTGAAGATGATCTCTCATTAAGTCCTAGTTACTTAAAGCATCATTAATTAGCTTTCCATAAGTTGTATGACAATTGTTATGGCAGATATAAGATGTGTATTATAGCTTATATTTCAATTTTTCTAGCAGGCATGTGCGGTCCATATAGTGACTACAATTACCAATATATTTCAGTGAAGATGTGAAGATGATCTCTCATTAAGTCCTAATTACTTAAAGCATCATTAATTAGCTTTCCATCAGTTGTATGACAATTGTTATGGCAGATATAAGATGTGTATTATAGCTTATATTTCAATTTTTCTAGCATGCATGTGCGGTCCATATAGTGACTACAATTACCAATATATTTCAGTGAAGATGTGAAGATGATCTCTCATTAAGTCCTAATTACTTAAAGCATCATTAATTAGCTTTCCAAATATGGCACAATGAGTCACACTCTTAGATTTATTTAATTACTCATCAAGTGTCGCTACAACATATATATGATCACCATTACCATAGAAATGGGACATGTGATCATCATTTTGGTTTCGCCAATGACATTCCACATCATGAGCATTGTTTAGGGTTTGATTGTGTTGATTTTTTTTAAACAAATCATTTATACATTTTATGGAAATTATCGACAATTTATAATCACATTACAAGATCATGATGTATGGATATTCCTTATCATTTCTTAGATACTCAAAACTTATCAACACCTAATAGATTGATATACACATCATATAGAATTTACCCCTAGAATGCCACATGTATCCTAAAACAAATTAGTTGTATGGCAATTGTTATGGTGCATATATAATGTGTATTATAGTTTATCTTATAATTTTGTTGAAGTAGCATACAACAATTTACATAGTGATATGAGAACCACTCTCTAGAGTATACATCGATTTTGTACACATGGCTTTTCAGTTGATTTTTAAGATATATCATTGGTGATGCTGACATGATTATATAATGAACCATTAAGTTGAACTATGAAATTATTCCTCACAACACACACATATTGATGAATTAATAATTTTTCTCATACAATTTTTTTAATCTATTTTGAAAATAAAAATAAAAATTATATATAATTATTTCTACGAAGAACAAGAGAGAGTTACTTATCATATCTTCGTAAAACATATAATAGCGAGGTTTGGAGGAAGCCGTCTAACGACGCTTTGGGGCATAGTGTCGGAATTGCGACACTTTTCCTAAGTGTCGTTATTGCGACACATTTCTCTAATGGTCGGTATAGCGACGGTTTCCCAAGATCAATGACCCAAAGTGAACCCGATAACTTACCTTTCACCTTTTCGGTAAGCGTCGCTCTTACTGACGTTTTGAACGATTTCCATTTTCGTCGGTCTTGTGGCACTTTTGCAATAGTATCGCACTGAACCCGATAACTAACCGATTTTCCCCGCACCTTTCCTTTTCATTGTGGCCGTTCGCTCGTTGAATCCAGATCCGACGGCGCTAATACATTTCCGCGCTCATAAAGTAATCGTTTGATGTTTTGGCAAAGCCACGCGAAATGGGTGGTTTTTCCAAACCACTCGCGCTTACGTGTCGCCACCACGTTGTATCGCGTTCGAAAAGCTAGTTTCCGCTTACCACCATTTACCCTCACGAATACCACTGGCGGTATTCCCTAAACCTCACCCGTTTAACCCGAGTTTAATGTCATTTAGCTATGGTTATACCATCGAAGGATAACATTAAAATTATTATTTGCATTCAAATTTTCACCTTTTCGCTTTAAACCTGTAAAAACATTGCAGAACCGTTTTCGTCAAAATCACG